>SMDT01001126.1:0-111534 GCA_005392925.1 Aquilaria sinensis | reverse complement strand
ATATAAATTTATCAACTTGGACTAACACATCTTCAATGACCCCTTTGGGCATTTTCACTGATTTGTCAGCAAGCAAAAGAGTTACTTCGGTTGGTTTTAATTCACCCAAATTTAGTTTTTGGTAAACTGAATATGGAAGTAAGTTTACACTAGCCCCCAGATCAAGTAATGCTTGCTCAATTTTATGTTCTCCAATAAAACATGAGATTGTTAGACAGCCAGGATCCTTGTATTTCAAAGTAGTGTGATTTTGAATAATAGAACTTACCTGCTTGGCCAAGAAGGCTTCCTTTTTTACATTCAGCTTTCTTTTAACAGTTTACAAATCCTAAAAAATTTGGCATAAGAAGGTACATTTTTAACCACATCCAACAAGGGGATATTGATCTTTACCTGCTTGAAAATATCCAAAATTACAGGATTTTGATTCACCTTCTTAGGAACAGTTAACACCTAAGGAAATGGAGGTGCTGGTGGAGATTCAATTTGTTTTTCGCTTGGTAAAGGTTCAACCCCTTCTTTACTCTCAGAAGTTGACTCATAGTTTCCTTCACAAGGATCAAGAATGGATTTTTCAACAACCTTACCGCTGCAGAGTGTAATGATTGATTTCACTTGATCCATAATTTGACCTTTGTGATTTTCTTGTGGTTGAGAAGGAAATTTTCCTTTCTCCTGAATATTGAATGCAGATGCAAATTTTGCAAGAGTATCTTTCAAATTAATCAGGTTTTGATTTGTTTGAGCATTGAGAGACTCTTGCTTCTCAATGAATGAATGCAATGTATTTTCAAGAGTGTTGAAAATTTTACTGGGTGTGCAGAGGTAGTTGTGATGGTTGAGGATGATTATCATTTCTCCAACTGAAATTTGAATGATTCCTCCAACCAGGATTGTAAGTTTGCGAGTATGGATTTTGGGTTGGCTTTTTGAAGTTGTTCAATGCATTGACTTGTTCATGGAGACATTCTTTGAAAGTGGGCAAGGTTGGGCAATTGCTAGTGGGATGGTCATTGGTCTCACAAATATGACAAACAACTTTTTCAACAAATTTTAAATGACCAATTTTCTTCATTTCTAAAGCCTCAACCTTTCTAGCTAGAGATACAAATTTTGTTTAAAGGTTATTATCTTCCTTAGGATGGTATATGCCTCCACTAGATGCAAGTGATTGAGTCCTACCTGGAGCCTCATAAGTACTAGCGGTGTCCCAATTCTGTGCATTCTCTGCTAACATGTCTAGATAATTCATTGCCTCATCAGGATCTTTATCCTTAAATGTTCCATTGCACATCATTTCCACCATTTGTCTATCCCTAGCTGTCAAACCTTCATCAAAATGTGAGACTAATCTCCAAGTTTCAAAACCATGGTGTGGGCATGTGTTAAGTAAATCCTTGTATCTATCCCAACATTGGTAAAAAGTTTCTCCTGGTTTTTGTGTAAAAGTGGTGATTTGCCTTTTGAAAGAATTTGTTCTATGGGCAAGAAATTTTTTTTTCAAAAATTGTTGTTGCAGTTCATCCCATGAATTAACGGAGCCTGACCTAGATATTGTAGCCAAGTTTTGGCTTTATCTTTTAAAGAAAAAGGAAAAAGCTTAAGCTTGATAGTGTTCATGCTACAGTTTAGATTGTTATATGTGTGACAGACTTTCTTAAATTCTCTCATATGCAAGTAAGGATTTTCAAAATCAAATCTATGGGCTTAAAGGTGAAGTGACATGCATCAGCAGAAAAATTAAAGATGATAAAATGCTATTTCTTATGGGGTTCATGCAATCTCTAAGTGTCCTAGGCCGATCTTGGTCATTATGAAGAGAATGATTATCTTCTTGTTCATTAATATGTTCAGCCATGTTTGAAGAAGAAGAAGATTCTTTTACTAGTCTACCACTTAATGTACGTGACCAAGCTTTCATGCATAAAAAAAAACAACAAGAAAAATAAATATTAATAACAAGTAGGAGGCTCAGCCTTCCATTCAATAATAATAAGAAAAATAAACAAAAAGAAAGCAATATGAACAAAAAATAAAAGATAGGAGGGTCAGCCTTCCATTTAACAAAAAAAAAAAAAGACTCAAAATAAAAAAAAATAAAATACAGGAGGCTCAGCCTTCCATATGATGAACATAAACAAAAAAATGAAATAAAATAAAAAGAAACAAAAAGGGAAAAAAAATTGAACTTGTACTCTAATTTTACTTCCCAGGCAACGGTGCCAAAAATTTGCTGCATTCAAGCAGTTGTAACCCAAGTGTAGGTTGTCACAAGTAATAAAATCTCGGGAGTCTGAGTGTCAAACCACAGGGAAGTGAATTAAGAAATACAAATTACAAAAGTGAAGGAAGGTTTTCGTGAAATATGTGAACAAGTGTTGATTAAAAATTTAAATTAAAATAAAATAGCTAAGGTTAGGGGATCCACTTTTAGTATATTGGTTATGATTAATTTTAGTCAATCTTACCGCTCAATTAAGATCCACACATAAAGAAGGTCCCAAAAGGGGAATTTAGTTAGTATTAACTTTCATTGATCTTAAAACGCCAATGCTTGCTAATGGGTTCAAGTATCCATCATGTCAACCTTTGTCTACAATAACTCAAGATTCTAATATAGCCGGCAGAGCCATGTTCTACAGAGGGAATCAAGCAGCTTTTGTGCCAATGATTGACTATGATGAATCAAGACTCCCACTTAACAAGGAGGGAAGTTAAATTGATTAAGGAAGAAAATACCGTTAACATTGTGATCCATTCAAATCAATCATAACCTCTATACCAAAAGGTTCACCCTTTCACCTTAGCAAAAAGAAGATTAGTTAGCCATCATAAAAGTAAACAACATGTAGAAAGATGAAATGAACATGGATTGAAAGATCAAAGGAAGAACAAGAAGATTAATGAGAAAACACTTGGACAAAGCTTCAGTATTGAAAACAAGAACAAGAACAAAGGAGAAAATCTAACTTTGATACAAGAACATGGAAATGGCCTGAGAAATGGCATCCTTCACCCTCCCCCCAAGGTGCCTATTTATAGAGTTTTGGGGTGGGTGAAATGGTAAAAATAAAATAGTAAAATGTAGGTAAATACAAATTAATAATGGCGGGCTGCAACTTCTTTTAATTTTTCAACCATCGTAGACATTAGATCAGCTCTTCCTCAAAGCACGGAAGTTGTAGATCTCCTCTTTAGCTTCGAATCGATAGTTACTTATTCAAATCGGATATCCGTAGCTCAAATTATGATTTTCCTACCGAAACTGCTCTTCAGTGCACGAAATAATGAAGGGTCTCATATATAATCAGATTTTGACAATGAAAACGATCAAATTAGCTCACAAAATGAAGTAGAGTTGAAGATCTATGTGTTGGCTTTCAGATGAATTTGGAATCACTCAGTTCTGACATCTACAGCTCCAGCTATGATTTTTCTTGTGAAAGGTCACCAAGTGATAATTTTACTTATGTAAAAAATAATTTTTAATATTGATGAATAGTAAAATGCGTATGAATAGTAAATACCCTTGTGAACAGTGAAATATGCATATGAATAGTGAGTTGGTGAATAGTAACCATGAATAGTGACTCGGTGAATAATAACTTAGTGAATAGTAACTATGAATAGTAAAAATGCGTGAATTGGTAACCCAATGGAAAAATACTCAGAATATAGAAATTAATCGTACTCAAAGTGTATAATGATAATTTAAACCCTTAATAGCAATACACTTATGAGTGTTCATTATTAGGCCACTTAAACTCTTCCAACACCATCTCCTTGGTCCTAAAGAAAGGTTTTCTTACCCAAACACTTTTCCCTTAGGCCATTTAAGCAATCATAAGACACAATAGCTTAACTTCTCACTTTGTGCAATTTTTACCCTTAACTTTTGCTTTTGGTTCAAATGGCTATAAACACTTATGATCTTAAATAAATTAGCTCAAAACACTTGCAAGAACCTAATTTTAATGAAATTATGATCATGCCACTAACTTGGGGCAAATTACCATTTTGCCCTGCTTGCCTTTTAGGTGCCGATTACACTTTGGAACTCAATTTAACCTTACTTACTTGCTTTTATTGCTTAATAAAACTTATTTGAGGGAAATAGCTTGGGATTTACTTACATCAATATTCAAAGTGGAGGAAACACTAAGAGAGCATTTACACAAGTGCTTGATGAACCAGGCTTAGTGAGGGGAGGTGCACTTAGTGAAGGTTTCGGCCTTAGTATGAAGTGCACAGTGATGGCAGCAAAAATTGGGGTTTCTAGAGCCCAAAGTGTACTAACTAGTGTTAAAACTCTCCTAAGACTAAGCTTAAGCTTACGGAGGGCTGCCATAGTGATTTGCATATGTTCATTGCATGTTTGATGGACTAACCAATGATACTTGTTACTGCCGCATACATGTGTTTGTTATTTGTGTTTGGCTGCTGCATTTGGTTGCTTTTTGTTGGATATATGAATTGTGTTTCTTGTGTTTAGTATCTTTGAATATAGGTAATTTCAAGGCTAATATGACCTTATGCACCTAAGTGTGCTCTTTACTAAGTTTCCAAGTGAAACTTGTATCCCCTCAAATCTGTCCATTTCAGGTATTGCGGATAAATCTCATTCAAACTGACCTTTGTTGTTTGAGTTTTGATCTAAAATTTCAGGTACTCTAGTTGTGATATGGGGTTTTTGGTGATTTTAGGAGCATATTTGGTATTTTTAGTGATGGTGCTTACTGTGTTATGGAGCACATGTCTAGCATTATGTTTCTGGAGTGCATTCTGTTTTTGGAGTCTTGCAGTTCGACTTTTCATATGTATCCTATGATTTTGCTAATAAATAGCTTCCCTCATCCCTCTTCTCCTGTTCATCTCTTCTACTCCTTCAGCATCCGTTTTGGCTTCTGTTTCAACTTTTTCTTCAACTCAATCAAGGTGTTTCAAAGTAATTTAGAGGTTGGTAATTTAGATAGTAATTACTTGATTTTTAGAAGATACAGTTATGTTATTTTAGGTAGATGACTTATAAGATAGCATGTTGTTGCATAATAAGTATTTATTCATTAAACCTTAGATTCTCCATCCATGATTGTATTGATGTCAAATATAATATTGGTCCAATTTAGATTGTGGATAAACAAAATGTATTGAATTAAGTTACATTTGTGATTAACATAATTATGGATTGTCTAAGTTGGACAGTTGAAAGTTGCATAAGGAGTATTGCAGTTAATGTGTTTTTTTCGTAGTAGCAGTTTGTGAATTTTGGTATACTATTTCCCAAATTATTCCTATTTTGTATTTCTTAATAAGTTGATATTATTGAGAAATGCTGTGAATGAGATCTGAAGGGCAATGCTACTAAAATGGAACAATTAAAATGTTTTACTGCTTATGCAACTTTTAATGGAGTAGGGCCTTCACCTTAATGGAGTAGGTGGTTTAGTTATAGAAACTCGATAAGCATGCATGACATATATAAGCAATTCATTTGCATTATCACTATATTTATATTATATGAAATATAATATATTTATTATGTATTTATGTTGAGGGTTTTTACTATTTATTTTACAAGAGAACCAAATGGCTGCTAATGGACGTGAGTAGGTGTACTAGAGGATAGATATAGATGGGTATATGAATCATGGATTTATAGCTAGCGTTAATGAATTTTGACAATTTGCATATAGTGGGACAGAGTAAAAAATGATTAAATGCCCTTGTCGCAAATGTAATAACAGATTTTATATAGAAATGGTAAAATTTGACCTGACCTGAAGACCTGACACAACCCACTCGAACCCAAGCCCAACCTGACCCAATTTGACCAGAAAAGTCAACAATCCAAACCCAACTGCACCTAACCCTACCTGAACTCGAACCTGACTAAAGTGAAACCCAAGAAAACCCGAACCTGAACTAACTCAAAGCCGAACTTAAAATGACCCGATGACTAAACCCGAGAATGCCCGATTTAAACTTAAATCAATATAACATATACGATCGGCAAAGACTTTAGAAAAATTATAGCTTAATATATGTAAATAAGTTTATTCTATTTTGCTGATCTATTTTATTTTGTAGAGTGAGCAAGTGAGAACTATGAGAAATGATTAGTGAAACAGTGATAGAGAAATAAAAATAATTAGGTTTTAAAAATTACAGTACCCATTCTATCCAATATTTTTTCAAATATTTAACCTTTTTGAATAGTTTGAATTGAATTATTCATACTACTCCTTATATCTCAAATTATTTGCACCATTCATATTTTAACAATTAATATATAATTTTTTGTTGTCAACATTTTAACATATAAATAAAAAAGTTTTATATGTGAATAATAAATCAAGACCTACAATTTTTAAATATATTTTTTAATTTTTTTAATAAATAATAATATAAATAAATTCATGTCAAACTAATCAGAAAAGTTAAATGAAGAAAAGAAAATGGGACAGTGGGAGATTATTTGTTAGAAAAAAAATTTAAAAAGTATATATTTAGAAACTATAGGTCTTTATTTATTATTTAATATAATCCTTTTTCTTTTATATACTAAAATGTTAAAAATAAAAAAATTGTAGATTAATTATTGAATAGTGAATACTACAAAGAACTTGACATAGGGGGAGTATTTTATTAAATAAATTATATATTAATATATCTTCATAAATTTTATATTATTTTTATGTCTAGTTAAATTAAATTTTAATCAAAATTAAACAAAAAAATTGAATCAATTTAGTGATTTTGGCTTATACATTAGTGAACTAAGTAAACCTGACAATTAAGTTGAATCTAGTCTTAAAGCCGATAACCCAACTTGATTGGATCTGAACCTAAATAAACCCAGTCTGACCCAACCCAAACCCAAAATATACTTAACCCTGAAATTAACCCGAACCCAAATAAGCTGACCTAAACCCGAATGCATGCTAACCCGATTAAACATGAACCTAAATGACCTAACCCAAATCTGACCTAACCCACCCAATTGCCATCCTTAACTTTATAGAATAGAAGCAAAAGTGTGAGAGCTTTTGTATCGATATGGATTTATGTCAAACTATTACATATGGTACTGTCACAATGAACAGCATGATAGTAATTTGAACAATTTCAATATGGCCCATAGCTATTTTCCATAACACTCATATAGAGCGATAAGTGGGGAATCAAGTAGTGTAACTGCATATGAATAGATGGTACATGAATCAATAGGTCCATTATCATCGAATGTAGGATCTGGAAATAGTGAAAAAATATTGGTGGATGAAGAGTTTATCGATGCTGATTTCGAAGAAGTTGATAATGTCATTGATAATAATGATAATGTGTTTGATATGTTTGAAATAAGAGATGGGTTACCTAATCCGACTGCACAACAATTTTATAATTTGTTGGATGATGCAAATGCACCGTTGTGGGATGGGTGCACTAAACATACACGATTGTCTGCAATGACCCAATTGTTAAGTTGCAAAAGTGAGTTTAATATGATGGATCATTGTTTCGATCGAGTACTGGAGCTTATGAAAGAAATGTTGCCTGAAACTAATAGACTCCCAGACACGCTATATGATGCGAAACAACTCACAAAAGGACTTGGGTTGCCATATATAAAAATTCATGCTTGTGAGAATAACTGTATGCTATTCTATCGGGAAGATGAGAAATTTACACATTGTCATGAATGTGGGAGTAGTAGATATAAAGAAAGAGTAACCTCCAGACGAAAGATGTTGATTCCAAGAAATTGTTACGGTATCTACCAATAACCAGCAGGTTGAAGCGCTTGTACATGTCATCAAAAAGAGCGACTCACATGACTTGACATGCTTATAATAAATCATGCAATGATGGAAGTATGGGTCATCCATGTCAGTCTGAAGCGTGGCATCACGTAGATCGAACATTCCCATCATTCGCTGATGAAATCAGAAATGTTAGGCTCGGATTGTGTACCGATGGATTTAACCCGAATAATGTTATTGGTGGAACATACACGATATGGCCAATCTTTATAGTTGTTTACAATCTTCCGCCAGAACTGTGTATGAAAGAACCCTTCATTTTTATGACTCTCCTAATTCCTGGTCCTAGAGCACCAGGACGCAACATTGATGTATTTTTACGACCATTGATTGAGGAGCTCAAAACTTTATGGTCGGAAGGGGTTGTTACATGGGACAGTTATCGACAACAAAATTTTGTTATGAAGGCATGTTTATTATGGACAATTAATGATTTTCCTGCACTAGGAAACCTTTCAGGTTAGAGTACCCATGGTAAGCTTGCGTGCCCATATTGCATGGATGAAATTGACACATTTATGTTGAAGAAATGCAGAAAGCCATGTTGGTTTGATTGTCACAGGGTTTTTTTACCGCATAATCACACATTCCGTTCGAATGTAACATCATTCATCCCAGGGAAGAAGGTTAGTGCTGTCGCTAGTCCATATAAGTCAGGTGAGGAAATTCATGATATGTTGGTTGGGTATTGTTTTCCTCCGTTTGGCTATTCATATGATAAACACCGAGTTGCGGGGTTTGGAGAGTGGCATAATTGGTTAAAGCGGTGTATATTCTGGGAGTTACCGTACTGGAAGCATTTGCTAGTTCGCCATAATTTGGACGTCATGCATATTGAAAAAAATTATTTTGAGAATATTTTTAATATTGTTATGGATATACGGGGGAAAACAAAAGATAACTCGAATTCTCGCCTTTCGCTTGAGGAGTTAAAAAATATGCGGCGTGAACTACATTTATGAAATATTAGGGGGAACTGTGTGAAACCAAAAGCATCTTATACGTTGAGTCGGGAACATATAAGAGAAGTTACTCTGTGGCTGAGAACGATAAAGATGCATGATGGGTATGCCTCAAACTTGGGCCGTACGGTTAGCTTGAGTGACGGTACATTTTATAACTTCAAGAGCCATGATTGTCATGTGTTAATATAGAGGTTGCTTCCTATTGCATTATGTGGGTACATGCCAGGTCCTATATGGGAGACGATTTCTGAGTTTTGCTCATTTTTCAGAACATTATGCACAAGTAGGATTCGATTTGATGACATACAACAGTTGGAGCAGAATATAGTGGTTACCATATGTAAGCTAGAAAAGATATTCCCTCCTGCCTTTTTTGATTCGATGGAACATCTTGTCATCCACCTCCCTCATGAGGCAAAGTTGTGTGGTCCAGTTCAATTTCGATGGATGTATCCATTTGAAAGGTAATTTTTGGGTTTGCATTCATATTTCTGTTAATAATTTTCATATATTATATGTCAATAATTTTTGCATATTATATGTCAATAATTGTTATATTTTTTTAACTTGGCAGACTAATGCGGTCATTGAAGCGAAAGGCCAGAAATAAAGCTGCAATTGAAGGTTCAATTGTGGAAGCATACTTGGTGCAGGAAATGTCTACATTCTGTAGCCACTACTTTGAACTAAATATTCCTACACGGTTAAACAGGGTGCCACGAAATGATGACATTGATTTACCTGTGGCTCATGTTGAGGGTCAATTGTTATCTATCTTCAATACAAGATGTCGTAATATACCTAACCACGGGCGACAACGCTTACTTGATCCCACTGAGAGACATCAAATGCACATCTACACTTTGCGCAATTGCAATGAGATTATACCGATTGTCAGGTGCCATATATGTAAACAAGTGTTAGGGTTTTTCTTTCAATCGGATTGCTTTAATTCATTATTGACTACTTATCATTTCAGGCACTTTGACTCTTATATATCAACAAGATTTCCCCAATTCAATGAAAGTCAATTACAAAGTTATCGAGATGAACATTTCACCCAATGGTTCTCATCATACGTGAGTATCATGGCGTGATAATTTTTATGTACCTAAATGTGTTCTGTTTGTATTTACTATGCAGTTATGTTATTATATTAACTATCTATTTTCAGGTTAACCATTTCAAGGATAAATTAGATCCTCGTATTGTGCAATTAGCCCGTGGTCCTATTCGAGTTGGCATTTCATACAATGGATGTATTGTGAATGGTTTTTGTTTCCACACACAATCCTATGGCAAAGACAAAATGACACAGAATTATGGTGTTTGCGTGAAGGGTGAGACATGGGGATCCAGTGGGTATGATTTTTATGGCCTTATTGATGAGATTATACGCATTGAGTACCACGGGAGTGGGTATGAAGTCATGACGCTGTTCAAATGTACTTGGTTTGATCCGACACGTGGTGTTCGAAGTTGCACACATACCGGTGTTGTTGACATTAAATGGAAGTCTAGATTATCACCACCTGAGCCATTTATCTTTGCGACACAGGCTCAACAAGTTTACTACTGTGAGTACCCTAACAAGACTCTTCATCAGTGGTGGGCGGTTGTTAAGACGAAGCCACGAGCTTTCATCGATTGTTCATCGAATAATGTTAGTGATCGGTCTGAGGACAATGAGGAAATGTCTGATGAGCAAACACGTGTGTTAGAAACCACAGATGAGCCATTCCAAGAAGCGATTTCAAGTGAAGTACCCATGGTAACAACTGATGGCACTGCCCTCGATGAGATTAACATACTTGTCAATTTCACGTGTTATCATGAAATTGTTTAAGACTTGGATCAAAGTATTGAGGTCACACAAGACGATGGGGATACATCAGATGATGAGGCATCGTTAGTTAGTTTAGATTTAGATGAAGTCGAGGATGTTTGATTAACTGTAATTGTTCAAAACATTTGCATGTTTTATTTAAAGGTGTCATAACTTTGAATGCATATGCATTTGGGACTGAAATGATATTAAATTTATTAAATTTAATCATCACATATGTGATTACATATGTTGAAATATATATCTTAATTTTTTTTCGGTCTAAAAATATAACAATGATTTCAATAATAATGATAATAGTTTTAATAAATTTCAGAGATTCAATCTAATTGACCATATACATTAAAACAATAAATTTAAATTTCAGTATATAAGTATTTTCATTAATTTTGCAACTAAAAAAGGTGAACCAATTCACTTCCAAACATAGCAATTAGTTCATACACATTATAAATTGTGTATATATATACACACACACATTACAATATTTACATTTAAATATATAGTGTTATATATATATTGGAATTTATATTTTGTAATATATATATATATATATATATATAATATAATATATAATATATAGTATGATATATAAAATATATATAATTTTATTACAAAATATTAATATTCCTATATATATATAGGTATATATTTAAATGTAAATATTATATAAAAATGATACTTATGGCAGTGTGCTTTCTGGCATTTTTGAGTTAATATTAAAAAATGTTGAAAAAGTGTAGGAAACTTCACCTAGGGCAGTGCACTGTCTTACAGTTTTGTGTTAATATTACCCCGACTGTTTTGAGTTAATATTAAAAAACGTAGGAAAAGTGTAGCACAATGTCATCTAGGGTAGTGCGCTGTCTAACATTTTTGAGTAAATATCATCTAGGGCAGTACGCAGTCTGATGATTTTAACACACTTTTAAAATTGTAGGAAAGGTGTAGGAAATGAATTTATGTGTCAGAAATCCATAGGAAATAAAATAGGAAAGTTAAATTTTATGTTTCCTATGCTTTTGAGGCATCTTTAAATTTTCGTAAAAAACCCATAGGAAACTTTGCTGGGCTTTTCTTACAACCACAAAAATTGCAAGAAAATCATAGGACTTCTTGGTAGCTGAATCGCCAGTCTTTCCCTTTAAATTTGTGGGAGCTGTCTCTAGTTCACTGCAACTCTTCTCCCTCTCTTCTATGACATTTTCCTCCAACGCTCTCCTTAAATCCCCTTTAGAGCTCTCTAAGCCAAGTAATTTTTATTTTTTAAGCAGTTTTATTATTATATAATTAATGTTTGCTAGTATAGTGGTGGTTTATATAATGCATGTATTCCATGTCAAATTTTTTAATGACAATTTTTATGTTATATTTTTGTAGTAATTTTATGTATCTTGTTAGTAATATGTATGTGGTTAGTTTTAAATAATTTTCGGTGTAATAATGGTAAGTTATATTTATACAAATGCATGTAATATGTATGTGGTAAGTTATAAAAAAACTGTTACGTCAATAATGTTAGTGTAATATTGTTGTTAGTTCAATAATGTTAGTGTAATCAGTTAAAGTTAGTACAATAATGTTACTTCAGTAATGTTAATCAGTTAATGCTAGTTTAATAATTGTAATTTATAAATAAGTATTAGTCAAATAATTGGTAATTTTTAAATAAATGTTACTGCACAAATGGTATCTGAAATAATGGTAATTTATAAATTATTAATTTTACTGCAATAATGAAATTTAATCAGTAGATGTTAGTGTAGTAATGGTCATTTATAAATAAATGACTATGACATAATGGTAATTTATAAATAAATATTTATGTAATAAATGGTTCTGCAATAATTAAAAAAATAAAAAAATGTTACCCTTTAATTTTAGGATAGTTCGCCCCAGATAGCCAGGCTTGGGCAAAGGCTTAGTTAAGGAGTTACATGACCCGAGATGTAATTAGTGTCTTCAAGGGCCTGCTGTGACACCTACCACAGCGTCATAGACCCAAACTTAGACGCAGGCGCCATAGTCCCTCGGTTCCACATACCCAAGCTCAAATCTCAGTGGCATAGACCAAGCCATAGACTTAGGTTCCATACACTTCGGTTCCTAGACCTTATGTGCCACAAATGTTTAGCACATTGAGCTCTGTATTTCATCAATTTTGAGACACCCAGCCCGATGCCTATTACCCAAATATGAGTGTAATACCTGGGTTGTCTCATTACCAGCATTTGGGCATCAAGCAAACCATATGGGAGCTCGATAATAATTTATTCCTTGATCCAGATGAGATTGGTATAGCCACTTATCTAGCTGGTGTACACCAGACTCAGCAGCAGCAACAATAGTCACATCAGTAGTAGCCAGATGATGGCGGCTGAGCTGTCACAAATGATGCGCAGGCAGTTGATGGTGCCCCACTCACTGGAGGGCGAGGCTCGCGGGTAGCGGACTTACCTCCACCTCCACCTCTGCAGGA
Source organism: Aquilaria sinensis (assembly GCA_005392925.1). Taxonomy (NCBI): domain Eukaryota; kingdom Viridiplantae; phylum Streptophyta; class Magnoliopsida; order Malvales; family Thymelaeaceae; genus Aquilaria; species Aquilaria sinensis. The sequence goes on along the minus strand of SMDT01001126.1, from coordinate 98,424 downwards.
CTGTTTGATGATCGTCCTTTGAGGATAAGTGTTTTTAACTCCTACAAATTTAATTGTTGGTATACTTATTTACTGTTTCAAATTACATCACTTTAATATATATATATATATATATATTACTATAATTTAATTTTGTTATAGCTTCCTCACTGATGATTTTGTTCATTCTATTGTAGCCTCCATTCATGGGAGGTTGTGGGACGAAAGTTGTATAGCTTGGTCACATACATCTTGAGCTATACGGGAGGAGCACGCCACCTAGTTACAAGTAATTGTCAGATGACCTACAAACCAGATCTTCCACTCAGCATCATGACGATGATGGTAGCCAATGAGATGACAATGATCAGCCAGGCACTGCATCCCATTGATTTTATGTTAAACCTTCAATTATTTGTAATTGACTTTTTTCTGTAAAATTTGATTACTTTTATGTATACTGAATTATTGACTACTTTGATCAATTAGAGTAAAATGCACAAATGGTCCCTAACCTTTTGTCATTATTTTCTTTTAGTCCCTAAGCTATCAAATGTTCTATTTTGGTCCTAAATCTATTAAAATTGTTTCATTTTGGTTTCTCACTAGATAAAATTCATTAACTCAGAGTAATTGTCTGATAGAAACTTTTGAAATTCTAATTTAAATATTCAGTAATTGTCTTCCAGTAAATTTAAACAATTTAATATTTTTTAACAGTAAATAGAAAATTTAAATTAATAATTTTTTTCTTCCTAAATGAAATAAGTTCAATTTACAAAAAGGAAAAAAAGATGACTTAAATTTTTTATTAACTATAAAAAAATTATTTTATAGATTAAATTTATTATAAAATAGTTACCGGATAGTTTAAATTATAATCTAAAATGTTGTTATCAGAAAAATACTTTGAGTTAACAAATTTTATCAAATTGGGACTAAAATGAAACATTCTCAATAGATTTAGGACTAAAACAAAACATTTTAATAGGTTTAGGACTAAAACAGAACATTCAATAAGTTAGGGACTAAAAGAAAATAATGACTAAAGGTTAGGGACCATTCACGAATTTTACCCTGATCAATTACTATATATATATATATATATAATGTTATATAATATGTTTTTAATTTGTCTATAAATTAATTTAAAAAATTTTTTAATTGGTCACAAAATCATAGGAAGTACATTAATGTTAAAAAACCGTAGGATATATTTATTCACAAAAGTGTAGGACATTTTCTGTCATAAAACCATAGGACAAAAATTGTCACAAAAGTGTAGCACATTAGAAGTCACAATACCCTAGGATAGATTTGGTCACAAAACTGTAGGAAATGTGGGGTCACAAAATCATAGGACACTAGAGGTCACAAAAGCATAGGAAATACTTTTGTTAGAAAAATGTATGATTCAATTCATCTCAAAACCGTCGGATAAGCTGGGGTCCACACTCATCACAAAAGTGTAGGACTGTTCTACATTTGTCCAATTGTTTTTATTTCTGACACTACTTTTTCCTATAGTTTTGTCCAATGATTTTAATTGTAGGAAATCAACATTTCCTATGGTTTCCCTACTTTTTTTCCCATCTTAAATGCATTGTTCTCTTGTAGTGATTATAGGTAGCTTTGAATTAGAAGCATGTGGAAATGAATAGAATTATCTTTTGAGTTTTCCTTTTTTGTTCCTATTCCATGCACTCATGTTATTCATATTCTTTATCTCGCTTTCCTTCAACTCTTTTCCTTTATTGTTTCTTTCATTTTGTTCCTTTTTACTACTTTCAACTGCCTTATACATAGTTTTTATTTTTTCGCTTACAACTAGATTGTCTGTGGATTGGAGTTGAATAAAATCTTTGAAGTTAAATCATTTCTAATTGTGCGTCAAAATTTGAAATTATTTGTGAGTTAAGTTATTTATATTTATTTTTCTAACATTTTTTCCACTTTTGTTTATTTTATAATTTTCTTAATAATTAATGTATTAAGAATATATTAATTAACTTTTACTTTTAAATTTATTTATTATGTGCTTTATTATAACAGATACGTTATTGTGTAAATAGTAGTTTTATTGTTTTGTATGATTCTCCTTGCATATTGATTTTATGGTCCCTTAAGTATTTCTACACATTTAGCAATGGAGATTGAATTGGTTTCCCCTTCTATTTTTATTGCATCAATTTCATTCTTCACATTATTTATTTTCTTTTATTTTAAGAAAATTAATGAATTTGTGCATATTTCACGATTTCACTCTCTACTTGTTTTATTAAAGAAATGTATAATTGATATATTCAATACTCTGACAATTTAGTCTGACATCATATAATTAATTATTTTAATGCTTTTCCTATTTATTTATTAATTATTAGTTAACTTTATGATGCAGGGTTTGCTATCTTTATCTCAATTTGCTTGGGTTTGCGTTTTAAAATTTTTCCTTGCTTTACTGGAGATTAATCAAGTGAGTTTACTTATTTATTTGCTTCTGTTATCGTTTGATTTGTTTGTTACTTCATGTCAGTTTCTTATCATTATTCTTCTTATTTAATGAATTTGATCTTGATGCTTATTTGTGATAGCTTTCTCTTGAATCTCCGTGTGTGGTCCATTGTTTGATTTTGTTATGATTGTTGGATTTAATTTCTTGCAATTAAGAATAGGGGACAAACAAATTGCCTTTGAGTGATGAGCAATGTAGTATATCCAATCGGAAAGGAATTTCGCAATGCAATTCTGTAACACCAGTTCAAAATCGAAAACAAATCAGAATGTTAGGTCCAGAGGTTGGTCCCTCAGATTTATCATTTGTTCTGTCAACAACTTCTCATCAATTCAGAACAGGGTAGCTATTTAATAGTTATACTGTTGAATTGTTGTATATTATCTACCTTTCTTCCATCATAGGCTAAAACAATTTTATAATTTGGCATTAGGACCTCCAACTAAATATATGGACTTTGAAGATATTACCGATGTGTGTGAACATTGCAAGGCCTTTATATGGTTCAGAGAACGTCTTAAAAAATTTCTCCCTTTTTTTCTCCTTCTGATAATCAGAATAATCCAAACAAAACTAGGAGAGAATGAAGGAAGGAAGGAGGTTGCAAGTTGGTGTGCAGCAATAACACTTTGCCTAGGCACTATCACCATTGAACAACGCTGGAAGGAGTGGAGAAGATACAATATTTGGCTAACCACCCCTAGGAATGGCAAATCTATATCATGACCGGCATGATTAAGTTTGCAAACCCTATAGGCAGTCGGTGAGCAAAGTAACAATTGGAAGATGATGGTTGAATACCATCATTAGAGCCCCCTGGATTGCATGAAGCTTTGCCTTTATATGCTGATTGGCAATGAGGGATAAGGATGCCTTGGTGAAGTAGAGGAGGAGCATTAATTCCCATCCATACCTAGGCTGCAGCACCAAGACCAGATGTACGGTGCCATGCCCCATTAGTAACAATAATAATTGGACTGCTAGTGTTCTTCATATCTTGATTATGGCCAACACAAAGTAGGAGGAGGATTGTACATGTCCAAAGACAATTTTTGTCATATATCCTTAGATAAAGAGAGTTCAGCAAGTAGATCATCCTGTTGTAGAAGCAAGGAAGGAACATGGAATGTTGGAGCAATCAAACCACCATTGTTACCACCTCAACAAATAGGAAAATTACAGTATAAAGACATAATGGTTATAGACCATCATATAGGATGATTTTACCCATAGTGAATAGAATGTGAGGGGTACAGTGTGTAATATACACCTCCTTAAAAATTTCCACACAATGGTTACTTGGCCTTCAAGGAAGCCCTAAAGTATTGCTTATTTTATAAGTAATCTATGGACTTTATTGTAAGATTTCAAGACTTTGGTACTCAATTGTACAACTTTAAAAAAGAGCTTTTGGAGGGATTTGAATGGTATGGAAACATTTTTTGGGGCTAAATTGCATAAGGGAAACAAAGACTATTATTTAAGAACCTAGGACAACTAGGTTTACAATTGTTCACAAAAATAACTTCAAGATGGGATGATCTTTGACAAGAGTGAAAGATGGCCATTTCTAGCATTATCCTAGCCTTCTATTTCCATATTCTAAGGTCAAAAAGGTGGGGTAAAGATTGGCCAAAAAACTTTGCTTAAGACATACTTATAGTGACTTAAGTGAAGGTTAAGGTTAAACTAATCAAGTCAAGAAAAATATCTTGATTTCTTGCCATTTCCTTGGCCATTTTCATCCCCCACCAGACATAACCTGTTCCTTAGTTCCTCCATAAGCTTCCATAGCCAGCATAGCTCAATCTCCCAGGAAATCACAAATGAAGGCAATCAAATGCACCAAGAACAAGAAAAACCCTAGTTTTTGGGTTTATTGTGCAACACTTGTTATAATCAGCCTTCATAGCTCAAGGTAAGGGTTTTATCTGGGTTTCATGGCTGTTCATTGTTCAATACTAATGCCGAAACATCCATGAAGTAAAGACCCTAAGCTTGGAAGAGAGCCAAGAGCTTGATGAACTAAGTTTAGGTTAAGGGGGAAATTGCACCTAAGGTTTCGGCTCTATAGCTTTGGTGCTCTGTTATGGCAGTGAAATTTGGGGTTTCTAGAGCCCAATTTAGTACTAACTAAGACCTAATGACCTCCTAAGGCCAAGAAATTGCTTGAGGAGGGTTTCCATAGTGAGTTCTTAATGTTTATTTGAATGATTAAGGACTAACCCTAAAGTGTTATTGCTGCCAGCATTACATGTTTGTTTCTGTGTTTGTTTGTGCATTTGGATAGAAATACATATGTATTTGTACTATATTTTTTTGTTTTAGTGTCTATTTATTTCAGGTATATTACTGGATTTTGGAGATTTTATTGATAAGCCCTTACTAAGTTTCATTCAAGAAACTTACCCCCTTTCTGTCCATTTCAGGAGCACCTGAAAAAGGTCATTCAAACTAATAGCTTTCATTTGAATTTGTGTGTGAAATTTTAGTTATATTAACTTCAATATGTTTAGTTGTAAACTGGAAAGTTTCATGATTTTTGGATCACATTAGCTATTTTTAGTAATGGTACTTTCTGCCTAATGCAGCAGCTGGTCCCTTCAAGTTTTCTGGAGTGCTTAGTGCATTTGAAGTTCTCTAAAAATCTTAGTGTATGTATTAACTAAGTTATGGCATGTACGTAGTTCATAAGTTCATGTAAATGAGTTGGTTATGCTGTATGTACATTGTGTGAATGATATATGGATCAATGGAGTGTAGTTTGAAGTGTGTGTGTAATTCTGTCCATATTGGTTCTTTCGGACTGTTTTGAAGAGTATGGTGTTTGATGCTTATGTAATGACTTAAAATCTATGGGAATGGTTTCCCCATGTGTCTAAGACCTATATGGAACTGCCCATGTTGGTTTTGTACTTGAAAATTAAGTGTATGAATTTTAGGAAATTTTTTATGGGCATTATGGTCATGAGTTGCTCAAATTTGGTACCCTGTACTCCAATAGCCATAACTTCCTGTACTTAATGAGTTTGGCTATGAAATTTTGACCACACTTAGAATACTTCAATATTAAGAATTTAACTTTTGAATCACTAGATTTGGTGCCCTGTAACAAGAGTTATGGCATGTCAAAGTTGGCTGATTTTGCTGGGTACTGTTCATATGGTCAATTTTACGCAATTGAGTGTAAAATCCATAATGGCAATCTTAAATGGATTTAATGTCTCAAACATATGATTGTACATGCACTTTGGATTTTAGTCAAATTTCATATTGGCTAGGGATAAAGAATTTGACTTTCATCATTACTTCTAAATGAAATTGTATATGAATATGTGTGTGATGGTTGACCCAATATACATATATTTGCATAAAGTCCAAGAGGGCCACTTAGATAAATATAGTGAGCATGTTTTGCTTGGGCTACAGGACATGTATTGTTTGGGACTTGACATCACTAAATTTTATCACTGTATAGAAGCACTGAGAGTGTTAAGAACCATGATTAGCAAGAGTAGCTACCATTGGTAAAGCTCTCGATAGGCACTTCCATAAGAGCACCTTGAATTTCTTAGGAATATTAGAAACCCATAAACACTTCATGGCAACAAGGAATTTTGGAAGCAGAGCATTGGAGGAATGTACTTGCAGAGTTCAAGAGAAAGGCCATTTTCTTCCGAAGTTCAAGATTATAATCTTGTTTGACAGAGAAATAATGTCGAAGAACTCCTACGCCACATCATTGTATCATGATTGCCATAGTTTGGAATGAGAGTGTTGTTGAGAATCAGTTGAATCTAGTGGGGGAAGAGTTGTTGGAACAAGGGAACATTCCAACACAATTGGGTAGGGTGAAGAAGGTCAACAACCTACAAATTAAGATCTTTAGGAACATGCCTCACAATAGTACTCAATAGAGCTAGAGAAATTCCTGGAATTTACGCATCTTCCGAAACTTGAATAATAGTGCCAGTGCCCACAGATCATCGGACATGATCCTGTAGAAGCAATCTTCCATAGAGGAGGCTATGCCATATGGGAGATTCATTACCTAGGGCTTTAGCTGGTAAAGGGAATGATTATGGCCATATTTTGCAAATAGAACCTACTAGACTAGCTTTTCGCAACTCCTTGTGAATATATGCCAAATGGTTTGGCAAGCAAAATTTGATTAAAATGTTTGAGGTCGTTGATTTCAAGCCCTTTGAGGCCTTTTATAAAATGCAACAACCCTTGATGTCGCATATGAAAACTATCCTTCTCTTGGGAGCCTAACCATTAAAAATGAACAAGTTGAAAATGAACAAATTCCTTTGATAAATCATCTACCAATGTCACCAATACTTTCAATAAGGACATTACATAGATTGGGATATAAGAGAGGGTCAAATGGATAAGAGTGAGATGACCCACATAATTCGGTAAATTCCATTTCCAGTTAGTGAATTGTTTGTAGGCCTTACCCACCAAAACCTGATAATAAGATTGACAGCCGAAGTCCTAGGAAAATGAGAGACCTAAATATGTGGAGATCCCATTATTGATTAGGAAAGGAAATATTTAAGGCATATCATTTTTCATGGACCCCGAGACATTACGACTAAAAGATCATTTTGACTTTTGATAATTAATGCATTGCCTGGCCACAATTTCAAAATCTCAAAGGGTTTGGTGAAGGGCTTGTAGTGCCGAAAATGTTGGTTGGAAACAGACAAGGCAATCATAAGTAAAAACAGATGGTTAATCTCTGGGCTGTACCTACTAGCACGAAGGCCACTAATAAATCCTGAAGATTGGAGTTTCCGGAACCTGCTAAAAAAGTCTTTAAAAAGAGGATAAAATATACAAGGAGAGTGGTTTACCTTAGCAAATTCCAACTAACGGACCAAACTAGTTGATAGCCAACCATTAACTAATATCGAGTATGACCACACTACATAATAAGGTGAACCCACCTTCTTGGAAATTGCATCGCATGAATAACCTTTTTAATGAATGACCACTGAAGGCTGTCATAAGTTTTGTGAATATCCAACTTCAGGATTGCTTTAGTGGCACTGGGACCCCCTATACGATGGGTACAAGAAACTGCTTGTAGAAGTTCATAGGTAATAATAATATTATCTTGTATATTTTAGAATGGAACAAAGGCATTTTGGTATGGGGAGACTAGTGTATGCAGGACTGGTTTTAGACGATTAACCATGGCTTTGGCAATAATATTGTAAAATATGTTATGTAGACTAATAGGCTTGAAATGATCGATTGAGCCAGTGTTAGCAGATTTGGAAATAAGTGTTAAGAATGTGTGATTTACCTACCTAAGCATAAATCCTCTATTTAGAAATGATAAAGTAGCCTCTGACATCCCATCACCTGGGGCACCCTAAAACTATTAGGATTTGTTCTCCAATTACATCCTTCTTGGTGGAACTAACATTCATAAGGCTGTAAACAACTATTGTTAGCAACAAACAACTTAACCAGTAAAACTAGAATCATAATGATTCACCAGGTGGTTTGCCCACATGGAAAACACTAGCTCTACAACCCTCCATAGTTGTCGGCTCCTTATAGATAATATATACAGAACAACACTAAAGAGGACGCTTATTTATGCATAACATATGAAATCTATTGTGGGCCCAATGTAGTATGAGGGATAACATATGCACACATATTGGAGTCCATCAAGGCTTCAAGCTTTAAAATTGCCCTATTCAAAGGCTGCCTTTCATATTTCCTGTTGAGTAAGGAAGACTAGAAGGAATGTACTTTGAGTACCAGAGATAGTTCTCATAAAATCAGCACAAATAGCATCTTTGTGAAAACCCAAGTCTTCAAGAGGAGGGTTGAAATGGGTAAGAAAGGTTAACTGAATATGTCCTTGAATATCATCCTCACTATAGAGCCATTGTTATCATTCATATGAATGGGGGCGATTTGAGAGAGTAGGCATCTATTCTTTGTAGGTTGGTGAAAGAATTATGTATTCGAGTTTCCCCAAGCAAGCCATATGACTCTTGCTTTTTGAGCCAACATACTTTCCTTGGTTGACAATGGTGTAACATATTGTTTCCGTAGCTCTTGGACCCTAGCTTGATGATTAGGAGAGTTTGGGAATAGTTGTATTTGGTGAAGGCTTTCTTTCACCCCATAAAGTTAACTAGGGATATTACCAATACAAGATCTGCTCCATCTGCAAATAGCTGGGACAATAGAATTATACTTGGATATAAGCCAAAACAAAGAAGAGCCATGAATTGTAATTTGCCAAGAAGATTCAATTATCTATTTGCACTAAAGATATTCGAGAAAAAAAGCCTCAAATCTCCATGGCCAATGATACAAAGGACGATTAGCATTAGTGTCTAAAAGAAGAGAAGCATGATTCGACCGTTGTATGCCAAGGCTAATAAAATTAATTGCTAGAAACATATCCAACCATTCCAAATTACAAAATATTTTTCTAGAACTTCAATCATCAGATAATTACCTTGCTGGAGATTTTGCCATGTATAGCATGGACCACCATGTGAAAGCTGCATAAGAGATAAAGAATCCAACAAAAACAGTTGATGTTCCATACACAAGAAAATATGAAAATCTTTCCCTATTTTTTTCCAATTCATATAGTATGTGGTTGAAATCTCCAATGAGAAACAAATGTCCTTGATAATCATAAAGAGCCTCCAACAGACTATTCCAGGTTTGACAATGAAGTTCCACCTTGCAATGCCCATACATATAACAGATGTACTACTGATGGCCTAATTCATACCAGACATTCAACAAAACAAGGTGGCAATTACTAAACAAAACTCAGCTAGTATAATAAGATGAGCACCATCCTAGTCACAACCCTTTATTTTCCCAAAAGCGTCAACTACTACATGTTCATCATCGCCTAGACACCTAAGCAAACTATTTATAATGGTAGCATCCATTTTTGTTTCCACAATAAACAAAAGATTGGGTTAAAAGTGACTACAAATGGTGAACCGCTGTAAACCAACCCAGACCACGGCAGTTAAAGCACATAACCCTCATGGAAACCTAAGTGTTTGTTGAGGACCAAACCCCAAAAATTCCTATCCCAAATTCATGCCATGGGTAGCATCAGCATCTTGTAGCTTAGGAGGATCCAAATCTTTCTACAAACATGTACTGTGAATGCCAAAGAGAACATTTAATGAGAGACATATAGAAAAAGGGGTGAAAAATCACTAAGTCCTAGTAGATCTGAAGGCCAAGATCTTGGGCTTAGCCATAGGGAAGATAAGTGTAGTCTCTTCATCCTTTCTATCCCATTTCTTGCAGCTGGCAATTGGCCTCGTATCATTTGACAAACATTTTATGTTGTAAACATAGGGACCAAGCTTTTCAATTGTAAAGTTACTAACACTCGGATCACATTTGATTGTATTCATGGGCTTCAACATTGACGCATGGCTATCATGAAAATCAGATATAGGATGAGAATATTCGCACCTTGAGTCTTCCTCCTTGCCCTGACCAGGAAATTGATCAGGGACTCTCACCTTTATATCATTATAATTAGTAGTTGACATAACCTATCCTTCAAAGGAATTTCTTGATCAACAAACCCAACACATTAAAGAAATTGTATGATAGTGATACCGTCAGGAGAAAGTTTTTGCTCTGTAGAAAATTTGCCATCTACGTTGCCCATTTTTGTACCCTTTGGGCTTTGTTCCCTTTGGACTATATCATTCCCATCTTCATCTATCACATACAAGAGTATGGAAGTCCTTTTTCTTGATGGGAGAGTAAGATTTTTGTAGTCATATTTGTACAAAGGCTAGTCGGGGGAACATTGGTCCCCAAATCTTTTTTTGGTGAATTCAGTATTTGATAAAAAAACAAAGTTATGTGCATCACTAGTCAGATCACTACTATTTTCCTGAGAACAATTTCACATGGGTGCGGTAGAGTCTGCAAACTTTACGTTATACTTAGTAGAGTCATCCTTTTGCTGCCCATATAGGATTGGAGGATCAATATAAATATCAAGGATCTGTGTCAACGAGCTGTAGCAATATGGTCGAGAGTGGCCAAGTTGACCATACTTTTTACATACTTTGAATACCCAATCGTATTTGAGTTGGATCCAAGATTTATAACCATTAAGAGCATGCCAATGGAATCTAAGAATTAGTGGTGCCATAATATCTAGTTCCACCTAGACCCTTAGACAATGCCAATGATGACAGGAATGCAGAGAAAAATCCATTGCTATAACTTTATCCACATGGTGTCCAATATATGTTGCTACCGCCCATGTCATAAGAGTTGGTGGCAGCCAATAAATTTGAATACGCATTGGAACATGTTGAAAGTTATACTTATCATATGGATTTTGAGGATTAAAAAAAGTGACTAATACTAGTGCCCTAAGAATGTGGCAAAAAACCATGTTGCTAAGGCACAACGGCATCCTACTGATGAGAGAGTTTTATGATGAATATATTTGAACCTATTGCCCCCAGAACAGTGGCTATACCTTCAAGCTTCCAGAAATGAGTAATATAGTATTATATAAAAAGCTTGAGTAAAGCATCATATATCAACTACCTTGATGAGGAGACAATTAAAGAGGCTGAGATAATAAATGTCCATTGACCTTGAAGAAGAAACTACAAAAGAATTGGCCTCTACTTGCCTTTATACCATATAAATCCTGAATTTGGGCTATAAGGTCATTTGTAGCTAGAAGAACTTGAAATCCAATAGAAAGCACAAGACATAAGCCAACACATCATATGAGCTAGTCCACACAACATTTGATTAAAAAAATTGAAACAAACATAATTAAAAAGAAATCTAGAGAAGAATAAACCAATTAGGGGTCCAATTTTTACATGAAATGGTGTCAGAAGATCAAGTGCATGCAGCCAACAAGCAGAACTCTAAATCTAGGAAAATTCACAAAACAGAAAACCAATAAGGGGCATATAACAATCCAAATGAATTTGGATTGAGAAATTCAAATAGCCAATCCATAAAATACACATGTGAGTGTAATTTTAGGTGATGTAATTTAATTAACAATCACTTAAGGTTAAATATATACCCATAGAAGATCATAGAAAAACAAAGGCCGAAAGCATTACTTGTTAATTAATCCTCAGCAACTCTCACACTAGTCCCAGATTAAACCTGGAGGTTTCTTTCTTTTTAATAAAAGCATATTGCATTGTCAGATATAGGTTGTTAGTCTTATTAGAGCAACTTGGATTAAAGGCTCATTTATATTGTAGATGGGAACTACCAATCAGGAATACAGATTGTGAGATAACAAACAAGCAGAGTACTAGGGTAGAAAGCTAAGATTGGGAGATGGATAGTCAGGGATGGAGAAAGGGCAAAAAACTAGTGAAGAAAATGAAGAAAAGATTAACAAAGAGCCGAATAGAGGGAGGAAGTAAGATTTGGGATGGTTAATGACAGGTAAGAAAAACAAGCTGAGTCAATAGAGGGGTGATAGGGATTTAGAAATAAAAATTTGGGGAAGATAGAGATCGAGCAAAGATGGACAACTTTGGGTAGTGGGAATCGAAGCAAACAAGGGCAAATGGGTGGGAAAGTTAACCAGGTAACAAGTTTCAATCAAAAACCTAACAGGGAGAAAATGAGAATCGGCACTCTGTGTGGAAAAAAAAGCCTCAAAAGAACTTGAGTTAAAACAATTGCTTGGTTTTAGTGGAGGTCAAATGAATGATTAGGACTTACAATTTGAGAGTTGCTATGGCATCTATAGCGACAAAAATTTATCATCCTATAAACCAGGTTCAGGCTCTTTTTATATTCAAGATACAAAGAGATATATTTTACAATATGGGAGCATTATGTCCTGTTGATGAAGAACAACCAAAATTTCTTCAGTTGTACATCTGTGATATAGAGAATGAAGCAGCTAATAAGATGAGTCCCTTTAGGAAAATTGAATCCTATGATCTTGATCTCCAAGTTGTTCAAGGTTTAATTCTCACGTTTGGTGAACATAATAGTTTAGTGAAACTTGTCAGCACAACTATAGAATAATATTTGGATGATACAAATCTTGAATATAGATTGAGGTTGTACCATGAAAGATTGCCCATGTACAAATTACCTACTGGAAATCAAATTGCAGCTTTATTTATTAAGAGGGGCTTCTTGATAAAAATGACAAGGATATTGTTGTGGAATATAGAACAAGTCCTGCAAAAATAATTTCTAAAGTACATCTATCCTATATGGCCATGCAATTTCCACTTAATGTCCTGTTCAGAATGTTTTCTAAAAAAGTTATAGCAAAAAGAAGGGACACTAGAAACTGTGTCATAAAAAATGAAATAGTTATGGATAACTATTATGCCATCCCTTATAATAGAGAAGTCTAGATGGTTTTCAATACATATGTAAATGTTTAATTTTGTGATTATAGCATGTTAAGAGGAATAAAACTGTCCACCTAGGTGTATATACACCTAACAATTTCCATCGCAACTCCGTTTATATAGATATACATGCACATACACATGTACATGTACATACATACATACATCCTAGGGTTATAGGCTCCCATTCTATTTCTTGTCATGCCTAAAATCTCTCACATCTTCCTGCAATGAAGAATCAAAGCAGCCTCAAAATCGTACAACAGAGCATGCATTTTAGGTCCTTGTTGAAATCTTTGTCCCTATGGCCACCATTGGATCAATAGACTTCCAGTTTTAGTCCTATTTCCCTCTATTTCTCAAATTTTAGGAAAGACTAAACATGTTTTAGAATACAAGAACCCAGAGGATGAGACTTCGCGCCAAAGTCATCGATTTTAGCAAATAAGAAAATGATTTGACGGTGAGATTCATGAAAAAACATACATGCTTTGTCTCTTTTGTTTCACAATAACATGGGTTTGTGGTGAACTAGATTGAAGTTTGAGATTTATGTTTAAGTTTTAAGCTTTATACGATTGATTGAGATTTTTCAATGTATGTATGTTTAACACCCCAAATTTTATAAATTTTAATTTTGAAAAATATTTAATTTTCCAAAGTTAATTTGCAATTAATTAAAAATAATTTATGATATATGAGGTAAAAACACCATTTTTAAAATTGATTTTTCCAATTAATAGAAGCACTATACGAAATTAGAATAATAAAATGATAATCCCAGGAAAACAAAAATATCAATAATGCTAGAATTTCAACAATTCATAATTTTTTGAACAACACATTAAAAAGCCAGCCCTAGCCAGTTGTTCAAAGGGCTACAAGCTACCCTCATTCAATCTACTCCACATCCTGAACCTCATCATTTGGTTCAGCATTCCCTGTTTACTCGTAGAACTCAACTAAGGAAAAAATGTTAGAAGGAAGGGTGAGCACTATTTGCTTAGTAAGGGGAAAGTATTAGGCCTATCAAGTGGGTCCTAAGATTCACTGAACAAAAAAAAAAAAGAATAATAAGCTCTAAGTTACAGTAATTTAATCAAAGAAGAATTTCATGCAACATCATAACGACAACATTAAAGTCCCACTAGCATGCTTGAATTAAAATGCATATGCATAATTCTTTTGATTGATTAAATTAAATCACATTTATCAATTCATTTAGTCTAATACTTGAATACTGTTAGACAAACCTAGGGTGGTGAGTACCTGTTTAATGCACTTTTGGGATAACTCCTAGGCAATGCCACTAAAGATGCCACCATGACTTAGCCTCTCGTGATAGCTATAATAAGGTAGAGCCTCTCATGATATCAACCATAAGGTTGGTCCCCTGCAAGCTATGGTGAAGCAGTGCACAATTCACTTCTTCAAGCTCTATATCAATATCGGGTCATGATTAAGGATGGTCCATTGCCACTCTAACATACTTTTTGTGTTCAAAAGATCAATTTTGAACTTCTTTTTTACATTTACAACTAGTCAAGTCATGTAGATATGGTCCGCCACCAACCATGTGTGCCATGTGTTTTATCTTATTCTTCAAATCTTTTACTCAATACGGTCTCATGTAATACAAACATCAATCATATACAACAACCAATTGATTTATGATCATAACTCATTTTATTTTATACCTCTTTCATAAAGTGTCGTGATTCTAGTGCATCCTATTTCTTTTATCTCATTATATTGGCTTAGTTTTGTATGATGACATGATAGTTAATGATATTTTTTAAGTACATTTACACTAAACCATCTCCTTTCTCGTGAATTCTTTCCCAAGTTAGTCATTTAGCATTAATGCATCTAATCCTTAATCTATTGGCTTATAGTTGATTATTATGGCCCTAGCATGCCACTAACAATAGTTTTTGACCTTTTTCATGTTTGCTAGCTAGTTTTTTGGCCCTAAACATGGTACTAAAGGGGTTTTTCTTATAGGCCGTAAACATTATACTAGAGAAGTTTATTGAAGTGGTCATAATATACTTTAAATGTAATTCTTATTGTAAATAGTCCTAATATGATGCTAGCACCAAACATACATTATATACTACATCATCACAACCATGCAACCAACCATCAAAACTGCATCTTAATAAAAAAATAAAATAAAATAAATTCTAAAAAAGCTAATTAATTACTCTACCTATGTTGCCTAGGCTTTTAAAGATTTTATTTAGCCTAATTCTTACATAGAATTTATTATTTTGGTTCATGCTTGTTTTTCGCTTAATAGGGCTCATGAGAACTAACTCACTCTTCCCTCATTCCCTAGTGTAAAATAACATGGTGAAATGGGGTCGTTTCCTAGAATTGGTCCAATAAAAGATTAGGAAGGAAGAAAATTAGAAAATAAGCTAAAATATGGAAATTTTCTAAAATGGCACTTATAACATTCACATTTTTTATATCTAGGTTGAAACTTTACCTAGTAGGCAAAAAAGATTTCAGGCATCTTCAGTGGTGTCGCAGCTACTTGGAATTATGTCAATAGCCTTTGTTCATGATGATCCTAAAATTACTGCAGCCAACACAAAGAGTTATATACTCATTTTATGGATGTAAAAACTGAACTTGAAAAGACAAATTGTATTTGATTGCTGATGTGGTTTTGGGATCTCTGGCACTTTCGAAGTGCAAAAGAGTGCTCAGTGTTTAAATGTGGAGTTCCTAGGTTTCTATAGGAACCTGGACAGTAAGATGAAAGATTTAACAAGGCTATATGGTTCATAATCTACAGCCAAAAGAATTCTAAAAGGGCTGAGGTGGCTTATTGGGACTTAGGTTCAAATAGGAGGTTTGAGCACAATGTTAAACCTACTAGCAAAATACAAAATAAGTAAAAAGTATTTAAGTGTTGGAAAAATAAGAGTCATATTAAAGCTTTTACAGTCACACATACAAATTCAAAATCACCGATGCATGTAGGATCGCTTCAATCTAACGAACTTAGGCAACAATAGGAATAAAAATAACATTCAAAATGCCTAAAATAATATATAAACAAAGCTCAAAGGAATGCACATACATTAATTAAATAAAGAGTGCAATGAAGACTACAATGGTATGAAGAGTACAATGTTGATTCTTTATTGTGTGATGATTCCTTCTCTAGTCTACAACGCAAGTACAAGAATACTGGAGGAATTATGTTGCTTTCTAAATGATCTAAAAGAATGGGAAAGAAAAATATAGCCAAAGGTATGAGAGGTGGCTAGAATGGAAGGTGGAATATGGTGGTCATGGGTGTTTTTCCCATTATTGTGCTTAAGGGTTAAGCCTTAGAAAAGCCATTGATTGCTATAAAGAAGAAAAGAGAAGTAGAGATATTTGGAGGTATTGGTTATTAGGAACTAGTTAGATTTTAAGTTAGATTGAAACACAAGAAAAAGAAAAAAAGAACAAAAAAAAAAGGGATAATGGTAAAAGTGGCCAATTTGCCATTAAAATACAAAGGGAGAGTAATTTTACCACTAAATTTGTTTTTGCAAAAAAATTTGCCAAGAACATTTTGATTGTGGGCAACTTTGCACTACCCATTAAATTGTTGGAATATTCTAGTTGTTACCATCTCACAAAAATGGGAGAATTACAAGTGTGTCATAATGGCTAAAAACCATTATATTGTGTAATTTTCACCATAGTGATTGAAGTGTGGGGGCTAAAAGGCATGATCAACACCTCCTTAAAAGTGTTCCAAGTTGGTAACTTGGCCCCCAAGAAAAGCCTTAAGGATTGCTTGTTTGTCAAGCAACCTATGGACTTTTTTGTAAGATTTTAGAAATTCGGGGACTTAAATGCAAAACTTTCAAGAAAGAGATTTGGAGAGTTATGAGAAGGATATGAATAGTATGAAAGTACTATTGGAGGACCAAATTACTTATAGAAGACAAGTATGGACAAAGGAAAATACAAAAACGCTTTAAGGACTTAAGTGTCCTATTGTGTGCCTTTGGTTGTCCATGCTTATGACTTAAGTCAAATAGAAGTTTTGTGGGGTTATCCCACATAAGGAAGGGCTGCTATGGCATAAGATAAGGAAGTCAAATGTGGGCCAAGAGATTAAGGTAAAGAAACCATGGTCTTGTAGCAAGGAAAATGACATAAAGCTTGGTTAAGCTTGTTAGTGTGTTTAGTGCACTTAAGACCATAGAAGTGTCCATTCTTGGTCCTTATCTCCCAAATTTTGGCCTCCACCATCAAAAAGGAAGCCAGCCCTCTCCTCCACACTTCCTCCATAGCCACCATACCTTCAAACTCAAAACTACTTGCAATTGAAGTGAAGGAAGCACAATTGGAAGCTATTTGGTGCTATTGCTTGAGTGCACCTAGGATCAAGCTCTAATTTTAGCATACCCATCAAGGTAAGGGATCTCTTGCTCTCATGGATTGTTTACTGTATTTTCAAGCATCCATGGAGCTAGGGCTAAGCTTGGAAGAGAGCCATGAGCTTGATGAACCAAGCTTAGTGAGGGGAGTGCACTTATTGAAGGTTTTCTGACCTAGTGTGAAGTGCACAGTGATGGCAGCGAATTTGAGGGTTTCTAGAGCCCAAATTTAGTTCTAACTACTGTTAAAATACTCCTAAGGCCAAAGATTAGCTCGAGGAGGATTGCCATACTGATTTATTTAAGTTTATTGCATGTTTTATGGACTAATCTATGGTTATTGTTGCAGCTGCATTTCATGTGTTTGTTGGTTGTGAATGGTTGCTGCATTTGGTTGCTATATCTTGTATATATGCATTGTGCTTCTTGTGTTTTAGTGTCTTTGGATGCAGGTTTTAATGATGGTTACATTGCCTATTGAATCCAAGTGCTACCCTTACTAAGTTTCTCAATGAAACTTACTCCCCTCAATTCTGTCATTTCAGGTCCAGCAGAAAGATCACCTTCAAACTAACCTTTGTGGTTTGATTTTTGCTCTTAATTTTCAGGTACTTAAACTTCCATATGTCTACTTGTGATCTGGAAATTTTGGTGATTTTAGAAGCACATTTGGTATTTTTGGTGATGGTACTTACTGTGTTGTGCAGCAGCTGTCCAGCATCCTGTTTCTGGAGTCCATTGCATTTCAGGCACTCCTGTAACTTAGGGTGCGTATTTAGCTGAGTTAAGACCATTTTGTAGTGCATGTATGCATGTACATGTAGTGTATGTAAAATGAGACAAGTATGTGAACATTTGAGTAATGTTTTGGCTATGTATGTGATGTGGTGCAAAGCTGCCTAAGTGTGAATGATAGGCTGCTTACTTGTAAATTCTGTTTTGGCCACATAAAGTTGCTAGATGCAAGAGAATGTAATTCATATGTGTATTGGACATGTATGGGATAGCCTTGGAGGGCTTTATCTTTGTGAATGAAGTGTTTGAATGGTTTGGAAAAATTGTATGGGCAAAATGGTCCAAAAGTTGCCAGAATTTTGACCCTGTACCTAAAGTTGAATATCTCCCTGTGTAGAATGAATCTTGGTATGAAATTTTGGCTACACCTAGAGGACATCTAGAGGTTTAACTGGGCTTTGGAATTTCTGGATTTAGAGCCCTGTAGCCAAAGTTATGACATTGCAAAATTGGCTAAGTTACTGTTCATTTGGTCAGAATTTTGTAACCAACTTAAAAAATCCATAACTTGGTCCATAGGTGGGCTATTGATGTAAAACAAAATTTCTTGATTTTCCCTAAGTCTCTACTTGATAATGGAGTAAAGAAAATAGGGGTTACATGTCTAGGATGATGTAGTTTGTTGGAGAAAGTTTGGGTGCAGTGGCTGGAATTTTTGAACCTAGTAAGAATGCTTAATGTGTGGAAGCCAAAACTAAGACTTGTGCTAGTGTTTTTTTTCTTAGCTGCCACAGTATGCGTAAATGTGAATATGTGTGTTATGGTTAGACCAATATGCATGTATTTACATAGTACTCAAGAGGGGTCACTTGAGTTTGTACACAAGGGGTGTTATTCTGGTGACCTACAGGACACACCAATCCTGGGAGTTTAAATGCACAGTTTTGGCACCATAATTGGATTACACCGAAGTAAGTAACACTAGTTATGTAGAGAATATTCCATGGTACAACTCTTAAACTAGTCTGTGAAAGTTTTCGCTTTAACCCTTAGCTACCAAACCTTTCACAACACTTAAATGAGTAAAAACCCTGTATTTGACCAAAGACCCCATTGCTGAGTCTTCTTGTTTTCATCATCCTCATCATCATCTAGTGAACCATCATTGCCACTATCGTTGATCTTTTATTCTAGAACCACAATGCCTATAAATTTGGCCTCATCTGCGACAATCAATGTTCTCATCGGGATTTGTCCCAAGGGGTGTCTCCGGGATGTGTGGAAGAATGGAGGTAATGCTAATGGCAGAAAGGGTGGAAGGTGGCAAAGGGTACAAGGTTTGTTAAAGTAAATACAATAGTGAAAATAATAGATTCAGAAACTTATGAGCTAGAGTGTCAAGAAAACATGGACTTGAAACATGCATTTTTCTAATTTCCCACATTTGCCATGTTAAACAATGTTAACGGCTAATAGAAATTTGCTCATAACACAAAAAATTGATGGAAAATGTGCTCCTTTTGAAAATATTAAAGGCAAATTTACCCAAAAAAATTTAGCGGAAAATTACTTTACTCCTTATAGTTTAGTTGCAAATTAGCCCTTTTGTTTCCATAAAATAACTTTAAACTTCAAATATTTCAAGAGGGTTGTGGGTCAATAAAATTGACTTTGAGCTTTAGGCTTAGAAGGGCTTCGTGACCATTGAAGGAATTCCCTAAGGATGCAAGTTCCTTAATTTCATATTGATTTTCTAAATTAATGTGCAAAATTACAAAATTACCTTTGAGGGTAAACTGGTAATTTTGTGTTTAGGGCAATTTGGTAATTTTCTTTTTCTTGGTTTCTAGGGTTATTATACACTCTTTCTCTTTAAGAAAATTTGTTCACAACTTTAAAAGAAGAAGTTAGGAAGTGCCTTAAAGCTGAAGATGCTTTTTCTGGAGCCCATCCTTAACTTCCCAAGTTGGTTTTTGCTCTCCGTGATTATTCCAGATCACCTTTAACAATTGAATGACTTTGTTGCATAAAACCATCACTTTATGATCCCTAACGGCCAAAGGCATGTCCACATAATTCATATCCTTGAACAATTGTGAAGGTCCCATGGAATAAAATGTGCTAGATTTGGTTGATACCTTTAAATATTACTCACGTGAAGTACGTTATGAATTTTAGCCAAATCAGGTGGTAAGATGACTTTATACTCCACCTATCCAACCTACTCTAACACCTTAAAAGGTCCAACAAAGTAAGGGGCTAACTTTGCTTTCACTCCAAATCATTGAACACCCTTGGTCGGTGACACCTTTAGAAACACATGATCCCTAACTACAAACTCTAAAGGACGATGTCTCCAGCTTGCATAATTTGGTTGCCTATTCTAATCTGCAACTAAACATTGTTTGATTATTTTGACCTTATCTAAAGTCTGTTGTACAAAATCTAGTCCTAATAAAGGCTTACCACCCACCTTTTCCCAACAAAAAAGAGTACCTCAGCTGTGAAGATACAAAGCCTCGTATAGAGCCGTTTGAATGCTGGAGTTATAACTATTATTGTGAGGAAATTCCACCAGGGGTAGGTCATTATCCCATGAATTCATGTAATCCAACACACAATCTCTAAGCATATCCCCAATTTTTTTGTATAGTCTTGTTAGATTGCCCATCTACCAGGGGTTGATAAGCGAAGCCCATTAGTGTCTTTGCATTCAATTATTCTTGTAAAGCCTGCAAAACCTATGATGTGAATCACAGATCCATATTCGAAACAATGCTCCTTGGCACTCCATGAAGATGAACTATCTCAGATATGTGTAATTCAGCTAGTCTAGTCCTAGGCCAAGACTTTTGGACTTCCAAAAAGTAGGCAAACTTGGTCAACCAGTGAACTATCACCTAGATTGCATCATCTTGATGGCGAGTAATTGGTAGCCCAACTATGAAATCCATTGCAATGTCATCCCATTTCCACTAAGGAATATCCAATGGCTGTAACAATCCTCCAAGTCTTTGGTGTTTTACTTTGACCTTTTGACAAGTTAAGCATCTAGAAACAAACTCTATAGTGTCCTTCTTCATACCACTCCACTAAAAGCTTTATTAGATCATGGTACATCTTGGTGCTTTAAGGGTGGATGGTTAATCAAAACATAAATGCCATTGATAAAACATCTTATTTCCTCGCTTCCTTGGGGAACAACTAATCAATTTTGAAATTTTAGAATACAATCCACATCCACACAAAATCCTTTATACCCTAAAACTGGCCAATGTCAGCATTATGGATCCTCTTTTGGAGTTTCTTTAAGCCTTTCCACAAGTGTAGGTATCATATGCAAAATAGCCATGAAAACTTGATGTTTTTTCACTTAAACCCCTAATCTCATTTGACTAAATCCCTCAAGTAGCTTCCACTCAAAAACCACTATGGCATTCAATTTATCATCTATCTTTTTACTCAAAACATCAGGCACCAGGTTAGCCTTACATTAGTGATAATGAATAGTGCAATTATAATCAGAGAGGTAATGACCCCAATGACACTATCAATTATTTGGTTGCTTCTATGAAAATAAATACTATAGGCTTTTATGATCAGTGTAGAGCCCAAACTCCTCTCCATATGAATAGTGTCACTAAAGCTTTAACACATGTATAACAACTGCAAACTCTAGAACATGAGTTGGGTAATTTAGTTAATGAGGCTTCAACTTGTTGGATCCATAAGTAATTGCCTTCCCTGCTTACTTCAATGATAGCCAAGTCCCTACTGTGATGCATTTGTATAAACTACATAGCAACTTCACCCATCAGCAAGAATAAGAACAGATGTAAAGACTAACCACTTATCTAAATCCTGGAAACTATTTTCACACTACTCGGTCCACTAGAATGGTTGATCCCTTTTACTCAAGTGGGTCAAATGATGTGCCAACTTGAAATAATGCTGTACAAAACATCCATAATACCCTACCAAACCTAAGAGACTCTAAATCTTAGACATGTATTTGGTTTTTTCCAATTCCCCACAGCTTCAACCTTGCTAAGAGCCACTGAAATTTCCTCCTTAGTTACCACATGACCAAAATGGTGATGCTGTCCAAGCAATACATGCACTTGCTCAGCTTTGCATATAGCTTATGTTCTTTCATTATCTAAAGCATTATCCTCACGTGTTCTTTATGGGTCTTATCATTTGGTGATTAAATCAAAATATCATATATGAAAATGATGTAAAACTGATCTAGGTATGGCTGGAACACCCTATTCATTAGACCTCTAAAGCAGTAGGTGTGTTTGTTAACCTAAGGGGCTTCACCAAAAACTCATAATGCCCATAACGGTTCTTGAATGCTATCTTCAGTACATCTTCCTATTTGATTTTTAGTTGATAGCACCAAGTCCCCAAATCTATGTTAGATAATGCTAATGCACCCTTTAGGCAATGAAACAAATCATAAATTTGAGATAAAAGGGTATTTATTCTTTATAGTCATCAGATTTAGTTGCCAATAATCAATACACATCTTAGACAACCATATTTCTTCCTTACAAATAAAGCTAGAGCACCACAAGGTAAAGTACTTGCATGTATAAATCCCTTTTCAAGTAGCTCATATAATTGACTTGTTAATTTCACAATTTTTGGTGGAGCGATATGATAAGGCATTTGAGAGATAGTAGTTGTTCCTGGCAATAAATCAATGGTGAAGTCAATATCTTGTCTTGATGGTATTTTGGACAACTCTTCCAGAAACAATTTTGGAAAATTTTCCATGTTGGGAATACTAGGTACTTATTCAAGTTTCTCTAGCTCTGTTTGCACATAACCCAACTAGCAAACATAGCCCTGACGTAGATATCTATTTAAATTATAAATTAAGATTAGAGTAGAGCTTTTTCTTATCCCCCAACAAGTTACACTTCTGCCCCTTCAGGCAAAGAGAAGGTAACTAGCTTTTAGTAGCAATCCACCTTAGCATGGTGTCGATGTAGCCTATCCATGTCCAAGATACATTCAAATTCAAATATCTCAAGCACAAAGAGGTTATGTCTAGATCACATCTTATAATGGAAAAGTCAAACAGCCAAACATAGCCGTGAGAAAATATCTTTTAGCTTGTAAATTAGAAATTAAGATTAGAGTTGAGCTATTTTTAACCTCAACAAGCTGCACTTTTGGCCCATTAGGCAAAGAGAAGGTAATTAGCTTCTGATAGCAATGCACCTTAGCATGGTGTCCACATAGCCAATCCATGCCTAAGATATATTCAATTTCAGATATCCCAAGCACAAAGAGGTATGTGTCTAGATTACATCCTTTAATAGAAATTGAGCAAGATTGCAGTACATGATAGAACTCATACTAGTGTCAGATAGTGTAGGAACCACTAGTACAAAAGGAATCCTTTTAATGGGCATGCCTAATAGGTTAGCTAGTTTAGGAGATGTAAAACAATATATAGATTAGGAGTCCAAAAGAACTTTACTAGGAAAGACAAAAATAGAAAGAGTACCTATGATGAATTCAAATAATTACTAACCTAAGCATGCCAATACTGGAAATTTGAAATTAAAAGCTATAAATAATAGGTTACCTTGCACCATTCCTTGAGCATCCTTTACCTCATTGGCTATTACTACATAAACACGCCCTAACACACAGGGGTTTTTTTGTTGGTGGTCCTACTGGTGCTACTAGTGGAACATCTCATGTAGGACATCGATTGGCTAGATGTCCTACCTTTGGGCAGTAGAAGCAAGTCACACATCGCCCTCCCACCGAGTGAAAGAAATGACAAGTCTGGCATTTAAGGAAACTCTAGCCTTAACCAACTGGTCTAACTGTAGGACTTCTTACCTCTTTAACCTATAATTAGGAAGCTCTACTATAGACTAACTGTCCACGGCCAAACTATCCTTGCACCTGATTAGGCATCGATCTTACAATAAGAATGAAACTATCAATATGCATAGGTCATGATTGCATATGACCATGGCTTGAGTCAATAGGTCAAGCTAACTATTTTTCTCGTATCCATGCCTCACCCTATTGAACTAAGGATATTGCCCTCTCAAAGGTATCAATCTCTAGTATAATCAAACCATTTGCCTGCTCATAACGCAAACCATTAACATACCTCTTGAGTATCCTCAATTCATGTGCCACAATGTGCTTGGCTTAACTGGGCAGGGTAATAAATATAGCTGTGTACTAATCCACCATCTTTCTTCCATATGCCAATGCAAGAAAGTCCTGCTTCCTCCTATCCCTTTTGGTCTCAGAAAAATATCAACAATGGAAAGTTGGTCAGGTCGAGCCCAATCCCACTTGGTTCGATCTTGGCCGCATTGTCATTTGGCACTAGTTAAGCTTGAGCTTGAAACACTCGATCCCAAAATTTTTGGCTCATCCTCAATTTTAAGAGGGCTTGAGCTCAGTTTGAAATCCTTCTAGGCTTGAATAATAATTTGAATGATGAACAACAATCTAAAAAATTACCTAAATTCTGAAGTAACATAACAAACCAAATTCAAATATCAAGTTTTACAACTAAATAAAAACATCTAAATGAAAAGAGCATAGCAACAACAAACATGTCATGTCTAAACTCTCAACTTTCACGCAACAAACAAAGCCAATAACAAGTGACCAAACAAATTTCAGTGGGAAAACTATTTCCTTTAATCAGCATCACAAACATATATACATAAAGTTGTATTGCTACAAAACTAATGGTAATTAAGAGCAGGGTGGAACAAGCGACAGCAGCAATAAAGAGCATCCTGAAGGTAGCAGTTGCACAGAGCCGCAAAAGGCAGCAGAAACATAGAGTCGCAGAAGGCAGTAGCAACAGCATAGAGCAGCAAAATGCACTAGTAGCAAAGAGGAACAACATGACACTAAAAAAGAATTACTTTCAAGTATCTAGCTTGTTTATCCTTGACTATCTCACATTCATAGATATTTTAACCACAAATATGTCCTTGTTACCAAATGGTCTTAAAACCAAGACACCATCCCAGGATGTCCATAAAAAAGAAGTTATTAAGAAGTTATTAAGTTACAAAAGTTTCCTAGAAGAAAGAAGCTATTAAAAACAACATTTTTCTAGATGAGTTATAAATTCTTAGGGAAATCCATATCAAGAAATAGCTAGATTGACCACAGTTGGATTTTCCTCACACTACAGAAAAGTATATATAAGTAAGCAAATCACTAAAGCTTATGGAACTAAACTTTGTGGGAGAAATAATTTTCTAAATGTCAAAAGATAATTAAAATACTCATGTTATTTTTTTCTTCAAACCATAGAGGTTTCTAAGCCAATCCCCTCCATAAATTAAGGCTTGCACAATCTCAAATAATAGTGATGCATGGTATGAGTTAATCATTATATTTCCAGCACTAAATGCCACTTAAGACGTAATTGTGGTAATTAGAATTGCTAAAATCTTAGAAGGCACCTTTTACAAAACATGATATTTTGATTGATTTCCTTTCCACTAAGCTAATATGTCAACGGGTGATTCTAAATGACAGCAAAAACAATCATCTTCTAAGTACATGTCCAAATCAATTTTTTTTAGCACCATAATTTCAGTTGTCATTACATATTTTTGGATTTCTACAAATCTCGAGCTTGAAGAGATTGCCAAAGGTAATGCAGAAGAAGGTTGGGAAGATGAAGTAAGCCATTCCTTATTTTGTCTGTACTTTGGTCATGTAGAGTCACATACTTTTCGTACAGCTCATAGAAGGCTTTTGTCACCTTGTTATTAGTCTTTCATGCTTTCAATGGAGTGTATATCCTTGGAAAATGGTATTCAAGGGCCTTCATTTTAATGATTGGATACAAAATGACAACGATTGCTATCAATAATTTACACTCTCCCAATACTTATCAAACTTCAGTTTCATCTTAGCCACCATATCTCTCGTAAAGGCATCATCAGCAGTTACCTTACTATCTAAAACTTGCTTCACCTTATTCATTTTAGAAAAGAAAAAATTTTATGTTGGGTACATGATTCTAGATATAACATTAGCAAATACTACTAAGATCTCCAATATCTTGTCTACCTTCTTTCAATTCTCTTTGGTTGTGTAAGTACTTCCCTTTGTTGGTATTTTTGAAAAATATCTTTAACCTTTAAAGAACAAGATAGCATCTTATACACTGAGTTCCAATAAGTCTTACAATTTAGCATAAGCTTTTTATGACGTAACTATAACTATTATATATCTCACAAAATGCCTTCAATCTTGCTTAACTTCTATTGACAAAGTGAACACTTTCCCTCACATCCTCAATCACAAACTTAATCTTGTTCAAACCATCTTGGATAATAGGATTAAGAATATGCGCACAACATCACATGCAGAACAACTTCCTAGCATAAAACAACTTCCTATTCACCTAGAAAATCTCTTTCAAATTAGTAATGATACTATCATTAGATGAATAGTTATCAACTAATATGGTGTAAATCTTGTTCTCAATCCCCAACTCACTTTGACATTTATGCAAGGTGTCTAAAATGTCAACAACATGATGTAGAGGAGGAATATGGATAAAATTTAACATTCATTTATTAAGCTTCCAATCTACGTCAAGAAAGTGAGCATTGACTACCATATACCTCATCTTCTGGCTTTTTTGACTTCCGCAAAACTATTGTCAAGGTAATCATTGGAATTTTGCCCAGAAGCGCCTTTAATCTTTTCATCTCATGCTTGACATTCATAGAATCTGACCTTAATGTGACCTGACTTATTTTCTATCTTTGAGGAATTACAATCATCATCGTAATGTTGAACATGTCCTCCTCTACATCAGTAGCCATTGTTCAATAGCCTTTTTCATCACATCATATTTTCCATTTACCACAACCGGTGTAAGGGTATGAAAGCTATCAACAGTTCTTGTATTGTCTGGCTAGAAATTCAGAAGCTTTTGTCATTTCATGTAGAACTTTCTTTATCTATGCTTATTGAAATGCTTATGAAGATGCAATGTATTTGAAGTTGTACTCATGGAAACAAGTGCATCACAATGCATGCAATTTGCTTTCTGTGATTCTTTCAAATTAGTACATGTTTTGAACTTCTTTCAAACACTAGACTTCTTACTACTTTCTTTTTTTCTTCAATGCCCCACCAACTATTGTCTCACCACTAGCAGTAGCGCCACCATTTTTACCTTATTCTCACCCTCATCTATCTATCTTGATACATCATTTTCATTTCATATTGCCTCAACAGGAAAATCTACCATTTCTACAATTGAACCTCAATTAATGCCAATGGTGGTATCAATTTGATCGACATCCATAACTGGATGTGTATTTGACTGCTCTACATATGGAAAACAATTTCTTGACATTGACATTGTAGTAAAACAAAACATTGATTAAAGTACATAGGATGGTAAAAATTTAGCACAATTTTCAGACTAACTAACAAAATGTTAGTTAGTTCTGTTATATACATAAATTGGAGCAAATCAACAAAAATTGAGAATCAAACAATGGTTAAAACTGGAGCAAATCAACAAACACCAAGAGTTCAAAATAAGCAACCTAGCTTGTCTACAACCTAATAACAAAGTTTAAAATTCTATATTTAAATCAAGATTTCTGCATCTAATTATTTCATTACAGAAGCATGAACCATTTCATACAAAGGACAACAATAAAGTGTTCATCTCAGGACTCCCAATTACAATCCATAAACATTATTAGCTAGGTTGGGAAAGTAGGCTCCATAGCCCTTTTTTTAAAAAAAATAATTACAGACAAATGAAAGTTGGCTTTTGTGGCTACGAGGGTCACCATGGATATTATCTATTGCCCTTATTTGGTTAATACAGGAAGAAGCATACACTAATAATGTAAACTCAAAAAGTTGAAGCATTGCAAATTGGTTTGCACATTCATAGTCGAACTAAGGGATAGAAAAAATTCTATCAAAGTACAAGATTTTTTAGGCACAAGCACAGATAACAAATGTTACCAAGTGAGACTTATGAGCTGGCAACCTGGGTCTTTAGCATTCGGCATCTACTTGGGATGTCAAGCCTTGGCCACTGTTTGCTAAGCTTAGGGCGTTGATTGGGGCTACAGCTGGATTGTTTATGAGACAACTCTCTTTTTCAATGACTAGCTTTGACTTGGTAAGTCTTCTTTATTTAAGTAGTTTTACTCAAATGCCTCAAGTTAGTATCTTCTTAAGCAAGAACGATAAGTTAAGTAAAGTAAAGATGAGTTCTTAAGTGTGATTTTGACCTAAAAGAGTGACATGACCATAACTTTGATGAAATTAGTGTCATGTAAGAATTTTTTATTAGTTAAGTTAACACCATAAGTTATTCTAGCTAGTAGAACCACCATTTGATGTAAAAGTGCAAAAAAAAAAAAGAATTTGCACTGAGTGTTCAAATGAGCCATTTATGTCTTAAGTGGCTTAAGGGTCAAAGAGGCTAAGTGTAGGAGGAAAAATAACAATCTTTTGAACCAAGGAGGGACAATTTTGATAGTGTGCCTAGTGGCCAAAGTGAAACAAAATAGAACTTGAGGGCTAAGAGACAAGATATAAAAAAGTAAGCTTTAGTGGAGTTAGTAGGAAATTTCTAGCAAGTGTTGACCTTCATCTTCCATCTATTTCTTCCCAATTTTCATAGCTCTCTCTCTCCAACAACTGATTTGATGTAAGCGCTCCTAACACCACCAATTTCTAGAAATTTGGAAGGTCCCAAAGTGAAAATCAAGAAGCCTCAATCTCATTCTTGGTGCATTTACTTCACTTTAGCTCTTTCTTGCTTATTTTAGGCATAAGCCCTAAGATAAGCTTCTTCGGTTAGATTGAGCTGGCTCTAAGTTGATTGATTTGCTAGAAATGGTCTTAATTTAAAGTTCTTGGTGCCGCATCACTTTGGTTTTAGGTCTGGAACTCAAGAGAGCTAAGTTGAGCTCAAGTGTGCTTGTGGTGCTTATGTTTCATTCTTGGTTTGTACTTGAATTTGAGGTAAAGATTCAAGTTAATTTAGCTCAAATAATGAATATAAATATAGTATTACATTTTGGAATGAATGAAAAACAAGGTCTGTTTGAATTGAATTTGAGGATTGAAAGATTGAGCAAGTTTTGTGCAAGTTAGCATAAGTGTACGAAGTGTTGTCAGGTCATTGGCGATGCGTCACCAGCCTTGAAGATGCATCATTAGTAACCTACTAGGAAACCTAAAAATTGATGACCTTGATGACATGTCACATCGTAAAGGCTTAAGCCATTCAAGGTTGGGGCACCTTAAGAACATCTCAATCTTTCAATTAACATCCCTAGGCTATTCTAACATGTTCCATAGCTTTGATTGACTCTAAATTTCATTCCTACATTAAGAATTATGCTTTATTTAAGTGGTATCTAAGTGATTTGGTTAAGTTAAGGCTAAGTAGAGTGGCTAAAGGGATACAAGTGCTCAAGTTGCTAAGGGGGCACTAAGAAGATTAAGGCGGCTTTTGGAGTCTTCGTTGGTTGATGAAAAAGGTCTTAGACCTTTGGGGAAATAAAAAGGAAACCTAAGAGGATCCCAACCAAACCTTGTGGCTTCGTAATTAAGCCATGAAGGAGCTCTAAGGTAAGCTCCAAGAGCTCAGCAACCTGGATGGCATAAGATGGCTACCTTGCACAATAAGTTAAGGGGAAAATAAGTAAAATTTGAGAGGAGGTGGCAACCTATTCTAGGACTCATAAGTGGGAAGTTAAAGGAGGTAAAGTATTTAAGATATGAGGGCCAATGTCTCAAGTAGCTCTGTGATTTAAGCTTATGACAAGAATAATGCACCTAAGGTGTAAGAAGTCCCAAGGATTGCACATGTTGCATATCATACATTCATGCATTGTATATTTATTATGTTAATTTTTTGTGTTGATTGTTGGCTGGCTATTTGATTGTTTATTTGCCATATTTTCATGCTTGTTTGCTATCTTCCTCATAGGTAGCCCAAGGGACCCTTATTGAGTATATTCATGTACTCACTCCCTTAAGTTTGTTGTGTAGGTTCTAGTGTTAGGTTGAAAATCGAAGTGGATAGTTATGGGGTAAGTTTCTTTATTTTTTAGGTACCTATTTTACTTGGAACCTTATGTTTCTAAGTTACTTATAAGCTACATTTTGTGCTAACTAAGTGTTTTTGCCTTTACATTTTAAAGGCTAAGTGTGCACAAGGACAAGTGAGGGCTTTGCACTTAGAGCTTGATAGCTCAAAGGTGGGAGCTCAAGTAGATGATCTTTCTAGTATTTTGCAATATATATAGAGTTCCTTGTGTACTAACACATTGTCTCTATTAGGATACATTGTGGTGTATCGCCATTGAGTTACTTTTGGGTGAATGCTAGTGTTAAAGAGTATGCACAAACTATTACTTAAAGTTTAAGTAATTAGTGTTCTATTGTCTTGGCACGTTTCACGTATGTTTTAAATGGAATGCTCAAATGATGTTTTCTTTAATGGTGTACTTATTTATATTGCATTGCTAGGACGAACACATGCATATATTCTTACAGAGTAGGCTAAGAAACTAGTTGCACTTAAATTGTCTTAATTTACGTACGAGTAATAGTTAGCTAATAGTAACTATGTCAGATCACAGCACCTAAGGGCCTACAAGTCAAGTAAATTAGGGCACTTGGACCCTACTTCATGATAGTCTATCATTGCTTAAGTAAGGCTAGAGGCATTGGACCTTGGGTGGGGCAATTATTAGTGGTGATCATCAACTGTGATCTTGGACTCTCGTCATCGATCATGCTTTCACTCTATTGGTGGTGGCTGACTAGGTGGGTGGGAAAGAGATTTAGTCGCGTAAGGCTTTGGCTTTGGCCTTGTGGTACTAAGGAGGTAAGGTTTAGGTCTTAGGGCTTGATGTGAAAAGGAAAAAAGGTAAGGCCCGTTTGACCCGTGAGCTTAAGGGGCTAGGTTTCTTCAAACTTGAGGTTTGCCTTAAAAGAGTTTGGGCCCATTTTCTGGCTCGAGTTGATAAGCTCGACTCAAAATGACTCAACTCAAGCTCGAGCTCAAGGTGCTAAAAATCATCTTGGACCTTTTTTCACCCTTATTCAAAACCACTGGTTGAGTATCCTCCCACCATGTTTATGCCTTTTTAACCAAGCTGAAAATAGCCAAATCCACCTTATCCTCCTCTAGAATTCTCAAAGCTAAAAGTTTCCTCTCTTAAGCCTTGATCCATCCCTCAATTTTTTTAATGTTAAGTCCACTAAAATACTCAATAGTTAGCCTCTTGAACAACTCAAGTAGATTGGCTCTATGTTGACATCTAGCTAGGGTGTGGGGCTGCAACTCTCGTTCAATTAGATTTTGAAAAAACTAGACAATACAATAATTGTCTAATGTAACAAATCATCATTAGCCTGCTAAACATGACTCTAGGCTTGTTGCCCATAATTTAATGCGTCCTGTCCAAGCACTTAGGTATGCTGCCTTCGATTGCACATGACACAGCCCCTTATTGGGCTGCCTTAGAATCTTATGGCAATATGTCCCACCTAGTATGAATTTACTAATTGATTATGTGCACAATAGTTAAAACCTTCATGCTTCTAGTTACTTAACCTTTTACACAAACACACATAAGTAATGCTTTGACTTGAGTGATAAAACAAGGGAAGAAAAAATAAGAAATTGCCTTGGTATTTCAATGAAACCCAGTCAGCAAAACAGTCATAGCATACAAAACAATTATGTGATTAACTACATGTAATCATTCATGTGTGAACATCCAAACATAAGTAGACTACATTTATACCCAAGTATGAATCTAGAGTATACTACTCGACCATGTACATCAGAGGTGAGCTGGTGTACAAAACCATACACCGAAGCTAAACTATTAAGATCCATAACTATCTCCCACCTTAGATCAATTTCGAAATGGTAAGCTCTAAGAGTCTTTCCTTGTGCCTCACTAGCCATTGTTGGCCAAATAAACAATTGTAGTTAGCACCATGACATAACCAACAAGCAAACAAAAACTAGAATCATCAAGACTCAAATAAACATATTACTTGATTCTGAGCATAGCCCAACAACCATTAATGGTTGTCAGCTCTATGGAAACAAATCTGTACAACAAACACTAAAAGGCACTTCTACCTGTAATAAACAAACCTTGAGACATGCATACATACATACATACATACATACATACATACATACATTCATACATACGTATATATATGTCACAGAGCGGGCTCCCAGCGCCCCAGATTACTTAACGTGTAGGCTATTAGGGACTGTGATCATACTTAGTTACTATTGGCTAACTATTACATGTCGGTAAATTAAAACAATTTATCTGCAATTAGTTACTTAGCCTACCCTGCAAGAAGATATGCATGAATTTGTCTTGGCAATGCAACTCAAATAGATAAAATAAGTAAATAAAAAATCACTCAAGCTTTTCATTTAAAACATATTCAAAGCGTGCCAAGACAATAAAACACTAGTTACTTAAACTTCAAGTAATAGTTTTGTGCACACATATAAGCTCTAGCATGCACCCAAAAGTAACTTAATGGCCTTACCCCATAATAATCCTAACAGTTGCAATGTCTTAGAACACAAGGTACTATATATACAAGGCAAAATACTACTAAGATCATCTACTTGAGCTCCTACCTTTGAGCTGTTCAGCTCTATGTGCAAACCCTCACTTGTCATTGTGAAGCTCTTAGGCTTTAGATTGTAAAGGCATAACACTTAGTTAGTACAAAACTTAGCTTATAAGTAACTTAGGAACAGAAGGTTTCGAGTGGAATAATTACCTAGAAAATAGAGAAAGTTAAACCATAACTATCCACCTAGTTGTTGGGCCTGGGGTTAGTACCTGCACAAATAAGCTTAAGGGAGTGAGTACATTATCGTACTCAGTAAGGGGTCCCTCGGTACTTGCAAGGAAACTCAAGCAAACATGTACATATCGCAAACAAATAACCAAGCATCCAACAATCAACCACAAATAAGAAAATATTAATAAATGCAATGCATGGTGAATGATATTCAACATACAACACTTGGGACTTCTTACACCCTAAGGTGTCTTAAACTTGCCATGAGCTCAAACAATGGAGGTACTTAAGACACTGGCCCATGTATCTTGAATCCTTTACCTGCCTTAAGTTTCACTTACAGGTCCTAGAGTAGGTTGTCACCCATTCCCGTCACTTACCCGTCTTTCCCTTGCTTATTGTGCGGGGTAATCAACTTAATGGCTTGACTTCACCAAGTTCTTCAGGCTTGACTAGGGTTCTCTTAGTGGACCTACTTACCAAGCTTCTTAGCTTGGTTAGGGCTCCCTTGGGTTCTAATTTAGTAACCTAGGGTCCACGGCCTAACACTTAGGCCATTAGAGAAATTGAATCCTGATTAGACCCCACTAGGCACCTTAATTCTTCCTTATGGAACCCTTAATTATCCACCAAACTTAGCTCTCTTAAACCACACACTTAATTACCTTACTTAATTGATGCCTCAAAATATTTTAGAAGTGAATTGGGAACTTAATTTTACCATGATATAACCTTGCAATTGCAAGGGAAACACTTAAACAACTTTTTAGGAGACCAACAAAGTAACTTGGGGAAACTTTAGCTTGATGCGGTCACACCCTTTGTGTTGATGCTACTGCATATCACTTTTTCCCTAGTTGCTAGAAATGATGCTATTGTACCCCTTTTATTGATGCTATCACATATCACTTTTTGCCCAGTTGCTACAAATGATGTTATCGTACCCCTTTTATTGATGCTACACATCTCACTTTTTCCTGAGTTGCTAGAAATAATGTTGTCGCACCACCAAATGAGGTGCGATAGCATCACACTCGATGCTTTATTCACCTATAGACTTTTTATGCCCCATTGGCCTCCTAATCTCATTTTCTTGCAATCCCTCTACAACTTAGCTCAAATCTCACTTCTAATACTTAAATTATGTAAGAAACATATCAATTTAACTTAATTTAACTTAACACCTTACCTTAAATTCAAACCAAAGCAGGATCAGAGTAAACAATCCACAAAAAGCCCATTTGAGCTCAATTTGTTTCCATTGAGTTCCAAGCCTAAATCTAAGCAAAATGGGCACCACAAGCACTAAATTAAGCCATCACTACCATATTTTAATCTTAGAACCAAGTTAAAGCCATGGAAAAGCTCACCTTAGGGTTTGAAGCCAAAACTTGTAAAAGAGAAGACAAATACACCCAAACCATAAAAAATAAGCTAGGGCCTTGATATATATGCTTTGGGACCTTCAATTTTGCATGAATTTTGTGGGATTTTGAAGAAATGGAGAAGATTACCTATGGAGGAAAGGGAAGAACGAAAATGGCTTGGGGAAAGAGATGATGAATAGTTATTTTGCTTGTTTTGAAAGGTCATCACCTACTCCTACATAAAACTTTGACAAAATTTTCTTCCACATGCCAAATTATTTATTTATTTTTATTTCTTTCCTAGCTGTTTGTCCTTGCTCCCAAAGGGGAGAAATTTCTTCCTTGCCCCTAGCATTTTCATTTTATACACAAGTGGCATAAAAGCCCTAACTCTGTAGTTAGTGCATTTTGGTCCCCTAACTTTCAATTTTGGTTCCAATGGTTAAAAAGACTTATTACCTTAACTTATTTGGTCAAAAATACTTACATGACCTTAATTTCAATGAAATTACATCCATGCCACAAACTTGGATCAAAATTACAATTTTGCACTTTATGCCTTTTGATGCCATTTTACACTTAGGAACTCAATACAACCTTACTTAGCTTGTTTTTCTTGCTTAATAGGAAACTAATTTGAGCCATTTAAATAAAAAAACTTTAATTAAACATACTTACCAAGTCAAAACAAGGCATTGACTAGGAGAGTTGTCACATCCTGCCCTTCTTCAGAAATTTGGTCCCCCAAATTCTAACTTAACTAAGTAAATTCGCTTGGATATTGCCTTTGTATATCCTGCTCAATCTCCCAAGTGGCCTTTTCCTACCCATGGTTAGACCATAGTACCTTGACCATTGGGATCCCCTTTGTTCTTAATTTCCAGACTTGGTGGTCAAGAAATTTGACGGGATACTCTTCATAACTTAGGTCCTCCCTTATTGGAATTATGGATGGGGCTAACACATGCCGGAAATTCACAATGCATTTCCTATTGAATTTACATGAAAGACATTGTGAACATGGGCCAAACTTGGTGCCAAACCCAATAGATAAGCTACTTTCCCCACCCTCTCAGGGATTTCAAAAGGACATATATATCTTAGACCCAACTTACCCTTTTGGCTAAACCTAGTCGCACCCTTTATCGGGTAAACCTTAAGGAGTAGTTTGTCTCCTACATCAAATTCCAAATCTTTCCTTCATATGTTGGCATACTTGGCCTGCCGATTTGAGGTAGCCTTGATCCTTGCTTGGATTAACTTAATCTTTTTCACGATCTCAGCATTGATTTTTAGGACAACAACTACTTCATCTACCTTATCTGCCCAACAATGAGGCATCACACACTTATACCCATACAAAGCTTCATAGGGTTCCATCTTAATAGCTTCTTGATAACTATTATTATAAGCAAACTTAATCAAAGGTAGGTGTTGGTCCCATTCCCCTTTAAAATCCATCACACAAATTAGCAACATGTCTTCCAAGGTTTGGATCACCAGCTCAGTTTGCCCATCAGTCTGAGGGTGATAAGTAGTACCTAGGCTCACAATGTAACCCATAGCCTTTCGAAAGGCATTCCAGAACCTTGAGACAAAATGGGGGTCTCTATCAGATACAATCTGATCGGGGATTCCCTGAAGTTTTACCACTTCCCAGATATACAGTTCGGCCAAATTTTCCATGGTATATGTAATCTTAATGGGGACAAAGAGTGTTGACTTTGTTAACTTATCCACCATCACGCAAATCAAGTCATGCTAACTTCTTGTATTGGGCAACCCAACACAAAAGTCTATGGTGATGGATCCTTATTTTCTTTCTAGGAAGGGTAAACTTTGCAACATTCTTGATGGCTTTTGGTGCTCTGCCTTCATCATTTGACAAGTGAGGCACTTGGACACATATTCATATATGTCCCTCTTAAACTTTGGCCACTAGAAATGAGTCCTAAGGTCATGATATATCTTATTCACACTAGGATAAACATTAAGCTTACTAGTATATGCCTCTTGCAACACTTGTTGCTTTAAATCACTTGCCGCATAGAGTTGGGCACCAAAATAAAGTAACCCATCCTTATACTAAAATTCCTTCAGCACAGTACCACGCCTTTCCTCCCCATAAATTTTCTTCAAGTTCGTGTCTTTGTCCTGAGCTTCCTTAACCCTAGCCAGCCACGCTGACTAAATCTCAAGGACTATAACTGGAGCCACCTCCTAGTCTCATCATGATTCACATAAGACCAAGAATTGTTCCATGTTGGAACTTTTTGAGGTACTAGCCACTTGATCCTTAGAAAGAATCACCCCAAAATACTTACGGATCAAGGCATCGACAATGACATTGCCCTTACCAGACAATAGTCTATCGAGTAATCGTAATCCTTAATATATTCAAACTACCTTTTCTGCCTTATGTTCAAGTCCTTTGGGGTAAATAAATACTTCAGACTCTTATGGCCTATAAAGATCTTAAAAGACCTTCCCATAAGGTAGTGTCTCCAGAGCTTTAAGGGAAACACAACAACTGCCAACTCAAGATCATGCATTAGGTAGTTCACGTCATTACGCCTTAATTGCCTAGACCCATATGCAATCACTTGCCTATCCTGCATCAACACACATCCTAATCCTGTTACTACCTCAGAAAAATGGGAGAATTACAAGTGTGGCATAATTGCTAAAAAGCCATTATATTGTGTAATTCTCTTCATAGTGATTGAAATGTGATGGGTAAAAGGTGTAATGAATACCTCCTTAAAAGTGTTCCAAGTTGGTAACTTGGCCCCCAAGAAAAGCCCTAAGGATTGTTTGTTTGCAAGCAACCTATGGACTTTTTTGTAAGATTTTGGAAATTCGGATACTTAATTGCAAACTCTCAAGAAAAAGCTTTAGAGAGTTATGGGAAGGATATGAATGGGTATGAAAGTGCTATTAGAGGACTGAATTGCTTATGGAAGATAACTATGGACAAAGAAAACACAAAAAGGCATAAAGGACCTAAGTGTTCTAATGTAGACCTTAGGATGTGTATGTCTTTGACTTAAGTCAAATAGAGCAATTTGGACTTTTCCCACCTAGGGAGGGGTGGCTATAACTTGGAAATTAGTAAAAAATGTTGGACATATGTGTACCAATATGTTTAAGTGAAAGAAACCATGCTTATGGGCAAAGAAAATGACATAAAGCATGATTAAGGCTAATAAGGGTGTTTAGTGCCCTAAGGCTAAGTTAAGAAGCCTAACTTGAATTTTCTTCTCCCATGTTCGACCCATACATCCACCACCCTCCTTCACACTTCTTCCCTAGCTCCTCCATAGCCACCATACCTCTAAGATTGAAATTCAAGGCAAAAGGAAGCAATTGGAAGCAAACTAGAGCTATTACTTGACTACTTCAAGGATCAAGCTTCAAATTTGGCCTACCCATTTTGGTAAGGGTTCTCTTTCTCTCATGGGTTGTTTTATATATTTTTAAGCAACCATGAAGCTAGGGCTAAGCTTGGAAGAGGGCCATGAGCTTGATGAACCAAGCTTAGTGAGGGGAGTGCACTCATTGAAGGTTTTGTGACCTAGCGTGAAGTGCACAAAGATGGCGGTTAAATGAGGGTTTCTAGAGCCCAAGGTTAGTACTAAATAGTTTTGAAATCATCCTAAGACCAAGCATTAGATTTAGTAGGGCTTCCATAGTGATTTATTTATGTTTATTGCATGTTTTATGGACTAACCTATGGTTTATGTTGCTGCCACATTTCATGTGTTTGTTGGTTGTGAATGGCCTCTGCATTTGGTTGCTATATCTTGTATATATGCATTGTGGTTTTGTGTTTTAGTGTCTTTGGATGCAGGTTTTGATGATGGTTACATTGCCTATTGAATCGAAGTGCTACCCTTACTAAGTTTCTTAATGAAACTTGCTCCCATCAATTCTGTCATTTCAAGTCCAGCTGAAAGATCACCTTCAAACTAACCTCTGTAGTTTGAGTTTTGCCATGAATTTTCAGGTACATAAACTATCATATCTCAAATTATGATCTGGAAAGTTTGTTCATTTTAGGAGCAAATTTGGTATTTTTAGTGACGGTGCTTATTGTGCCATGCAGCAGCTGTCCAGCATCCTGTTTCTGGAGTCCATTGTATCTCAAGAATCTTGTCACTTAGGGTGTGTATTTAGTTGAGTTAAGACTATTTTGTAGTGCATGTATGCATGTAAATCTATTGTATGAAAAATGAGACAAGTATGTGAACATTTGAGTAATCTTTTGGCTATGTATGTGATGTGGTGCAATGCTGCCTAAGTGTGAATGATAGGCTGCTTACTTGTTAATTCTGTTTTGGCCACATAAAGTTGCTAGATGTAAGAGAATGTATTTCGTATGTGTACTAGACATGTATGGGATAGCCTTGTAGGGCTTACCTCTTGTGAATGAAGTGTTTGCACACTTATGAAATTTTATATGGGCAAAATGGTCATAAAGTGATCAAAATTTCGAGTCAGCACTCAAAGTTCTATATCTCCCTATGTAGTAAGAATCTTGGTATCAAATTTTAACCACACCTATAGGACATCTGTAGGTTTAACTAGGATTTAAAATTTCTAAATTTGAAGCCCAGTAGCCAAAGATATGACATTGCAAAATTGGCTAAGTTAGTGTTCATTTGGTTAGAATTTTGTAACCAACTTCAAAAATCCATAACATGTTTCATAGGTGGGCTATTGATGTAAAAAAAAATTTATTGGTTTGCTCTAAGTCTCTACTTGATAATGGAGTAAGGAAAAGATGGGGTTATGTGGCTATATTGATATGTGGCTATAATGATACAGTTTATTAGAGGAAGTTACAGGTACAGTGGCTGGTCACTAGAACTTAACAAGATTGCCTAATGTGTGGTAGCCAAAATTAAGACTTGTACTAGTGTTTTCCTTCTTTGCTGCCATGGTGTGCATGAAATGTGAATATGTCTGTGATGGTTATACCAATATGCATGCATTTACATAATGCCTAAGAGTGCCACTTAGGTATGCACACTAAGGGTAGTGTTCTGATGGCCTACAGAAGATTACCAATCTTAGGAGTCTAAATGCACAATTTTGGCTCCATAATTAGACTACACCGCAAATCTTGTTCCAAATGCATCAGTATACACTACAAAATTCTTATACAGATTTGGTAGGTTCAAGATGGGAGCTGAAGTTAACCTTTTTTTAAGCTCCTAGAAACTTTCTTCACACTTAGAAGTCCAAATGAACTTCTGTGCCTTCTTTCTCAACACAGTCAACGACAAAGCTATCACAGAGAATTTTTCAATGAACCTTTGGTAATAGCATGCCAATCCCAAGAAGCTTTGAATTTCAATTACAATTGTTGGACATTTCCACTCCACCACTGCCTTTACCTTTTTTAAGTCAACACTTAGTCCTTGAGCATTAATAATATGCTGAAGGAATGGTATTTCACTTGCCAAGAATTGGCACTTAGATAGTTTTGCATAATATTGGTTATCCTTAAGCTTTTGTAAAGCTATCTTTAAATGTTCCTCATGTTCTTGGGGAGTCTTAAAGTACACCAATATTTCATTGATGAACACCTCAACAAATTGATCTAGGTAGGGCCTAAAAATCCAACTCATGGCATCCACGAACATTACTGGAGCATTTGTCACCCCAAAAGGCATAACCGTGTACTCATAATGCCCATACCTAGTTTTTAATGTAGTTTTTAGGATATCTTCTTCCTTTAATCTTATATGGAAGTATCCAGACCTTATATCTATTTTAGAAAAGACCTTTGCCCCTCTTAACCTATCAAATAAGTGATTGATCCTGGGCAATGGATATTTGTTCTCTACAATTACAGCATTCAGTTTCTTGTAATCTATACAAAAATGTAAGGTTCCATCTTTCTTTTTCACAAATAACACTAGGGCACCCCATGGGGAAACACTTGGCCTTATAAAGCCATTCATAAGTAGTTCATCTAACTACTTTTCTAGCTCATCCATTTCAGGTGCTAACATTCGATATGGGGGTATGGAAATCGGTTCTACCTCAGGATGTAAGTGTATGGAGAATTCAATCTCTCAATTTGGAGGTAACCTTGGGAGGCCTACAAGAAAAACTTCTAGAAATAGATTGGCTATTAGTATTTTCTTAAGTTGCTCATCAACTACCACCCTATTTAGTGAGTAATATTCTTCTTCACTCATAATGGGAATGAAGTCTAACAACTTGAGGTGCAAGCTTTTGGCACTACTTGCCAAAGCGCCCATACAAGTCACACTTACCCTTGCCTCATCCTCAAGGGTGACCTTACAACCTAGATAGTCGATCTGGGCACTATACTTACTTAACCAATCCATTCCAAGGAAAAAATCATATGGGATTGAGGCTAAATCCCAAAGGTCACAAGAAAACCTATGACCCTCTAACGCTAAAGGGTACCCCTTAACTATTTCATTAGTGAAGACAATATTCCTCCTAGCAGTTTTAATAAGTCTCAACTCATCCATTAAAGTTCTTTGCAATCCCAACTTAACAACCATGCTCAAAGAAATGACAAAAATAGCATCACTAGTATCAAAGAAAATCTTAATACTGCTATTTAGAACATTAAAGTTACCTTGTATAGCTGTCGGTTCTCTGGGTGTCTAACCCATCAATGTAAAAACACGTGGTTTCCCAAGGGCTTCGGTAGATACATTTTCAGCTCTTGAGGCTTTAGGCTTTCCTTGGCCTTGCTCTTGCCTTAAGCCTTGGGAACTCCCTAGCTCAATGTCTAGGCTTGTGGCAGTAATTACACAAGTTAGTCCAAAAGGTGCATGGTTTATTACCAAGAAATCTCAGACACTTAGGGCAATGGCCCTTCCGGATCTTCTTGCCTTTATTAGAGGAACCTTGGTCTCTTCCCAGGTTAGGCATCTTGCTGACAACCTTGAGTGCACCAAACCCTATGCTTAACGGCCTTATCCTTAGGTTTCACTTCCACCAACTCTCTTTGTAAAGCCAAGGCTTTTTGCAGGGCCTCGTGATAAGTCCGAACCTTAATAATAGCCAAGAAGCTTTTTAACTCCAATTTAAGCCCATGAATAAACTTTTTTGCCTTAAGTTCATACTTCTTGGCCAAATGAGGAGCATACTAAAAAAGAGAACTAAATTTCCTCTCATGCTCATGGATTGTCATATTTCCTTGAACCAACTCATCAAATTTTATCCTTTTTTGATCTTGGGCTGCCACACCATTGAATTCATTATGGAATTCCTTCTCAAATTCAACCTAACCAAGCTCTTTAGGCCTTTGCCTAAGTTTACCATCATTATAAGACTTAAGCCTCTCCATGACATCTTTCCACCACAAGAAAGCCTTGCCTTCCAAAAAAAAAAGGTACTAAATCCATCTTAGCCTTGTCATCCAACTTCATGTTCTCAAAGATTTTGTTAATTTGGTATAACCAACCTTCAGCTGCATTAGGATCACCCACACCATTAAACTTAGGAGTGTTAAATCTATTTGCATATCGAGATAGGCCCTAGGTGGTATGGGATAATGGATCTCCTCCTTCTTTTACGGGGATGGATATCTTCCTCAACCTCATCCTTGTTAGTGTTGTGCCCAAAAAACCAATCATGAGACGATCGTATTTTTGCACATTGAGTCATGATATTTTATTAAGCCATTAATCCAGCAATTATGTTTGTTGTTTTATTTCTGCGTAACGTAATAAACATAATTGTAACCCTAGAATAATGATATTCTCAAATATCCATGGTCTAGTATTATTGTGGAGCGGGTTGCAGTAGTACATAATGACTAGCATATGTGGAGACTAATATGAGATATGTAGTCTACATATGGGTACAAGTTGGAGAACTTGTGTACTGGACCGACCCACCATGATAACACCACATGGATCGTTATATGAGTGTCATAAGTGATTCTCATAGTGATCATGGTATATGTAGTCCTTCGACCTAAGATCATCAAGGTTCCCTACATGTGAGTCACATACTTTGATACTTTCCTTTGTTGCTCATAACTGAGTGAACTTGAAGGAGGTCATTGGGTATGTCACATATCATGCGGAGAGATTTGTATGATCAAGATGGGATTTGTCCCTTCTATGTAACGGGAGTGATATCTTCGGGCCCCTTGATAGAGTGAGACTTAGAAAATGCATGGCCATGCTCGGATGAGTTGATATACGATATCAATGTCATCAGTTTAAGTTGGTCTACTCGGTAATCAAGAAACCAAAGATTGGGCTATACGAGGATGACACATTCCATGACTCGTGCTTAGTCTTGATATCTTGGACAAATGGACAATGGCATATATCGATGATGATCATAAAGGTTTAGTCGAATCACTGACAATCTTGTCACTTGGGTAAGCAATGATGTGTTGCTAGACACCGCTCATTGCTTATGTTTATAAATGTGATTTATGATCATTGCCAATGTGGTAGGAGCCTATTGGGTTGCACACATAGAGCTATTTGGATCATTAGAGTGCATGGGCTAATTATTTGGGTTTCGGTTTCACAATAATTTTGTATTAATAATGAGCCTAATAGTTGAGCCATTATTAAGCCCGAAATTAAAGCCTAATTGGATTAGGGCTTTGAAACCCATTAGACCTGGAAGTTAAGTCTTACTATAAATACAACTTTTAGTGAGAAATTCGCAGGTGTCCTTGCCCTAGCCTCCCAAAATGGACAACCGCACTCTTCTCTTGCAATTCCTTAGAGGATGCAAGCTAGCACTATGAGCGCAAAAGAAATGCATCTGCCAGGACGTGGTGGAAGCGTGGTGATCCCGAGAGGCTCGTGTGGATACCATAGAGAGGTTGAACACGTTAACTGTTCAAGTTTTGTGATTCAACTCTACAGTTTACCCCGTTTCACTTGGATCCTGGAGGGTTTCGGTTAAATTCCATTGCGCTGTTTGGCTCCCGAAACCCAACACTCCTCACTATCCTCATCAATGCTCACTTGAACATGCTTATGCACTTGGTTTTAACCTTGTACTTGCCCTTGGGATGGAGGATTTCTCCCCTGGCCA
Source organism: Aquilaria sinensis (assembly GCA_005392925.1). Classification (NCBI taxonomy): domain Eukaryota; kingdom Viridiplantae; phylum Streptophyta; class Magnoliopsida; order Malvales; family Thymelaeaceae; genus Aquilaria; species Aquilaria sinensis. Next base: position 55,100 of record SMDT01001126.1, on the reverse strand, counting down.
TGGTGCACCGTTGGGCCTTGGTGCACTTCAGCCTTTACCGCATTAGGATCCTCCAAGGTTTCCCCTCCATTTGGAGGTTGAGCCTGCTCCCTAAGCAAGATAGCCATCCCATGAAGCATTTGGTCCATAAATTCATTAAGCCTCCATAAAAAAGAAACCACTTCTGTCATGTTTACCTTATTATGGTCACTAGTTCCCACACCAAGAACCTAAGCCTTAATAGTAGCACCTAGCTGAGTATTCACCATGATTCTTGCAACCAATGCCAAAAGACCACACCCAAAGCAACTTATAAGCAAGACTAACTGCACTTAGGACAAGGAACACTTATATCTTAGTTCACTTTTTGCCTCTACTAGGACCATTGACCTGCTCTGATAACAAACTGTCATGGAGTGAGGTCCCAGTGCCCCGGATTACTTAACGTGTAGGCTCTGAGGGACCATGATCCCACTTAGTTACTATTGGCTAACTATTACTTGTTGGTAAATTAAAATAGTTTACGTGCAATTAGTTACTTAGCCTACCCTCCAAGAAGATATGCATGGGTTTGTCCTGGCATTACAACTCAAACAAAAAAGAAATAAGTAAAGAAAATGTCGCTTGAGCTCTTCATTTAAAAAATATTCAAAGCGTGCCAAGAAAATAAAACACTAGTTATTTAAACTTCAAGTAATAGTTTTGTGTACACATATAAGCTCTAGCTTGCACCCAAAAGTAACTTAATGGTCTTACACCACAATATGTCCTAACAGAGGCAATGTCTTAGTGAACAAGGTACTATGCATACAAGGAAAAATACTACTAAGATCTTCAACTTGAGCTCCCACCTTTGAGCAATGCCCTCACTTGTTCTTATGCAAGTCTTAGCCTCTAGACTGTAAAGGCACAACTCTTAGTTAGTAGAAAACTTAGCTTATAAGTAACTTAGGAACACAAGGTTCCAAGTGGAATAATTACTTGCAAAATAGAGAAACTTAGCCTATAGCTATCCACGTAGTTATTGGGCCGGGGGTTAGTACTAACACAAATAAGCTTAAGGGGTTAAGTATGTTATTGTAGTCAGTAAGGGGTCCCTCGGTACTTACAAGGAAACTAAAGCAACCACTACATATGGAAGACAAACAACCAAGCATCCAACAATCAATCACACATAAGAAACTAATAATAAATGCAATGCATGAGTAAATGATATGCAACATACAACACTTGGGACTTCTTACACCCTTGGGTGTCATAAACTTGCCATTAGCTTAAATGACAGAGGTACTTTAGACACTAGCCCATGTATCCCAGATCGTTTACCTCCCTTAAGTACCACTTATGAGTCCCAGAGTAGTTTATCACCCCCTCCTGTCACTTACTTGTCTTTCCCTTGCTTATCATGCAAGGTAATCAACTTAGTGGCTTGACTTTGGCAAGTTCTTCAAACTTGACTCAGGCTCCCTTAGTGGACCTACTTACCAAGCTTCATAGCTTGCTTGGGACTCCCTTAGGTCCTACTCTAGTGACCTGGGGTCCACGACCTAACACTTAGGTTATTAGAGAAATCGAGCCCTACTTAACCTCCATTTGGCACTTTAATTCTTCCTTAAGGAACCCTTAATTATCCACCAAACTAAGCCCTCTTAAACCACACACTTAATTACCTTACTTAATTGATGCCTCAAAATATTTTAGAAGTGAATTGGGAACTTAATGTTAGCATGATATAACCTTAGGATTGCATGGGAAACGTTTAAATATCTTTTTAGAAGACTAACAAAGTAACTTGGGGACACTTTAGGTTGATGTGATTGCAACCTTTTTGTTGATGCTATCGCATCTCAGTTTTTGCCCAATTGCTGGAAATGATGCTGTCGCACCCCTTTTGTTGATGCTATCGCATCTCCCTTATTCCCCAGTTGTTGGAAATGATGCTATTGTACCCTTTTTATTGATGCTCTTGTATCTCACTTTTTCCCCAGTTGTTGGAGAAGATGCTGTCGAACCACCAAATGAGGTGCGATATCATCACATATAGTGCTTCATTCGCCCATAGGCTTTTTATGCCCTATTTTGCCTCTTAATCTGATTTTCTTGCAATCTCTCTACAACTTAGCCCAAATTCATTTCTAATACTTAAATTAAGTAAGAAATGCATCAATTTAACTTAATTTAACTTAACCCATTTCCTTAAATTTAAACCAAAGCAAGATCAAAGTAAACAAGCCACATAAAGCCGATTTGAGCTCAATTTATTTCCCTTGAGTTCAAAGCCTAAATCCAAGCAAAATGGGCACCACGAGCACTAAATTGAGACCATCGCTAACAATATTTCAAGCTTACAACCAAGTTAAACCCATAGAAAAACTCACCTTAGGGTTTTGGGCCAAAACTTGCAAGAGAGAAGGCAAATGCACCCAAACCACCAAAAATAAGCTAAGGCCTTGATATATATGCTTTAGGACCTTCAATTTTGCATGAATTTTGTGGGATTTTGAAGAAATGCTGAAGATTAGCTTCAGGAAAAGGGAAGAACGAAAATGGCTGGGGGAAAGAGATGATGAATAGTTATTTTTCTTGTTTCAAAAAGTCATCACCTACTTCCACTCAACTTTGGCAGAATTTTCTTCTACGTGCAAATTATTTATTTATTTTTTGTTTCTTTCCTAGTTGGTTGTCCTTGGTTCCAAAGAGGAGAAATTGCTTATTTGCCCCTAGCCTTTTCCTTTTTACGCCACAAGTGGCGCAAAAGCCGTAACTTCTTAGTTAGTGCATTTTAGTCCCCTAACTTTCAATTTTGGTTCCAATGGTTAGAAAAACTTATGGCCGTAACTTGTTTGGTAAAAAATACTTCCATGACTTTACTTTCAATTAAATTACAGCCATGCCACAAACTTGGGTAAAAATTATCATTTTTCCCTTTTTGCTCTTTAGTGCCATTTTACACTTAGGAACTCAATACAACCTTACTTAGCATGGTTTGCTTGCTTAATAAGAAAATAATTTGAGGCATTTAAATAAAAACACTTTAATTAAACATACTTACCAAGTCAAAATAAGGCATTGACTAGGAGAGTTGTCACAATATATGTACATATACATAATAAGCAATCTACTACAAGCTTAAAATAGTGTAGGGCTAAACCTATGAACACAATATTTCAGTCCTTTAGGACTTGTCCTCTACCTACTCCGCACATGGATGTCACTTTATGTTAAGCAAGTTTTCACCTCTAACTCGCACCTAGAAACCGTTAAGTTACCGACACTTTGGGCTTAGCTCACCATTTAGCCTTCTTTTGATAGTTGTACAGGTGAACATAGTGGATACACCTCTTTTTGGTTCCAAGGAACTCGCTAGGTGTACTAAGCCTCCATATAGTGCCTCAAGTCCTTAGACTTGGCTAGGCCACATGTGTTCTATGCTTCCACATCCAAACCTTACCAAGAGGGTTTCCACTTGCACCTCAAGTAACCTTGCCTAGGCTATAAGTGAACTAAACCTTCACCTAGGGCACAAAACTATCCACCATTACTTGGTTCACCTTAATGGACTAGTGAATGTCATGGTTTGACTCATAATTTCCAGTTATCATGGAACCTTCCTATGTTCACTAACGTTCCTGCATTGGGACCTTGAACCTGAAGCCTTAGCTAGGTTTTAAATGGTGCTAAACTTTAGACCAAACTAATGGTTCTCTATTGTGGCCAATTAACCTAGTTTTGTTGTTTGTAGCTCTTGTAGCTTAGAAAACCTAAAGAAAACTCCTAGTTTACAACGGAGTTTTGAAACCCCTGGAGTGCCATCGAGCCACCTCAACCCTTAACCAACCTAGACACTGCCACAAACCTCCCCCGAAACTCCATACAAAAAATGTTGTTTTGCTACCATTTGCCTATGGTGATGTGTCCCAGCAGTATAGAACTTTCTAATGTTGTCAAAAGGGCTTGGTATTACATTGACTCCACTGGTGACATGTCACTAACCTTCATGCCCTACAGTTTTAACTTATGCTTATGGTACCTTAGGAGTCCTCTTAAGCATACAAAACAAGCATGGGATGTTTTTATACTCCTCACACCTATAAAACATGTTGAAAAGCAAATAATACACCATTCCTACCATGCTTGAAGTGCACATAAATAACACACCAAACAAGGAAACATACTACTCCACCATAACTTTCACATCCACCAATTAACACCATTCAAAAAATCACATGGAATCTACAATAAGTAAGCAATGAATGGCATCAAATATGCATAAATCATAAATCCCTTACCTTAATTGCACATGAATTAGCTCAATCAAGCTACCACTATTCAAGAATTCTTAATTCCAAAGACTCTTCTAGGTTTCCTTCATTTGAAGGTGTAAATAAGGTTCGTGGAACTAAAAAAAAATAAAACATAAATAAAAAAATAGTTACATCATGCACAAACCACGATCTTGGCTTGGGTCAAGGTCATCTCCAAATCTTTATGGTAGTCCTCCATAATCTTTTTTCCTTGCATTAGCCTGTAAATTTTGAGGTGTTGATCTCTATAGTACTAGCTAGACACAAATCTTCTTTTCATCAAGGCTTTAAGTCCCTCCATGTGTGTATGGGCTCCTCCTCATTCCTTCTCCTAGAAAGAATAACCTAATTCCACCATACAAGACATTAGTCAGTGAACTTAATGGTAGCTAATTTAACCTTCCTTTCTTTAGAATAATGATGGCAATCAAACACCATCTCAATCTTTTACTCCCACTCCCAATATGTACAAGGATCACTCTTTTTTTGGAAGGATGGACTGCTGAGCTTGATGGAGTTAAGGTTGTTATCCTCCCTTGGCTCCTTGGAAGCCCATGGTTGTGCCAAGCACCTTCCTCCTCCTCATGGTCATCTCTTCTTACACCTTTCCTTAGTTGCAAGATAGGATTAGGGTGTCCTTGGAAGTCTCAAGTCTATGTCCTCAATCCTCTCCACAGGCCTATTGAGGGTTTCTTGAAGTTCCTTCATGGTAGGCTCCTCATTTTGCCTTACTTCAATCCTCCTATCCTTGTGGCCCTCCATACTCCTGAAATCAAAGGTCCTCACACACTCACCTTATGTGTTTCACTCAAAGATGAACACTTAAAACACTCAATTTGTTATTGAGAATATTGTTATTAAAAGAGTCCTCAAAAGCTCTAAGAAAACTTTCCTCAAAGCACACAAGAAAACTTGAATTCTTGAAAACAATTTTGACTCCAAACTAGAGGTGGGCTAAACAACCTTTAAAAAAGACTTTAGGAAGCTCTTGCAATTAATGATCACAAGAACAACAAAGAAAAGCTTTTGGCTCAAAACAAAGGGTTAGGGTTTGTGGGCGCAAAAAACCAAATCACTTGTGCAAGCCTTTTTTGTAAGCTCTTCTTTTTTTTTCCTTCTTCTTTATTTTTTTCTCCTTTTTTTTCTCCCTTTTTTTCATTTGCTATTTTGATGCTAGAACAATTTTATTCTTGAAGCTCCTTTCTACCAAAGACAAAAGTTAGATTTCTTTTTGGCCAAGACAAGAAACTATTGAAAGCTTGCACAATTTGAAACAACCTTTTGGTACTGAAACTTCCTGAACTTGGATCCTTCTTTTTTTAGTGTTTTCTTGACTTTAAGATACTAGAAACAATGAAAACAAGGAAGATTAATATGGCTGGACATGAAAACAAAAGATAAGAATCAAAAGACAACTAACGAATTAAATCCAAAAAATAGGAAACCTTAGTTTGATGTTATTTTTCTTGTTTTGATTGGAAACATGGCTGGAAAAAAAAAGAACACAGACCTGAAACAAGAATAAAAAGGATTAAAATAGAGAATTAAATCACGAAATTACTGGAAAAAATTGAAAGAAAAATGAAGAGAAACAAGAACACAAAGATATGTCCTTCAGATGGAACTTGTGGCTTTGATACCAACTGATGCGAACCCCAATGGCATAAAGACCATGAAACATGCCCAAGATATTTTTCAAGATCCACAAGGCATCATGGAGACTGGATTTTAGAGCCCCAACCCTAATCAACTCGTGATTAGAAACAAGAAGTATAAGAACACCAAAGAACACAAGCAACTTGTGCACCAAGGTAGTCGTCAAAGAACCAAAGAGAATTTCCTCTCAAAATAGCAATATTATTTCAGTAAAAAGCTGTGTTTTTCACCCAAAATATGTACCTAATTATAGGCCAAACCTAGGGCAAAATAAAGTCCAAAATTCACTTCCAAAACCCTAAGTTCAAAGGAGTTAAGAAAACCTAGTCAAACTAGAACTCAAACACCTAATTTGCACATGTTTAATGTGTGCAACGTATTCCCTTTATCCTAAGTAACCTAACTCACTTCCATAGCCCTAATAACATTCTAAATAATGTAAATAAATAGGAAATTAAAAGAAAATATGTGAGAACACAAGATTGGCCCTAAAAATCCTAAAATGGTCTTCTTAGGTGCATTTAAGGGCTCCTTAGGGTTTTTGCTTGTATCTTCAACTTCCAGCTTGAATAATTGAGTTCCATTGGTTTGAAACGTCCTATTAAGTGTTGTAAATAGGTATTGAAACTTCATGGATCAAAGATTAAGCTTGTGGAAGAAAATGGTTTAGAACACTTTAGGGGGGCTCCAAAGGTGCACTTGAAGGGTGCCCATGGGGTTCCTTGTCTTGTGGCTTGTCTAGGAACTCTAGAATTGAACACCAAGCTTGAACATCATCTCCACATGATATCTTGAATATTCCAGTAGCTCCTTGTGAGATTTCAAGTCCATTCTCCATGAAGTAGCTTGAGACAAAAGCTTAAAGTGCACTAGTAGCTCCTTAGCCTTCTTTCTTGTCAGAGGTCCACTAGTTATCTTTAATGGGCCCTTGCTATCCTTTGTTGTGCCTTACTTGATCATATCATTACCCTTAGGTAAACATAGTGCCATAAACCAGTTGGAACTAACTAAACCTTTAATAACATACTTGATTTTGCTAATCATCCTTGATCAAGGCATTTAAGTTACAAATTTATGAACTTACCTCACTAGGAGGGCTATAACAACATAGAGGTTGTTCTTGATTTTGAGCTTGTGGCTCATTATGTTGTGCACATCGGCCATATCCCAGGGCAGGATATTTTTGTGGGTCGACGACCTAAAAAGGAAAAGGTTTAGTCCAACGCAAGCAAACAATTTCAAAAGTAACTTCCAACTTATAACGCTAAGCTGGGCTCCAAGTTTCTCCTATCTCATTTTAGTCACTAAATTAACTGTTGTATTATTTTATAAGTTCCCTTATTAAAAACCAAATTGTTATCACATGACCCAAAAAAGTGACACTGTCCAACCAAAACTTGCACTTGCTCCACTTTGCAGACAACCTATGTTCTTTTAAAGTTTGAAGCATAGTCCTCGAATATTTCCAATGGCACTTATCATGTAGTAATTAAATTAGAATATCATTAATGAAAATGGAAAAATGATCTAGGCGTGGTTGGAACACCTTATTCATCAGACCTATGAATGTTGCCGGTACATTTGTTAACTCAAAGGGCATCACCGAAAACTCATAATGCCCATAATGGGTCCTGAATGCTGTCTTTGGTGTATCTTTCTTTTAGATTTTTAGTTGATAGTACCAAGACCTTAATTTAAACTTAGAGAACATTGATTCTTTGTATTGCCCAGAAAATTCAAAATGATTAGTCTCGGGCTAAGTGGATTAAGGACATAAAAAGTTGCCTAATTTGGAAACTTAGCTCAATTAAATTGAGGAGACATTGAATTAAGTGAAAAATGGGCATAAATGAGTGTTGGACACTCTTGAAAATAAACTTGGCTTAGGCCAAGAAAGTTAGTGGTGAAATGGTGGAATTTGAAGTTGAGGGACTCAATTGTACAAAGGAATTTTTTGTGGGAGGACTCAAGTGCATAAATTGAGAAGATTGGAGGACTAAAGGGGGAATTAGCCCAATTTGCATGTCAATTTAAGCCATGGCCGGCCATCCCCCATTTCCCCTTAAAAATATTACTCCACTCACAATAAAATATTGTCCACTCAACCCTCCACTCACAATTAAATAATACTCCCACTCACCTATGTCTCCCACTTTGAATTCTTTATTCCCCCACTATCCTATTCTTTAATGGCTCCACTAATTTTGTCCCCCACTCACAATTGTTTAATGTCTCCACTTAGACTTGTCCTCCACCCAGTTTGAACTAATAGCCGGCCATACACTCTTCACTCTTATTTCCATTCAATTTAACTCATCTCACCACACAAAATGCTCTCAAACTCTTTCCTCTCTCCAAGTTTCGGCCATGGTTACTTCTCTAAGCTCCCAATTTCTTCTTCTTCCTCTAGCTTTCAGCCTTGATAGAAAACCACAACCATACACATTCAACCCAGTTTTCTGGGTATTCTCAAGCTCCTAAACACATCAAAGCAAGAATCAAGTGAGTTATCAACGAAAACTCACAAGAAAGTTTCAGCCATATGGAGTTCTTAGTGTTCTTGAGCTCAACTCAAGGAGTTCAAGGCATGCATGGCATTTTCAAGCTAGGGGAAACAAGAAAATCAAGAAGAGCAAGGCTCAATTTTCGTCCATGTCCTCTTTAAGAGGGGTTGTAAGTAAAACCAAGTTTCCTTGGTGTTTTTATGATTTTGAGCTAAGATTATTGCTCACTAATGTTTCGGCCATTGTTGGATTTTTGCTAGAAAAGCAAGTTGAGCCCTCTTGAAGTTTCGACCTTGGAATTTCATGAAGAATACCAAGTATTCTTGGTGGATTTTGAAGCCTTGGAAGTTGTGCAAAGACCAAGAAAGGTTCCATGCATGAAGGTTTCGGCCATGAGTGACCATGGCATTATAAAGCTCTATTCCATGTGTTCTTGGTACCTTGGAGCATAAATGGTCATCCTAAGCAAGAAAACAAACAAAGTATGGAAGAAAAGCAAGGGAGAACTTTTGGCCAATATGGTATTTTTGGCATGGATGAGCTAAAACCAAGTTTTCTTGGTAGTAAAGAAACTCTTGTGATTGTATAAGGCAATGGCCAAGATATGGATGTAAAAAAGAGAAGTTTTGTAAGCTAAAGGAAGTAACGAAATATTCGGCCATTATGTTGTTCTTGTGACTGGGCATGTTAGCCATGTGTTCTTGGCATTTAATGGGTTCCTAGATGTATATGGAACTAAAATAATAAAGAAGGAATGAAAAATAATATTCGGCCATAGTGCCATTTTTTCGGTTGTGTGTGCAAACCAAGTGTTCTTGATGTTTATTTGTTCCTAGTGAAATATGGAACTAAAGTGAGGAAGAAGAAATAAAGAACAAATTCAGCCAAGAGTGGTTCTTGAAACCTTTAATTGGAAACCAAGTGTTTTTAGTATATGTGAGCTTCTAAGAACATGTAAACTTGAAAATCAAGTGGAGCTTGAGAGAAATGTTAAGGCTAAGATTCGGCCATATTCATTACAGAGAGGTTTCATGAGCTAAAACACTTGTCCATAGTGTTCCTAAACTCCTACATTGACTTGAGACTTGGACAAAGAGTAAGAACCAAGAAAAGTTAAGTTTTAGGCCTTACCTTCTTAAGTTGAGGTTAAGTAAGTTACACCAAGTATTCTTGGTAAATTATGGTTCTTTGAGTTAATGAAAATCAAGTAAATAACTTGTTAGTGTTTTGGGCTTTATAGGTCCATTGAGGAAAAGACAAGTTCTAACAAACAACAAAGCCTGGAAAAGGCAAAGGCATGAGCAAAAGGTTACTCAGACTTTGGTAAGGATTCCTATACTCACTAAGTTGCATGGTGGATTTCCATGATTATGTTTTGTGAGTATTAGTGCCCCTATGTGATGATCAATGAACCGTGTGAACCTAGGTGTGCAAGCAGGGCTAAGTTGTTTTGTTGTTTCGCCAACTCTGTGTGAGGATTTCTCATACTCACTTTGTGAATATTCAGGCACATAGTGCATAGTGGGCTAAGTATTATTGCTTCGTCAACTATGGTTTACTCATGAGTTAAGTGCAAGCATTTAGGGCTAGGGATTGAGTTTGGCCAACTCGATTCCCAAGCTAAGAAGTGCTCAGTACGGTGTAAATAAAGAAATGGTCAATCGTGAATTGTGATATGGAATATGCTAATGCTTGCGATGCCCACAAAGTTATGAGGAATCGTGTTATGTGGTGTGTTGTGTTGTGTGCTTCTCTGAAATTGGTTGTGCATGCGGACCCTGATTGTTATTATTATTATTGTATGCCTTGTGTTTTCTTTTTTTTAGTGTTTTCCTTTGCAGGAAAACGGGATAATTGCCATTACATTCTTGGCATAAGTTAGGCTTTGGAAGCCATATGTGACTTTGAGAGTCATGAGAATTACCTTACTATGTTACCAGGATCCTTACTGAGTTTTATTACTCACCCGCCCTTTTCTACTTTTGTAGGAAAAAGGATTGCTTGAAAGATCAAGCTAAGGTATTGGAATACTCTTTCTGATATGTTAAAGGGTTGGGTATGTGTATGGTATTGCTCAATATATTCATATGATTCTAAGTGACTTATGTGGTATAGATTACTTCTGAATCAAGCTAATGTTCTAGATTTACTTGTGCAGGCTTATGGAATCTAGAAGTTGTAGGAACAAGGTCTATTAAGGTGAAATGTGTTCCATGTCATTATGAGTTGATGTTTGAGTTGTTATGAGAACTTGGTCTATAAAACTTGAACTTGGCTAATTTTAGATATGTAGCATCCTTGGTATGTTTTCCAAGTAGGTGATGCTTGTTTGCTGCTCATTTTGGAAAGGCATAACTATAGATGACTTATGATGATGATTTTGCCTTGGATGGTTGATTATGATGACTTATGATGTTGATGACTTAGAAGGATGATTATATGCCAAGTATACTTGAGTTTATGCAGGTGGAATGCCATGATGGTTATGTTATGTGTACAAGGCTTGGCCAAATGCTCATGGACATGAAATGTGGTTTTCAAACTTGAAATGGTATATGGGCTTCTTGGTTGCCATGCATTGGAATAGTACACTTGATGGACACACATCCTATGCACTTAATGGACTAAGTGTATAGCTATATGTGATTTTGGATGCTTTGAGTATGTGAAGTTATTGGGAGAAGCTTATGTTGAAATGAAATAAAGTATGCATGTTTCTAAAGATCATGAATGGAACACTAAAATTCCACATAGGTGCTAGCTTGTCTCTAAAAAGCACCTTAACATCACCTCGGAAGTAAATAATTAACGAACTAGTACCAAAATAGATCCTGGAGTCACGCCTGTAGGTGCTCATAATAGATAATAAAGTGCCTTCTGTATGAATAACTTCCGCTACAAGCTTTGATAATAAGGCCCAGATGGGCCAGGGGCGGTTCGGGGTGTGACATGCTTTCTTCAACTAATCAAATATATCATTAGTCTGAGATAAAGGGTACCTATTCTTTATGATCACCAAACTCAACTGTCGATAATAAATATACATCCTCTAGCTGCCATATTTCTTCCTCACAAATAAAATTGATTGTTACCCATTCCAGGGCAATCCAATTATGGTGCCAAAACTGTACATTTGAACTTCCAGGATTGGTGTGTCCTGTAGGTCATCAGAACAACACCCCTAGTGTACATACTTAAGTGACCCTCTTGAGCACTATGTAAATACATGCATATTGGTCTAACCATAACACACGTATTCACATTTATGCACACTATGGCATCTAAGAAGAAAAACAGTTGCACAAGTCTTAGTTTTGGCTTCCACACATTAAGCATTCTTACTAGGTTCAAAAATTCAGCCACTGCACGCAAACTTCCTGCAGTAAAATGTATCATTCTAGCCATGTAACCCCCTATTTTATTTGCTCCTTTATCAAGTAGAGACTTAGGGCAAACCAAGAATTTTTTTTTTACGTCACTAGCCCATAAATAGACCAAGTTATGGATTTTTGAAGTTGGTTACAAAATTCTGACCAAATAAACAGTAACTTAGCCAATTTTACAACATCATAACTTTGGCTACAGGGCTCTAAATCCACAAATTCCATATCCCAGTTAACCATCTAGATCTAGCTGTGGTCAAAATTTCATACCAAGATTCATTCTACACAGGGAGATATTAAACTTTAAGTACAGGGTCGAAATTCTGGCAACTTTTGGACCATTTTGTCCATACAATTTTTCCAAACCATGCAAAAACTTCATTCACAAAGGGAAATCCCTCCAAGCCTATCCCATACATGTCCAATACACATATGAATTACATTATCTTGCATCTAGCAACTTTATGTGGCCAAAACAGAATTTACAACTAAGCAGCCTATCATTCACACTTAGGAAGCTTTGCACCACATCACATACATAGCCAAAATGTTACTCAAATGTTCACATACTTGTCTCATTTTTCATACACTACATGTACATGCATACATGAACTAAAAAAATGGTCTTAACTCATCTAAATACGCACCCTAAGTTACAGGAATGCTTGAGATGCAATGGACTCCAGAAATAGGATGCTGGACAGCTGTTGTACAACACAGTAAGTACCATCACCAAAAATACCAAATGTGCTTCTAAAATCACCAAACTTTCTAGATCACAAGTAGACATATGGAAGTTTAAGTACATGAAAATTTAGAGTAAAAATCAAACCACAAAGGTTAGTTTGAAGGTGATATTTTCTATTGGACCTAAAATGATAGAATTGAGGGGAGTAAGTTTCATTGAAAAACTTAGTAAGGGTAGCACTTGGATTCAATAGGCAATGCAACCATCATTAAAACCTACATCCAAAGACACTAAAACACAAGAAGCATAATGAATATATACAAGATATAGCAACCAAATGGAGCAGCCATTCACAACCAACAAACACATGAAATGCAGCAATAATAATAACCATAGATTAGTTTGTAAAACATGCAATAAACTTAAATAAATCACTATGGTAGCCCTCCTCAAGATAATGCTTGGCCTTAGGTGGATTTTAACAGTAGTTAGCACTAACTTTGGGTGCTAGAAACCCTCAATTCGCTCCATCACTGTGCACTTCACACTAGGTCATAAAACCTTCAATAAGTGCACTCTCCTCACTAAACTTGGTCATCAAGCTCATGGCTCTCTTCCAAGCTTAGCCCTAGCTCTATGGATGCTTGAAAATATAGTAAAAAATCCATGAGAGCAAGAGATTCCTTACCTTGATGGGTATGCTAAAATTGGAGCTTGATCCTAGGTGCAACCAAGAAATAACACCAAATAGCTTGCAATTGTGCTTCCTTGACTTCAATTGCAAGTAGTTTTGAGTTTGAAGGTATGGTGGCTATGGAGGAATTGTGAAGGAGAGGGCTGGCTTTCTTTGTTTTGCTGGAGGCTGAAATTTAGAGAAGCAAAGGTGGTCTTGACTACTTAAATAGTCAAAAGTACGTTAAACACACTTAAGTAGTCTTAACCTTGTGTTACGTCATTTTCCTTGATACAAGAATATGGTTTCTTAGTCTTAATCTCTTGGCCCACATTTGACCATCCTTATCTTACTTTAGCAGCCCCTCCTTAGGTGGGATAACTCCACAATCTCACCATTTGACTTAAGTCAAAGACATACACATCTTAAGGCCTACATTAGAACACTTAGGTCTTTTATGCCTTTTTGTGTTTTCTTTGTCCTTGGTTGTCTTCCATAAGTAATTTGGTCCTCCAATAGCACTTTCATACCATTCATATCCTTCTCATAACTCTCCAAATCTCTTTTGTGAAAGTTTTGCAATTGAGTACCTGAATTTTGAAAACCTTACAAAAAAGTCCATAAGTTGCTTGACAAACAAGCAATCCTTAAGGCTTTTCTTGGTGGCCAGGTTATCAACTTGGAACACTTTTAAGGAGATGTTGATCATGCCTTTTACTCCCCACACTTCAATCACTACGGTGAGATTTACACAATATAATGGTTTTTAGCCAGTATGACACACTTGTAATTCTGTCATTTTTGTGAGGTGGTAACACTGATGCTCCCCAAGGAGAAGCACTTGAACTTATAAATCTTTTTCCAAGTAGCTCATGTAATTGACTTTTTATTTCTGCCATTTCTAATCGAGCTACATGATAAGGTGCTTGAGAGATAAGAGGTGTTCCTGACAACAAATGGATGGTGATGTCGAAAGCTTGGCTATGCAGAATTCCACGCAACTCTTCTAGAAACACTTCTAGAAATGATTCCACAATGGGAATTTCAACTACTTTTTTAAGTTTCTTTAACTTTATCCACCCATAAGCCAATTTTCCAACACAGCCTAACATAGATATTTATCAGCTCATAAATGAGAAATGAAGATTGGAATAGAGCTTTTTTTATCCCAAAAAAAGTGCACTTATTATCCATCAGGCAAAGAGAAGGAAACTAGCTTCTGGTAGTAATCCACCTTAGCATGGTGTTGATGTAGCCAATCTCTCCACAAGATATAATCAAATTCAATTATCCTCACCACAAAGAGGTTAGTTTTTAGATCATATCCCTTGATAAAAATCCAGCAAGATTAAAGTACACAAGTATAACTCATACTAGTGTCGAATGGCGCAGAAACCACTAGTATGAAAGGGAGCTCTTAATAGGCATACCTAACTAGTCAGCTACATTAGGAGATATAAAAAATGTGTACATCCCAAGACTATTAGAACTCTAGTAGGAAACCCTGAAATACAAAGAGTACCTATGGTCAATTTAGATAATTACTAACCTAATCATGTCGTTGGTATACATGAAATTAAAAGCTGTAAATAACAGCGTACCTTGCAATACTCCTAATGTATCCTCTGCCACTTTTGTTGTTACAACATAAACAAGTCTTGCCATGCAAGGTTTCTTTGTTAGTGGTCCTGCCAGTGCTACTAGAGGAGCACCCTTCTCCAAACATTGCCCAGATAGATGTCATACATGTATGCAATAGAAGCAGGTCACACACTGTCCTCCCATCCGGTGAAATAAATGACAAGTCTGGCATCTCGGGTCACTCTGGTGATGAGCAACAAGTCCCACAATCAGCCTTCCTACCACATTAACCTGTTGGGTTGCTCTACTATTGACTGGTTGTCCACAGCCAAACTGTCCTTACCCCTAGATAGGCATCGATTTTACAATAGGACTAACACTGCAAGTATGCATAGGTCTGGATGGTATACGACCATGATTCGAGTCAACAGGTCTGGCTAAATACCTTTCACTCACCAAGTAATCAACCTTCTAAATAATCAACCTATTTGCCAGTTCATCAAGTAAACCATTAACATACCTCTTAATTTTCCTTGGTTCATGCACTACATTGTGCATGGCATAATAGGACAAGCCATTAAATTTAGCTATGTATTGATCTACCATCATGTTTCCCTTTACCAGTGTAAGAAATTCGTTCTCCTTCCTATCCCTAATGGCCTCAAAGAAATGTCGACTACAGAAAGTCTGCACAAAAGTCTCTTAAGTGATAATATCCACCCTTAGTCCTTGGAACCACTAATTGAGTAGCCTTCCGTCATGTTCGTGCCTTTTCAACCAAGCTAAAGGTGGCCAAATCCACCTTGTCCTCCTCTTGAATTCTTAAAGTTGAAAGTGTCTTCCTTGAAGCCCTAATCTATTCTTTGGCTTTAGAAGGGTTAACCCTCACTAGCATACACACTAGCTAGTCTCATAAATTGCTCAAGTAGTTAAACCTTTGTTGACATCTAGCTAGGGCTTGGGGTTGTATAAGCAACCCCAACCTCAGTGGCCCCATGAGTACAGGTGCAATTATTAGCACAGTTTTAGCACAAATCCTCATGCTAGGATTTAGGAAAATTTTGTGAAAAATGAGACATTTTTGGATTAGGGATTGGGAAGGTGTTAGGCAACCAATTTGCCTAAAACAAGCTTAAAACAAGTGAAAACCAATTGTTAGTATAATGAAAATGCATGCATGTGTTATATGTCAAGCAAGAGAACGATGGTGGATTTTAGTTATTAGGCTTGAACTTGGATTGGGCTCCCAAGCATCCTATGTACCTCCAGTGTGAGGAAGGATGAAAGCCTACGTAGTTTGCTCCCATATGAATAAAAGGCTTAGGTGACCAATTAGGTGCTTACCTGTATGGTCGGTGATGTGGTTGCAACAAGGGTAGTCAGATTGCCTTGCAGTACAAAATTCAATGTTGAGGCAGCAAGATTGCCTTAGAGCAGAGAATGTATTTTTTTGTGTGGTCTAAAAACCCAACAAATTAAGACTCTAAATAAAAGATAAAAAATAAAATCAAAAAAAATTAGTATCAAATCATAAGGATAAAATTAAATTAAACAAAAATAAGAATTAAAATGCAAAATAAACATGAAATAAAATTCTAAGAACACTCAATTGAATCGAATACTAATCCTGCATGAAAAGTATTAGTGAAACAATTATTAGAAAAAGGTGTTAGAAGAGAACAAGACTGTTTTGTTGGGTTTCGGGAGCCAAACAGCATTGCGGAATTTAATCGAAACCCTCCAGGATCCAGGTGAAACGGGGAAAACCAGGTGTTCAAAAATTTTCCTACCTAATTTTCGGTTGAGATTTCTCACACAACTGTAGAGTCGAATCACAAACCTGAACAGTTGACATGTTCAAGCTCTTTATGGTATCCACACGAGCCTCTCAGGATCATCACACTTCCACCGCGTCCTGGCAGATGTGTTTTTCTTGCACTCACAGTGCTAGCTTACGTCCTCCAAGGAATTGGAAGAGAAGAGTACGACTATCCTTTTTGGAGGCTAAGGCAAGGAGACCTACGAATTTCTCTCTAAAAGTTGTATTTATAGTGAGACTCAACTTCCAGGCCTAATGGGTTTCAAAGCCCTAATCCAATTAGGCTTTAATTTTGGGCTTAATAATGGCTCAACTATTGGGCCCATTATTAATATGAAATTATTGTGAAACCAAAACCCAAATTATTAGCCCATGCACTCTAATGATCCAAATAGCTCTATGTATGCGACCCAATAGGCTCTTACCACGTTGGCAGTGATCATAAATCACATTTATGATCATAAGCAATGAGCGGTGTCTAGCAACACATCATTGCTACCTAAGTGACAAGATTGTCGATGATTTAACTAAACCTTTTTTATCATCACCGATATATGCTATTGTCCCTTTGTCCAATATATCAAGACTAAGCACGAGACATGGAATATGTCACTCTCGTATAGCCCAATCTTTGGTTTCTTGAATACCGAGTATACCAACTTAAACTGATGACATTGATATCGTATATCAACTCATCCAAGCATGGCAATGCATTTTCTAAGTCTCACTTTATCAAGGGGCCCAAAGATATCACTCCTATTACATAGGAGGGACAAATCCTGTCTTGATCATACAAATCCCTCCGCATGATATGTGACATGCCCAATTACCTCATTCAAGTTCACTCAGTTACGAGCAACAAAGGAAAGTATCAAAGTATGTGACTCACATGCAGGGAACCTTGATGATCTTAGGTCAAAGGACTACATATACCATGATCACTATGAGAATCACTTATGACACTCATATAATGATCCATGTAGTGTTCTCATGGTGGGTCGGTCTAGTACACAAGTTCTCCAACTTGTACCAATATGTGGACTACATATCTCATATTAGTCTCCACATATGCTAGTCATTATGTATTATTGCAACCTGCTCCATAATAATACTAGACTAAGGACATTTGAGAATATCATTATTCTAGGGTTACAATTATGTTTATTGCGTTACGCAGAAAAAGAACAACAAACATAATTGCTGTATTAATACCTTAATAAAATATCATGACTCAATGTGCAAAAAATACAATCATCTCATGATTAGCTTTTGGGCACAATACTAACATATTTTAGTACAAAATATCATTAAAATAAATAAATAAAATCAAACATAAAATTTAATTGACTTAAAACTAGTTGAAATTAACTAAACCCAAGAAAACATGCAAATTGTTGGCAAAATCAACTTAGAAACGTTTGAATACACAAAGAAAAAATTCTATCAATGATTAAATTGTAACAAAATAAAGCTATAAACTTCAGCAACCTATTGCACATAGAAAACAGAAGTAACCAATTGCACATAGAAAACAGAAGTTAATGAGTTAAAAAAATAAAACATGAAAGATGAATGGCAAAGTTAAAGTTTGGATTGGGTTTTGGATCGGGTGGAGTCTAGGAATCTAGATGGGTAGCATGATAGGTTCTCTTTTGATTCACCCTATGCTGTAAACGGTGGGACCAGGGGCGGCGCCACATTGGTGTGAGTGGTGGCAATTGCCACCACTAAGATTTGGGAAAAATATGTATATACTATATAATTTTTAAAAGAATATTTATTCTCCCCGTATAGACTTTTTAGTGACACCCCCATTGAAATATGAGTGCATTAATTTAGTTGTGATAAGCGATTAAAATGAAAATATGAAAAAGTTAGTGGAAAAACTACAAAACGTAAAAAATATTAGTACTACTATAAAATTTGACCCATAAATCTATTTTATTTCATCTCTTGTGCTCGCAGGACACACGCTTTTAAAAATAATAAAAAACCTAGCCCAAGACTTTTCCACTTAACTCAAAAGTCTAAAATTGCGGTAGTGTCAAAATTTCTCTCTCCTTCCTAACAAAGCCAAATTGTTCATTGCGGCGGGTGTTTATTAACTGTGCGAGCCTTCTCCAATTCTCTATTCTGCCATTCTTTGTCACTGCTTGTACTCATAGGATTGCTACCCCTGCCCAACGAACAGAGCTATATGTGCAAATCGCAAACCTTTATCAAATTTCATCTCGATTGTATTTCTCTATACTAATTTTTCAGGTAATTCTAAAATTTTTGAACCCTAATGCATCAATTTGTAGAGTATAAAGTAGTATATATTATTATTATTATTTTAATTTTTAATTTTATTATTTTTATGCAGTTATGTTATGGAGAGATACTTGAAAAAAATACCAAAAGAAGCTCGATTCTCTCATGAAACAGATGTTGATACTGAAAACAATTGGTCGAAGTAAGCATTTGTTGAGATTAATTTAGAAGATCTTCCTAATGATCTAGGACTAAGAAAAAAAAATTCTGATTATCATCCTGACCAGTGCAACAGAATTCGGAGATATTATTTACAAAAAGGCCCATGTCAACCTTACAATCATAATTTTCCTTAGAGAACAATTGGAAAGGCTTCACGAAGGTTTAACCCCCATTGGTTTGAGAAACATAAAAATTGGTTGGAGTATAGTGAATCAAAAGATGCTGCTTATTGTCTATGTTGTTATTTATTTAAGCTTGATTATGGGAAGCAATCTGGTAGTGATGCATTTCTAATTGAAGGATTTACAAGTTGGAATAAGCCAGAAAGATTGAGAGAACATGTAGGGCACCATGATAGCACTCACAATAAGGCTTGGAAAAAGTGTGAAGATTTAATGAATCAGGAGCAATCCATTCGAAGTGCTTTGCATAAACAATCAGATCAAGCCTGTAATGATTATCAAATTCATTTAAATGCCATTGTTGATTGCATTCAGTTCCTTTTAAGACAAGGACTAGTTTTTCGAGGCCATGATGAATCAGAAACTTCAAAAAATTGAGGTAATTTTCTTGAGCCTCTATATTTTCTAGCAGATCATAATGAATCTATCAATCGAGTTGCTTTGAAAAATCTTCCAAATAACAGGAGAATAACAGCACATGAAATTCAGTCTAATATCATCAATTCTACTGCAATTGAAATAACCAATGCCATTGCTAGTGATTTGGGGCATGGATTATTTTCTATTTTAATAAATGAATCTCGTGATATTTCTTCTAAAGAACAAATGGCAGTTGTTTTACGTTATGTGAATAAAGAAGGAATGGTGATTGAATGGTTCTTTGGTATTACACATGTTTTTTATACTAGTGCTTTATCATTGAAAAAAGCACTTGAGGAATTACTTTTGTAGACATAACTTGAGGTTGCCAAGATTGTGTGGCCAAGGATATGATGGGGCTAGCAACATGAGTGGGTAGTTTAATGGATTAAAAAGCTTGATACTGAGTGAAAATAATTCAGTATATTATGTACATTGTTTTGCACATGAACTTCAACTGACGCTTGTGGCAGTAGCAAAAACTGAAACTTCTGTTGCATCATTTTTCTCTCTTGTGACAAATTTGATAAATGTTATTGGGGCTTCTTGTAAACGATGAGATATTCTTCGAGTAAGTCAAGCTGCAAAAGTTGTTGAGGCATTAAAAAGTTGTGAGCTTAAAAGTGGTCGGGGATTAAACTACGAAAGAGGTCTCCAGCATCCAGGTGATACAAGATGGAGTTCTCATTATGAGACTTTAATTGGTTTAATTGTTCAGTTTTCAGCTATTACTGATGTGGTTAAATATATTGTTGAAGAAGGCTTGAATTCTGAGCAAAGACCTGAAGCTATTGTTCTGTTAGGGTTCATACAGTCTTTTGACTTCATATTTAATTTGCCCTTGATGAAATATATTTTGGGGATTACTGATGAATTGTCAAAAGCATTGCAGAGAAAAGATCAAGACATTGTGAATGCAATAGAACTAGTAGAAAGTGCAAAAGAAAGATTGTTCAAAATGAGAAATGATGAATGGGATGATCTAATGAAAAAGGTTTGTTTATTTTAGGCCGAAATGTGCATATGGTCCCTTAACTTTACCAACTCTAACGAGTTAATCCTTTATCTTTGACTCAATACGAGTAAGTCCTTCAATTTTGAAAAATTTAGCAAGTTAGTCCAAAATGGATGGCAGGCTAAACGGTGTTAATATTTTTGCTGATGTGGCATGGGCCATCTCCGTTTACTTTCTTCTCCCCTTCCCGACATCGTCTCTCTTCCCCTCGCCAGTCACCATCATGTGCCGGCCAACTCCGTTGAATCCGCCGCATCTCCATCGAATTTGGCTGATCTCCATCGTATCCTATTCCTTGTCAAATTTGGTTCTTCTTCGAGTTTGGCTCCTCGATGAATCGAAGCTACTTTGCATTTTGAAGCTTGGATCGAAGCTGCCGATGGGTTTCGGCAAGAAAACATTGATTTGGCTGGTTTTCTGGGCTGAAAATCATGGGACGAAGGGTCTCCAAACTTCATCCTTACCTCAGCCTCCAAGCTTTCAGCCACTAATCGCGTTGCCACCACTGGCAACGAAAACTAAAAGGGAGCCCGTGTGCCAGTGTCGATGATTCAGCTAATCACTCGCCTCAATCCGCATCTCTTCACATCCTTGGCCACCATACGCCTCTTCTGATTGTCTCTATGCTACTGTCCTAGCAAAGACACCTTGCCTCCACCATCATTGCGCCGCCGATGGAGAGAATCGAGCCGAAACCCGATTGCAACCCATTTCCTGACCCAGATTTAATAGATTGTTTGTGCTTGATGTATGTGCTTGATGTGCAATAAATGATGGGATTGGCATTTTTGGAAGTGAGTCCGGAGGGCTCAGAGGTGACCAGGACCACAAATAGAGGTCATCTACTCATGCTTAATAAGCCACCATCGCTTGTAGGGCTAGCTATTGAACAGGCAGCATGAAGGCTTTTGAACAGATTGTTAAGTCACAACGTTTCCGACCTGGACGCTTTCTATTAGAAATTGACTAAATCATTTAGTTTAGCAAACTTTAGGGACTGACATGCTTAATATACAAAGTTAAAGGACTAACTTGCACTGAGTCAAACATAAAGGACTAACTCGCTCGAGTTTGCCAAGTTGGAGGACCATATGTGCATTTTGGCCTTTATTTTATGACCAACATGATATTCACACTTTGAAGATGGATGAAATGTTTGTGTTTCTAGGAAGATCTGCTCGTAAAGTTAACAACGTAACAAACTTACACCATTATCGAGTAGATTTATTCATTGAAATCTTGGATAGGCAATTGAAGGAGCTCGATAATCAATTCACAGAAACAACTACAGAATTACTCCTTTGCGTAGCATGCTTGAATCCTAATGACTCATTTTCAACATTTAATAAGCAGAGATTGATTCGTCTTGGTCAGTTCTACCCATCAGATTTTTCTACAATTGAGCAAATGGCACTTGATAGTCAATTAGACACTTATATTCTTGATATGCGTTCTAATACCAATTTTCAAAATGTTAAAAGAATAAGTGTTATTGCTCAAAAGTTGGTTTGCATGAGAAAACATATTGTGTATCCACTTGTTTATCAGCTTGTGAAGTTGGCATTAATTTTGCCAGTTGCTGCTGCAAGCGCTGAGAGGGCTTTTTCTGCAATGAATATTGTGAAGAATCGATTATGGAATCGAATGGGAGATCAATTGATGAATGACTGTCTAGTTGCTTACATTGAAAATGATGTATTTGATGGTGTAAGTAATGAGATGATGATGCATCATTCGTGGACAGTTGTAAATGTGAAAATATTTTATTAATAATATTTTTGTGGCCCCCACTAGCATAATTTTTTGGCTCCACACCTAGGTGAGACAAATAGTGGCCTGGGCTTTGCTCGGCTGGGCACAGTAGCCTTCAAAGGGAGGATGGCTAGCGGTGGCGCTAGAAGCGACGAATCCGAGACTGGTGCTTGTGTCGTGAGGATCTTCCCTATTGATTGAATGTCACTGACGGTTGGGTGATGCTTGGGGGTGGCTCCAGAGATTGGCCAATGACCGCGTGAGGGATGGCAACTAACAACGGTGGCTACTATAGCTGCTGGAGGTGGCGGTGGGTCTTACAGTTGCCGTCGGCAAAGAGAAGAGGTTTGGGTTTTTGGGAGCTGGGAGTAAAAAATCAGGGGCTAAGGCTGCAGTTTTTCATTTTTTAGCTAGGATCCTAGGGTTTTGAATTTTTTTTCTTTTCTATCTATAGGAACCTTTATTTATAGTTCTAACATGCACTTGATTCCCAAGAAAATATTTAATTTTTGAATCTTGATCAAATTATGCTAGAAGCTTAAGAAATCCAATAATTATATATTTAGCCCTTAATTTTATCTTAAGTTCTAGCCCAGCTCAATTTTATGTAGAACATTCAGTTAAGACACAAATTTACATAGATTTTTTAATTAAGCACAAGAAGCTCTTAGATTCGTCAATTAAGCTTAAAAGCTTGTGAAATTTCCAGCTATGGCCTAAACCTCTGCTAGTTGACCAATTAAAAAAAAATTACAATTAAGAGCAATTTTTAACCTAACTTACCTAAATGACTCAAATTTGTCACTAAAAATAAAAACATAATTAAGACCTAAACAAAATTTAAAGATATAAAAAAAATTTTGGGACATGACACAACAATTTTAAGTTAAGAGATCAAAATGCCCCTAGACTCTAATTAGCTAATGTTTGCCTAACCTAGCCTATGATGTCGAAATGAATGCCAAAATGAGTGTTAATAGTCTGTTGTTCTATAATTATATTCTAAAAGTATAGGTACAATGTAATAACAGTTTGACATAAGGAATTATCTTTGGCCTATTGACCAAGATTCTAGTCCTATTGCACATAATTATGTGTGTCCTGTCGATGCACTTAAGCATGTTGGCCTTGACCCTACAAAGGTCATCCTTGACCTCATGCTTGTCGCTCATTATCTTGTTCACATTGTCTATAGTAGGATACTCATGTGGTCCTGTTGGCTTCTAATGGAGCATCCCTATCAGGATATCACCTGGCTGTATGTCCTACCTCCTAGCAGTAGAAGTAGGTCATACATTGCCCTCCTACTGGATGAAAAAACTGAAAAGTCTGGCATCTAAGTTCACTCTGGCCCTGAGCAACTGGTCTCATTGTAGGCCCTCATACCCTATTAATCTCTAGTCAGGTTCCTCTGATATTGACTAGCTATCCATGGTCAAACTTTCCCTACACCTGAATATGCATCGATCTTACAATAGGATGGAAATTGCCAGTACGAATAGGTAGCGATGGCATACGACCATGACTTGAGTCAATAGATCTAACTAACTATTTTTCTGTCATCTTTGCGTAATCCTGTTGATCTAAAAGGTATTAATCTCCTACATAATTGGCCTACCTCTTATCTCATCATGCAAAGCATTAACATACCTATTTATTTTCCTTTGTTCATGTGCCATAATGTGCTCGGCATAATTGGCCAATGCATTAAATTTAACTATGTATTGATTTGCCGCCATGCTTCCTTGTATTATTAAAGAAAATTCTGCTCCTTCCTAACCCCCATGGCCTTAAAGAAATATCAACCATAAAATGTTGACACGAAAGTCTCCCATGTGAGATATTCACCTCGAGTCCTCAAAACTCCTAGTCGAATAGCCTCCCACCATGTTTGTGCTTTCTCAACCAAACTAAAGGTGGCCAAATCCATGTTGTCCTCCTCTGGAATTCTCAAAGCTAAAAGTGTCCTCTTTGAAGCCCCAATACACTCCTCAACTTTGGTAGGGTTAACCCCACTAGCATGCTTAACATTTAGCCTTTTAAATCGCTAAAGTTGATCAACCCTATGCTGACATCTAGTTAGGCCATGGGGCTTTTGCTCTCAATCATTCAGATTTTGAAAGTATTGGCCCAATGCAATAACTATTTGATGTAATGGATCATATTGGCCTGTTGACCAAGACTATGGGCTTGTTGCCCATAATTTGGTGCATCCTATCTATGCACGTAGCATGCTACCCTAAACCCCATAAAGGTTATCCTTAACCCTAAGCTTATGGCTCATTATCCTATGCATTTTGTCCACAACCCAAGGTAAGATAGTCACATGGAAAAAGGAAAATATTTAGTCTAGTGCGGGCAAACAATCTTGGAAGTAACTTTTAACTAACAACACTGGCTACGGCTATAAGTATCTCCTACCTCATTTTAGTCACTAAATTACTTGTTGTATTATTTTTCAAGTTCCCTTATTATGAGCCAAGTTGTTAGCTTTTGTTTCTAACTTTGATAATATATTATGCTCAAATATCGCAACTTTCCAAAACCTATCCAAGGTCTCTAACATAGGCAAACAAACAAGAAGCATATCTTCCAAGTAAGGTCACTGCCTGCCTCAAACCTAGCTTTGATACCAAAGCTGTAAGAGCCCCCAATTTTATGAACCTTAATTTTTAAAAATATTTTAATTTCTCAATGTTTATGAGAAATATTAGGTAAAAACATTATTTTTAAGATTTATTTTTCCAATTAATGGAAATACTAAGCCAAATCAGAATAACAAAATGGTAATCCCAGAAAAAATAAATATAAATAATGTCCTAATTTCAACAATCCATATTTTTTTTAATAGCACAAATTAAAAATCTAGTCTCAACAAGTTGTTCAAAGGGCTGTAGCATACCCACACTCAGTCTGCTCCACATCCTGAACCTCATTATATGGATCAAGATTCTCTGTTTCCTTATAGTACCCACCAATGGAAAAATTGTTGGAAAGACGGGCAAGCACCATTTGCTCTATAGGGGGAGGTATCAAGTGCATCAAGTGGGTCCTAATATTCCCTCAAGAAACAAAAAACATAATAATAACCTTTAAGTTATGGTAATTTAATTAAAGAATAATTTCATATAACATCATAATAACAACACTAAAGTCCTACCAACATGGTCAAACTAAAAAACATATGAATAATTCCTTTTATTGATTAAATCATATCGTGTTAATCAATTCATTAATCTAATACTTAAATGCCATTGGACGAACCTAGGGTGGTAAGTGTGTACATAATCCATTCTCAAGATAACTCTTAGGCAATGCGACTAGGGATGCCACCAAGTTATAGCGTTTTGGGATACTTACACTGATGTGGAGTCTCTCGTGATATGAGCCATAAGCATGGTCCCTCGCCGGCTACAATAAGGCAGCGCAAAAATCATATCTCCAAACTCCATATCATACTGGGTCATGACGAAAAACGTTGTGTTGCATCCTAACATCCATCTCAAGTTTGAATCGTCTATTTTGAGCCTCACTTCTAAATTTATGGCTGATCAGTTGATGCTACTATGGTCCACCACCAACCTTGCATGCCTTATGTTTTATCTTATTTTTAAAATTTTTTACTTAATGTAGTCTTGTGCATGGCAAACATCAATTATATGTAACAACCAATTGATGCATGGCCATAACCCATTGTATTTTAAGCCTTTTTAGTAGAGTGTCATGATTCTAGTGCATCCTATTTATTTTATCTTGTTATCTTGATTTAGTTTTGCATATTGACTTGACAATTAATGATATATTCCCAAGTACACTTATGCTAAACGTGCATTCTCAACCCATGAATTCTTTTCCAAGTTAGTTATTTAATATTAACATAATTAATCCTTTATTCACCAACTTATAGTAGTTTATTATGGCTCCAGCATGCCATTAATGGTTGCTTTCAACCTTAATCAAGTTAGTAACTGGTTTGTTGGCCCTAAACATGGCACTAGGAGGGTTTGTCTAACTAGCCCTACACATGATTCTAGCAGATTTTATTCAGGTGGTCTTGATATACTTCTAATGCCTTTCTTCGTTGTAAATAGTCCTAACATGATACTAGGACAAAACATGCATCATATGTCAAATCATTACAACTATGTAACCAACCAATCAGACTTACATCTTAATGAAAAAGTAAAATGGAATAAAATTCTAGAAAAATTAATTAATTATTCAACCCATGTTGTCCATGGTTTTAAATATTTTATTTAGTCTAATTTTTACTTAGAATTTGTTATTTTGGTTGATGCTTATTTTAGGGCAAAAAGGGCCCATGGTAACTAACCCACTTTTCCCTTTACTTACTGTAAAATAACATGGTGAAACGGGACAGTTTTTTAGAAATTTTTCAAGTAAAAAATGGTACTTTTCACATTTTTATATATCTAGGCTAAAATTTCTCCTTTTTTTCGATGCGTCTCCAATAGCCTTGTGCCTACACAAAATCATGTTGAGAGCCTTTTTTTTGGCAATGATACGAGTCAAGCTGAGCTGAGTAGTAGGCTATGTTTGGCTTGAACAAATTATTGAGCTTGATATTTTGTTCGTGTTTGGATTGACAATAATACGAATGAGTTTTGAACGAGATTTTATCTGAATGAGCTCGAGTCGAACTCGAGCTGTTCGCTTAAATTAAGGAAAAAATCTAAAATTAAATCGAATCGACTCGAGTAGAGTAGTAAGCAATTTGAGATTTGTTTGAATTGTATATCGAGCTTTAAATTTTGTTCAGCTTGGCTTGATAATTATTCGAACGAGTCACGAACAAGCTTTAAATCAAGAAAAACTTGAGCCGAGCCCGAGTTGTTTATTCATTTTTTCACCCCTAATGATCCTAATATTATAGGGCACAGCACAACGAGTTTTATACTCATTTTATGGATGTAAAAACTAAACTTGGAAGAAAAGAAATTGAATTTGATTATCGACATGGTTTTGAGATCTCTAATACTCCTGGAGTTCAAAAGAGTGCTAAACCTTTGGGTTAGGAGTTCTTAGGCTTATGTAGCAATTTGAATAGCAAGAAAAAATATTTAACAAGGGGTATAAGGTTCATAATTTGCAGCCAAAAGAATTTTGAAATGTCTAGGGTGGCTTACTAGGGCTCCGGTACAAGTAAGAGTTCGTTTGCACCAGGAATGGGTGCACAAGCAAACAATTTTCAACAAAGATGAACCTACCAGTGAAATCAAAAGTATGAATGCAAGGTATTTAGGTGCTGAATAAAAAACAATAAAGAGTGATATTGAAGGATTTACACTCACACAAAAGAATTCAAAATCGCCAACCCATGTACAATCGCTTTTTGTGTCCCGGTGGAGTTTCCATTCAATCAAATGAAAATAGGCAAGAGTGGGAATTAAATAACATTCAAAATATGCTGGGTAATAGATAAACAAAGTCTTTGGGGCTGGACTTACACTGGTTTGATAAAAGAGTGTGATGAAGATAGCAACGGTATAGAGAGTGCGATGATGATTCTTTATTTGTGTGATGATTTCCTCCCCACTCTAATGCGTCCAAGAACAATGAACGGACAATGAGACTCTCCAAATGATCTAAATGAATGTAAAAGAGAAATAAACCTAAAGGTACATGGAGGTGGCTGGAACGCAAAGTGGAATATGGCCGTCAAGGGTGTTTTCCCATTGTTGATAATGGTAATCTGATTCATGTATAAAAATATAAAGCTAAGGAGATAAAATAAATTAACTTTAAACTTCTAATATTTCAAAATGGTTGCTACAACATGTTTCCTAAATTAGAGATTGCAGTTAGATAAGAAATTATCTCATGCAACCAAAGCATAAATCCTATGTAACCATGCACTCGCATAAGCTAAATTTTGCAAACCCTAAGCTAATGAATTCGAAATTGAGTGGGAAAAAATTCTTTTGACTCATTTCCATGAGAAGAATCTAATAGTGCTCTCAAATTTTAAATTCAAAGTTTGATTGAAGAATGACAAATTTGCCCCTAGCCTTAATAAAATTGACTTTGAGCTTTCGGCTTGATATTTGACTTAGTGGCAACCAAATGAATTCTATAAGGATGCAAGTTCCTTAATTTCATATTGATTTTCTAAGTTTATGGAAAAACTTATAAAAATGCCCTTGAGGGGAAAACCTTCATGGTAATTTGGTAATTTTCTTTTTCTTAGTTTCTAGAGTTATTACAGCATGCTTCTAGGTTCTGAGTTTTTAAAGAGCATATATATATGTGTGCTTCTGAAGTTTATATGTATGCTTCTAGGTTTAAAAAAAATAAAAATATATATGTATGCCTTTAGATTTTATAGTTATGCTTCCAGTTTTGTAAAGAACACAAATATAAGGTGTCATACCTTGACCTTACATAGGCCACGGCTGATTTGGCTATTTAATGAGTTAAGTGGAAAGGAACAAAATTTGCCAGAAAATTTGAAGATTTTGGGATAGATTTGCAACAAAGGACTTAATGGTCAAGAGAATTAGGCCTGAGGGTTGAAATGCAAAAAATTATGAAGTTGAAAATACAATTTCAAGAAATTATGAAGCTAAGGACTGAATTGCAATAAATTAAGAAGTTAGGGATAGAATAAAAAAAAGCAAGAAATTGTGGATTAAATTTTGAAACAAGGGTTTAATTACCAGATAAGTTTTACATGAGGGCTGAATTGAACACTTGGAAGAGGATTTATGTAAGAGTTGTGGGAGGAGTAAAAATGTACAAGAGTGAAGAATAAGGGTGCCATTGAAAATAATTGATAAGTTAAAGGATTAAAAGGGAATTGAGGCCATTACTGCTAATAAACTAGTAAGAGTCAATTTCCTTTGCCGAAAGCTAGAATTCTGATTTCCCAACTTTGAGTTGACCATTAGAAAGCTTGGCTTCAAGTAATTTTGGGGAAAACGTGTTCGGCCCAAAGGAGGAAGCACAAGAAGGGAATTTGGAAACACAGGATTGAAGAATTTCAGCATGCCCAGGGAAGGGAAAAGTTGTAATCATGAATAATTCATGGAAATTGCTTTCCCTGCTTCCTTGCCTACTTCAGGTTATGGCAAGCTTTCGATTGATTATTAGGAATGGCTGGAATAACTGAAAACAAAATGTAATTTCTGGTTTTAGGAGACATTGTGAATGAACAACTAAGGGCCCAACATGGAGGCAATTGTAGAATTAATGGCAGTTATGTTTCGGCCAGGAGAGGAAGAGCTTTCAAGCTGAATTCATGGTATTTTGGTTGAGAATTCATGGTTCTTGTTGGCTATTAGTGTTCAGATGTGGCTATGAGTTGTAAGGCAAAGCTGTTTCTTGATTTTCAAGGTGCCGAGCTTGGTTGGGCAACAAGGTTGATTTGGTTTTCCATTGAGATAAGGGACAATCCTACAACTTACAAGTCTGATTCTGTTTAAAGTTATATTTCTGAATTTATGTTGTTGCTGGTGATGAAAAGCTATTGGTTTTTTAGGAACAAGAGTTAGGCCAAAAGGCTGTTGATTTCCTAGTTGTTATATGAATTCTGATTTCTAAGTGATCAAGGGATGTATGTAAAGGCTGAATAGCTGTTTGAAAATATTGGGGGCTAAGGGATCCCCTGGGTTGTGTCTATGATTAGATGGATGCCTTCAGGCGTCTATACAATGTTCTAGTTAGATATGTTACAAGCAAGCATTATGATTCTGATTTTTGGGTAAGGCCGACCTAACTTCAGAATATGGAGCTCTATGATTTTTATCTAAATGACTTAAATGAAATTAATTAAAATGAATTGAGGATATATGAAATGCTTGCTATCCTAAGGCTATTTAGCTACTGTTGTGGTGTGTGTGTTATGTGGTTTTGTGATTGGATGCGTGTGCTGACTATATTTTTAATATGCTTATTTATTTGTTTTTTGTATATTGTGCATGTTTTCTGTGTTTTGCATTGGATGCAGGTATTTTGCCTAAAAGCCTAGGCAATTATTGTTGTTAAACTACAATCAGAATTCATTGTTGTTAATATCTCTTACTGAGTTTCTTTAAAACTCATCCCCCAAATATTTACATTTTGTGCAAATAAAGTAGCTGTTGCTGTGGTTAAGTTGGCTTGGAGTTGGATAAACCTCTCTCTTGGATGTTGTATTGAAGACCGAGTCCTAGATTATGGACTTCTGAGTCCAAGGTCCTTACTATGATTATGTAGCACATTATGTGCATAGGTTGAAAAGCTGCTTTCTGATGTACCATACCTGACTTTTTTTTATGAAAATGGAAATGGTCTAATTTGCTCAAAATTTTTAGTAACATTTCCACTTATGGTCAGATAACAGTTTTGAAATTTTCATGTCTCAAATTGCCAATTTATACAATAATCCAATATAAATTTTCAATTTAAAAGCATTGTTATGGACCATGACATAAAGTATGCTTCTAGGTTTTATATGCATGTTAATGTATTTTTCTTATAAAGAACATAGATATGTGTGTGTGTGTGTGTGTGTGTGTGTGTGTGTGCGCGCACTTTAGGGTTTTGTATGTATATTTTTGAATTTTTTCTGATGTATACTTTTGGATTTTTTGTGAAGATTGCAGATATATGTATACTTCTCGAGTTTCTATGGCTAAGATTAGTTCATATACGTTTGAAATTAGGGTGGTAATGTGTTTGTGTGTGTATATACACACACACACACAGACACACACACAAACACACACACACACACAAGCACACATACACGTGTGCACACACACATATGGGCCTATATTCCTATTGTATGAAACTGGAAATAATTTTTGTGAAACTGGGTTGCTATTGCATGAAACTAGGTTCGTACATGTATGAAACTATATTTCTACTGAATGAGTTTTGAGTTTTGATTGTGTATGAAATTGGAAGTGGATTGTATGAAACTGTGATTTATTTAAATGGCTATGAACTGTTTGTGCAAAATTGAGTACATTTTTTTAGAATATAATGTGTAGATACAATAACAAAATGTGGAGATGCAAAAAAATTCAATTGATGTGGAAAACTGAGCTTGAAGACATTTCACATATGCAACTAAGATTGTATTAAATCAAACTATGATCGTATTGTTAAAGTGTCAAATTCTTATTATATCAAATTAGAAAGCTGATGTATGAAACTGTGTTCTTTTTGTATGAAGTAAAATTCCTATTGGATGAAAATACATTACAATTATACAAAATTCGATCCTTATTGAATCGAATTGAGTTTCTATTTTATGAAATTGAGTTCTTATTATATCAAATTAAAATGTTGATGTATGAAACTATAAATCTATTGAACAAAAAAGATTTCCTATCAAATGAAATTAAGTTTATATTTTACAAAAGAGTTTCTATTATATGAAATTGAATATTCTCCACAAAATATAATGAAAATTTTCCAAATATGAAACTGAATTTTTAATTTATTAAAAAGGAAAATTTTGTACAAAATTGATATAAGAATGTATGCAACTCTCTGAACACTTTTGATTAAGCAAAAAATGAATGAATAAATTTATTTTTAAATAATTACCATATTTATCATATTATCTTTATTTGTTTTTTTCAAGATTATCTGTTCAAGTGAATTCAAATACAAAAATTTTCCATAATTAAAAGTTTGAATAAGCTTAATATATTTTGTATTTATCCCAATCAAATGTGACTTATCCTAACAAATAAAAGTTACCATTTACACTGAAAACTAATGAACCCGTAATGGCATCAAGTTGGTGCTTGCGCACCTGGTTGCACCTCATAATTGTGTGTCTTCTAATGAAATACTTATTTAAATATGTATCACAAGAAGAAGCTAGAATACAAGCTAGGATCTTAGGTGAACCTCAAAATAGGAATAGTCCTAGTAGTTTCCATCAAATAGAAGTGAATAAGGTTCAAAGTTTTGTGGACTCTAGATACATTTCTTTTTATGAAGTTGCTCAACAAATTTTTGAATTTGATATTCACATGAGAGAGCCTGCAATTAAAGTCTTTGCTGTCCACTTACTGATAGCCGAAGGGCTATCGCCTCTATATGACCCGAACTCGGAGCATCAGGAAACTCGAGGATACTATTAGCCCCCCGAGGTACTAAACAGATCGCCTCCAGAGATGAAGAATCAGCTATCGCAAGCCGAAGAGGATCTCCCCGAAGGCGGAACCCTGAATCAGGGAACTCCCCGAACTACGGGCATATTTCCCGAAGGGGCATCATCCGCGCCAGAGGACGACCTCGTCCAGGGACTTCGGGAGTACGGATGAGCATTTAAGGAGCCTCTGACATGTCACCCACAGACGTTACAGGCCGCCCCAAACGGCGGTCTGACACACTGACACCATCCAGGTCCCGTCACGACTTGTCACGGTTCAAGGCTCAAGAAACCTGCCACCGGCTACTTGTCCCCTACGCCCAGAAATTCAGGAAAGATCTGACCGAACACGTGTCATGATCTGAATGGGCTGGAAACTCCTATAAATACCAGGAAATAAACCTGGGCAAAGGATGGATCCTTGAGCAGACTCCTCTCCTTGAGAAAACACAAACAGGCAAGGCCTTTCTACTTTTCAGTGCTCCTCCCTTATTTTCTTTCAGGACACTGACTTGGGTGTCAGAGGCTCCTCCCCGGAAATACACCCCGGGGACCTCCTGACCCCCTCTTCTGAGCTTTTCAGGCACACTCCCTTGGGAAACCTCAACTCCAGACGCTCTTCTTCTCAGGAAGTCCTCCCAGAAGTCATTATGTCTTCCAGCGAAGATGTCTCTAGGCATCATTTGGCACCGTCTGTGGGAACCCATCCTCGGGTCGCCGTCGTTGAGACTCGGCGTTCTAAGGAGAAAGGACTCCCGAGGTCCCCGTTCGCGCCTGAAGTCCAACCGGCCACCGAGCAAGCCCTCCTAGGGACTTCCACGCCTGATGAAGAGCGTCATCTGGTCATAACCACGAGCTTTCTGTGCAACTTTCAACATTCTGTTGTGGCTGAAATGACACAACAGATAGACCGAAGGTGGCCGCAACAAGCTCAAGCCCAAAGGCCTCCTTTGCCAGCACACCCTCGGGAGAAAAGTCCCAAACTAACCCATCGTAATTCAGGGAGCAGAGACCTGCGAGAGGAGTCTTCAACGGAAAACATGCCCCTCGGGGCACGGCTCGCGGGACAAACAGGGTCAAGATGACCCAAAATCACACACACGAGGAGCCAATCACTTGAGGCGAGGTCCCCATCCCCTCGGCGCCGAACTCACTCTCCGAAGAGACACCGACAATCTCCCCTCCCAGAAGAAGAACCTAGCGCCACGATCCTTATGGAGAAGATACTGGCGAGGTTGGACAGAGTGGAGAAACAAGTGGCCCGCAAACCCGTCTGGGCCAGGCTGTCTGGAACCTTTTCTGGGATGAGTCCCCATTTACCCAGGATGTAGTTGAGGCAGCCATGCCAGGTGACTTCAGAGTACCTCGGCTGGAAACTTATGATGGCCGCACTGATCCACAGGCCCATCTGACCAAGTACAAACGCAGCATGATGATGCACGGTGCCAACGACGCTACCCTGTGCAAGTGTTTCGAAGTCACTCTCACTGGGCCAGCGACGGCCTGGTATAATTCATTGGCTCTGGGAAACATCACGGAGTTCCACGAGTTATCCACAGCCTTTACGCAGCAGTTTATCGGAAGTCGGCCAACGGCGAAGATGCCGGTTCAGATGTTCGACATAGCGCAAAGAAGTAGAGAGACTATCCCCGACTATGTCGAGAGATTTAACAGAGAGGCCTTGAGTGTCCCAGACTTTCGGCCCGAAATACGCATCCTCGCGATGACCCGGGGCCTTCGGAGGGACTCACAGCTGTTTTACGAGTTCTCCAAGGACCCCCCGGACACGCTGGGCGAATTTTACCGAAGGGCCGAACAGCACATGACGGCCGAAGAACTGAGAATGGGCGGACCGAAGTCCGATCACACCCTGGCCGAAGGGTCCAGCCAGCAAACCCGGTATCCCACCGAACAGGCAGGTCGACCTCGGAGAACGCGAGGAAGGAAACTCCCAGCTTTCACACCCCTGAACACTACACGGACAAACATCCTCATGACGATGGAAAGGCAGGGGACGCAGATTCAACGGCCAAGGGCCATGACCGCTGATAACAAGAAAAACATAAAGAAGTTCTGCCAGTTTCACCGCGACCACGGCCATGACACCGAAGATTGCTTCCAACTGAAGAAGTACATAGAGTCGCTAATAAAACTGGGCCAACTTCGGCGATATCTGCGGATACCTTCCCCGAAGGGAAGAAAAGATGAGGAAGAAAAGGCCGAAGATGAGGACTATGACTCTGACAGGCGAAGAAACCGAAGTCCGAAGAGATGCCCTCCACCTCCGGCAGGAGTAATACAAACAATCACGATGGGGCTCCCATCCTCAGAAAGAAAGAGGAAGGCCAGAGAAATAGCAGTCATGGAATATCAGAATCCGACAAAGAAACTGGCCCGCAGGGATGGATCCACCGTCATCTTTCCCCATGATGATCCGCTGCTGATCATGGCGAGGATAGGGAACTGGGACATCAAGAGAGTGCTGCTCGACGACGGATCGAACGCTGACGTCCTGTTCTCGCACTTACTGCCGAACTTGGGCATATCTAGCAGCGACCTCAAACCCGTCACCTCGCCTACTTTCGGGGTAGGACCGTCCGAACTGCCTGTCCTCGGATGGATCGATCTCCCCTTGATGATGAAAGGAACTTCGGTAGAAGGGACTGCTGAACTTTACGCCTCCACAATGGCGAAGTTTATTGTCATGGATGTCCCTTCATCGTACAACGCCATCCTTGGGAGACAGACACAGGGAAATCTACACATTCGCCCTGATGTGAAGTACTTGACTATCACTTTCGCCACCAAGGATGGAGATGCAGAGATCTTCATAGATCAAGGCGAAGTAAGAAAGGTGTTCGTAAAGGCACGAAAAGCTCCGGCAAACAATTTCGCACAAACGATGGAGGCAAAGGCACCAGAGAAGGGCAAGGAAGGAGATCCCGCGAAAGCGGAAATGGAAACAGTAGAACTTGTCCCAGGTCAATCTACCCGAATAGGGAAGAGCTTGGCCGAAGGTGACAAGAAAAAACTTGTATCTTTTCTACTGGAAAATAAAGATCTATTTGCCTACTCGCCGAAAGACATGCCAGGGATAAACCCTAGCGTAATACAGCATAGCCTTAAAGTTAATCCCAAGGCAAAACCTGTCCGGCAAAAGAAACGGAGCATCTCGGTCCATAAAAGTAACTTTGTCAAAACCGAAGTGCAGCGCTTGTTAGACGCTGGTGTCGTCAGGGAGGTCAAATACCCCGAATGGTTGAGCAACGTGGTTATTGCCACAAAAGAAGGAAGCAGTAAGCTCCGGATGTGCATCGACTTCAGAAACTTGAACGATGCTTGCCCAAAAGACTCATACCCCCTCCCACCGATAGACCAATTGGTAGACTCAACTGCCGAATACGGGCTCCTAAGTTTCTTAGACGCCTTCAGTGGGTATCATCAAATAAGGATGGACCCCGAAGATGAGGAAAAAACCACCTTCATCACCGAGGGAGGAACATACTGCTACGTCAGAATGCCCTTCGGGCTTAAAAACGCAGGAGCCACCTACCAGAGGTTGATGAGCAAGGTCTTTAACGACCAAATAGGGAGAAACATGGAAGTGTATGTCGACGATATGATAGTCAAAAGCAAGCTGCCTGACGACCACGTCGCAGATCTAAAGGAAACTTTCCACCAGCTCAGAGCCTTCGGGATCCGTCTCAATCCCGAAAAGTGCATCTTCGGAGTGACCTCGGGAAAATTCCTTGGGTACATGGTATCAGAAAGAGGCATTGATGCTAACCCAGAAAAAATCAAGGCTCTGCTCGAGTTCCGAACTCCTGCCACAATAAAGGATGTGCAGAGACTCACCGGAAGGATAACCTCTCTTAGCAGGTTTATTTCCAGGTATGGAGACAGGTGTCGACCGTTCTTCAAGGTCCTCACTAAGGCAACAAAAGAGGAAAACAACCTCGGAAATAATGATCATCCTTGGAATGAAGACTGCCAAAAAGCCTGGGAAGAACTCAAAATCTACTTAGCCAGCCTGCCCACTCTGCGACAACCTCGCGTGGGAGAGCCCCTTGTGCTATACCTCGCCGTCACAGAAAAGGCTGTGAGCTCGGTCCTTGTGAAAGAAGAGGGGCCGAAGCAATGGCCGGTCTATTATGTAAGCAAATCCCTGCATGGCGCCGAAGTCAGGTATCCTTTGTTGCAAAAAGCTATATATGCCTTGGTGCTGGCAGGGAGAAGGCTACGACCATACTTTCAGGCTCACCCTATCATCGTCCGAAGTAGTCTACCACTTCGGGATGTCATGAGGAAGGTTGATCATTCCGGAAGGCTCTCCAAGTGGTGTATAGAGCTTGGCGAACACGACATCGCTTATGAACCTCGGAAAGCCATAAAAGCTCAAGCACTGGCAGACTTCATCGCCGAAGTACCCACCACCGAAGACAGCCATCCGGATCATGGCGAAGGTGAGCCCGAATGGACTTTGCATGTCGACGGAGCCTCGGGGTCCGAACACCAGGGAGCTGGCGTGATCATTAGGGGTCCTGAAGGCCTAGAAGTGATGAAGGCTATCAAGTTCGGCTTTGATGTCACCAACAATATGGCGGAGTATGAAGCCCTCATAGCAGGATTGCGCCTGGCCAGAAAAATCGGCATAAGAAACCTGAAAGCCCACAGCGATTCTCAGCTGGTAGTGCGACAAACGGCAGGAGACTACGGGGCAAAGGACCCAACCTTGGCAAAATACCATGAATTGGTGGCAAAACTCATCCGGGAGTTCGACACCGTACGAATCAAAAACGTGCCTCGGCGAGATAATGCCGAGGCAGATTGCTTGGCAAAGTCAAAAGCATGCACCGAGGTGCTAAGCCACCCGAGCATCACAGTGCTGGGCATATCAACTTCGGGAAAAGGCTGGAAAGACCCGATAAAAAGATATCTCGCCGACAATACGCTCCCCGAAGACCCCAGTGAAGCTGCCAAAATCCGAAGACGCTCCGGCCGATTCTTCCTAATTGGCGAAGAATTATATCGGCAGGGATATGCAAACCCACTGCAGAGGTGTGTTGGCGAAGAGGATACTGAAATGATCCTCGAAGAAGTACACGAAGGCGCTTGTGGTTCGCACATCGGAACCGACGCCCTTGCAGCAGTAATACTTCGCCAAGGATACTTTTGGCCTACCCTGAGAAAGGACGCTAGGCAGTTCGTCCGGAAATGCGGTAATTGCCAAAGACACGCAAATATCCAGAGGGCACCCTCGGAATTGGTGACTTCGGCTGATTATCCTTGGCCCTTCGCAGTCTGGGGCATAGACCTCATTGGGCCGCTCCCAACAGCCCCTGGAGGCGTAAAATTCTGCGTGGTAGCAGTAGACTATTTCTCCAAATGGGTCGAGGCAGAACCCCTGGCGACTATCTCGGCAAAAGAAGTGCAGAAGTTCATATGGAAAAACATTGTATGCAGATTCGGCATACCAAGGGTACTTGTAGCTGATAATGGGTCCCAGTTCACAGATAAAGGATTCCAGGAATTCATCAGTGACCTCGGAACAAAAATGCACTTCGCTCCAGTAGCTCACCCCCAAAGCAATGGGCAGGTAGAAGTATCTAACAGGACCATAAAAGATGGTCTGAAAAAGAGACTGGGGGAAGCAAAAGGGAAATGGCCAGGAGAGCTCCAAAGCGTGTTATGGAGTTACCGAACAACACCCCGAAGAGCCACAGGGGAGACCCCCTTTTCACTCGTCTTCGGTACAGAGGCCATCATCCCAATCGAAGTCGTGCGACCGTCGGTACGGGTACAAGTATTCGATGAAAGTGGAAATGACCTCGGCTTAAGAACCAAGCTTGACCTTGTCAGCGAACACAGAGAAATAGCTGAGCTGAGAAGAAAAGCTTTTCAGCAAAGAGTGGCCGCGGCTATAAACTTACGAGCCAGGCCAAAGGAAATCAAGAAAGGAGACCTCGTTCTCCGAAAGGCTGACTTTGCACCCCGAAGGCCCTCCCACGGAGTACTTCGTGCAAATTGGGAAGGACCTTACCTGGTTCTTGGCGAAGTACGAAAAAGCGTCTACAGACTCGGCGACGCCGAAGGCGTAGAATTAAAAAATACCTGGCATTCCGATGCCTTGAAAAAATTCTATGCTTAAGGTTTCGCGGAAGAATTGTGTTGTACAAATTTGGAAAATGTGCCAAGTACAGAAGTTTCTTAGAAAAATTCTCAAGTATAAAAAGTGTACAAGCCAGAATTCCGCGAAGGCGTTCGCCGTAATAAGTGCAGATACGATTTCCCGAAGTCCCTTGAGCGATCACGTTCGGGAAAAATGGGAAACGAAAAATCTCACGAAGGTGCTCGCCGAAATAAGCGCAGATATGATTTTCCGAAGTCCTTTGAGCGATCATGTTCGGGAAAACGAAACATCACGCAAAAAGACTTAGCCAAAAAATCTTCATTAAGGTGAATCGGCTTACAGAGAAGAAGAAGTACAAAAAGAAGAAGAAAAAGGCAAGGAGTCCTAGAACAAACTAAGGAATCTCGGCGTCCCGAGAGCCACCAGCCCCTACGTCCTTGTCCACCACCTTTGGCGCCGGGATAGAAGAAGGCAAGTTCAGGTGCTCAATCTTGGACCAGGACCACCGAGGCCCCTCGGGAATGTTTAGAGCCTCCAAGAAAGAGAGGTCCAGATCTGGGAACCTCTGAAGAACTTGGTGCCGAGCAAGGCAAAACCCGTCCTGGAAAGCGACCTTGGCCATCTGGTCAGACTTGTCCTTCTCGACCTCAAGTTCCTCAAGATCATTCTGCAGATCCGCGACCTCCTTCTTCAGTGCCTTCATCTTCTTCTTCCTCGGCTCCTTCTTCAAAGAGTCGACCTCGGCTTGGAGCTCTGTCTTCTCAGCAAGCGCCTTCGCCAGAAGAGCCTCAGCCTCTGACTTCTCCTTTTGATGCGCCTCGTTCGCCGAGAGCAGCTCCGCCACCTGGGAGCCGAGGTCAGAAATCTTCTGGGAGGAATCCTTCAAAAGTTCTTCTTTTTCTTTCAGGAATTCCTCCCGAAGGGCAGCCACCTCCTTCTCTGCAGCATCAGCCAGCTGCAGGTTCTTGGTAGCCAATTCCGAGCACATGGCCTTAGTTTTTTCAATAACCTCTAAGGCCGAGGCTCGGAATGCCGTCTGCCTGGCTACCCGAACTCTGAGGTAGCCGGCGTACCCCAGCAGCTGCAAAGGGATAGAGGCGAGGTCAGTAAGACAAAGAGAAAGCCAAACACTTAGAAAAAATTGAAGGGAAAAAGATAGGCGTGAAGCATACCTGGGCAGCGTGCTCGGAAACCTTCGCGGCGAGGGAGTCATCGCCCGGATGAGCTTCCGCAATGGCCCTAAAGGAGGCCTCAGTAAGCATCCCCTTCGAGATCTCTTTGGCCATTTGCTGGCAGTCTCCGGAGTACAAATTCATGTCCTCCGTAAACGACCAGAAAGGCTCCTTCGGGATCTTCCCTTGCGGGACTTTAGCATCGCGGAGGGCTCGCTTCCGGGCGTGTTCGGCCGCCCAACTCGGAGTAAGTGACTCCCCTGCACGGCAAAAACAAGAAGTTGGTCAAGACAAGTACATCCCAAAATTCAAAAAGTAAAGACATCACACTTTGCCTGAGAAAGCGAACCTGGCGGCACCTCGACGACGTCATCGCCAGAGTCCGGGGCCTCCTCGGTGGAGATCCCCTTGCCTTTGCGTTTACGCCGCTCCTCGGCAGAAGGAACCTCTACCACGGCATCCAGAAGGGCCTGCGACGAGGTAGGGCTCCGAGGAGAAACGTCGGTCGGGG
The DNA here is from genome assembly GCA_005392925.1 of Aquilaria sinensis. Classification (NCBI taxonomy): domain Eukaryota; kingdom Viridiplantae; phylum Streptophyta; class Magnoliopsida; order Malvales; family Thymelaeaceae; genus Aquilaria; species Aquilaria sinensis. The sequence goes on along the minus strand of SMDT01001126.1, from coordinate 14,745 downwards.
GGACGTCGGCAGCGACCTCGGGCGGCGGAATGGCAGCAACCTCGGGCTCCTCGCTTGCCTCCTCAAGAATTTCCGAACGAGAAGGGGGAATAGTCTTCTTCGCCCGTTTGGCCGAAGGCCCAGCCCCAGTCGCTTTCCGCCTTCGGGAAGCAGCCTTCTTTGTCTGCTCACCCTTCTCAACTTGGCCAGTGAAAAGGGATTTGTAGAAGGCAGCAGTGCCGTCGCCCATCTCTGAAAAAGAAAGAAGATATCAGCGTGAGTCCAAGATGAAAACCATAACAAAGGGAGTCGGAGATAACTTACTCTCGAAGAAAGTTTCGTAAGTAATTTCCTCCCGAAGGAGTTGCACCAGCCAGGAATCCTTCCCAGCGATGGCAGGAGCCGGCATGTCGAGGTCCGTTTCGTGCTCCTTCACTACCCCTAACTCCCGAAGAACTTCCTCGGTCATTAGCTTCCAATTGATGGGGAAGGGGTAGAGAGAGCGCGAAGAGACCTCGGGACCCCAGTCGGAGACAGCGCGGATACGTCCGTCGAAGTCCGCGAAGATAGGAGCCAACTCCGGAGTTAGCATTATCCTCGGATCTACGACGTCCATCTCCAGCTTTCCCTGAGCCCACTTGGTCGGAACATGCGACCAGGCCTCCTCCATCTTCAGAAAGAAAAATTTTTGTTGCCACCCTCGCCAGCTGTCCTTGGTGGCAAAGGTGAACATATATTTTTTGCTCCCGGATCCCCGAGGTAGCATGAAATAAAAGCCACCCTTCGGGACCACGAAAAGCTTGTAGTACTGCATAAAAATAACAAAGTGGGGCTCTATCCCGAAGACGCCACACATGCAGATGAAGGCGTTGAAATAGCAGTACGAGTTCGGCGGAAGTTGATTTACGGCAATGCCATGGAATTGGCAGAAGTCGCAAATCATCTTCGGAGGAGGGTACCGAAGTCCGGCCTTCAGTTGGGCTCGGAAAACGGTAACCTCATTACTACGGTTCGAAAAGCAAAATTGGTCAGAACGTGGCAACCTCGTAACGGCATACGAAGGAAGAAAGAACTTTTTCTTCCATTTTTCTAGTTTTTTGGGGGTGGTGCAGCAAGGGTGAGACAAAAGGGGTTGCCAGCTCTCGGGAACAGGCATGTTGGCTGAAAAACGAGTTCGGAAAAAGGAAAGAAAGCAACTTCCGGAAAAACTCTAAAAATCAGAGGATTCTAGAAATCAAAAACCCACCAAATGACTTGCCAAAATCTGGGTTTGAAGTCGCCGTCGTGAAAGATCGCCGGAAAAAACTCTGTCAGACAGCGCCGCCGCGGAAAGCAGGAAAAAAAACAGTTGCAAGCAGGGAAAAGAGCAGAAGCAAAACCAAAAAAGGAACTTATGATGGAATGGGCTATATATAGGCCGAAGGTGGGTAGACGAACCGGCGTCATAAGTACCCCTTGAAGGCGAACAGTCGCCATAACTGTTCTCTGCGCCCGAAAAGACGCGCCCTCTGTAACCGACGTGACTCTCCTCCAATGACAGTGTGCCACGTGTCAGCCGCCGCGCCAAAATAGGGGACACGTCTTCTGACACCCCTAAAAAACTGGGACGCGCCGCTCCAGACTGACACGCCTGGTCATGAGACGCGACGTTGCACAGACCTGCGAAAGGAGAAAGGAAAGAAGTAGGTTGCCTCGAAGACACCAAAAGACAGGCTATGGCCGAACAGCCCATATCTTCGGGCAAAAGGTGTATCTTCGGCACAGGTTTTACTCCCTAAAAACTCCCAAAGAGCATCCTCGGAAAGACTACAAACCGAAGTCTCCACTTCGGCTTTCCAAAGGGGGGCATGTGATAGCCGAAGGGCTATCGCCTCTATCTGACCCGAACTCGGAGCGTCAGGAAACTCGAGGATACTATTAGCCCCCCGAGGTACTAAACAGATCGCCTTCGGAGATGAAGAATCAGCTATTGCAAGCCGAAGAGGATCTCCCCGAAGGCGGAACCCTGAATCAGGGAACTCCCCGAACTACGGGCATATTTCCCGAAGGGGCATCATCCGCGCCAGAGGACGACCTCGTCCAGGGACTTCGGGAGTACGGCATGAGCATTTAAGGAGCCTCTGACATGTCGCCCACAGACGTTACAGGCCACCCCAAACAGCGGTCTGACACACCGACGCCATCCAGGTCCCGTCACGACCTGTCACGGTTCAAGGCTCAAGAAACCTGCCACCGGCTTCTTGTCCCCTACGCCCAGAAATTCAGGAAAGATCTGACCGAACACGTGTCATGATCTGAACTGGCTGGAAATTCCTATAAATGCCAGGAAATAAACCTGGGCAAATGATGGATCCTTGAGCGGACTCCTCTCCTTGAGAAAACAAAAACGGGCAAGGCCTTTCTACTTTTCAGTATTCCTCCCTTATTTTCTTTCAGGACACTGACTTGGGCGTCGGAGGCTCCTCCCCGGAAACACACCCCGGGGACCTTCTGACCCCCTCTTCTAAGCTTTTCAGGCACGCTCCCCTGGGAAACCTCAACTCCAGACGCTCTTCTTCGCAGGAAGTCCCCCCAGAAGTCATTATGTCTTCTAGCGAAGGTGCCTCTGGGCATCACTTACTATTTATAAATCGAGAGATATTTTGAGATAAGTAATCTCTTGAATTAGTTATTATTGTCCAAACAACATAGAAATCTACTTTAACTTAGTGGATGGAAACCAATAAAGGGGTCACTAGAGGTCATGAACTGATATGCATAGATTTCACACAAAAATATGTTTGGCATCACACTAGTAAATTTTAGTCATATAGAGTTAAAGGTGGTTCAATAGGCAGATCAATATATGTACATCTGAATTCAGAAAAGTTATTTTACCTGGGGCTACTTTTGTGTCATAAAAAAGTTGTACTTCAATTCATAGTATAAGAACAGTTGCTGGTATAGTATATCCTGCATACTGTGTTATCTGTGAAGCTTCAGGCTTGTTAGGTGATAATAAAGATTGGGAATTGCCCTTTCTAGTAGCTGTTGGTTGGGCAACATATCTTCAACTTAGAATGTTGTTTGTTCATATGCTCATTTCTTGTGATTCACTGAATCCCAATTCCCTTATTAAGAAACACCGGCAGTTGATGACTAACGATATACTTCATAGTTTACACCAATCTTGAAGCACAAATTATCTCAACACTGATAGTCCTTTCTTATACAACTATGTTTTTTATGAATTAGAAATTCTTTTGAATGATCTATCAACAACGCTGTCTCCCACTTTGGCCTACTAATGCCATCTGGCGAACTCATTGCTGAGCTTAAAAATTGTCTGCTTAGGGAGGAAAAGACCTATGACAAACAAGCTTTCAACAAAGAATATTAAAGGTGTAAACTGGTTTTCATTATGGAGTAAAAGCCTTATATATAATTTTTTTTTGAACTGTACAAAATATTTTACTTAAAGCAAATATAATGTACATTACAGCACATACTACTGTGGCAAGTTACACAAACTAAAGCTGTAAAGGAAGTGCTCTTTGTAATCCAAGTTTGGCTAATATATCAGTTTTTTTGTTGGCCTTTTTCAGAATATAAACAATGCTACAGTTTTGGAAGCTCTTCTTCATGCCTTCAATCTGTCTAAGAGTATCCATTAGTCTCCACAGCCCTCTCCCAATTTCCTTCATCCAACATGTGGCCAATTTTTAGTCAATTTCCACTATTTGTTTGTTTTTCAATATGTCCCTCCTTTGATCCATATCACTAAAAGCTTCCAATATCGCTGCCATTTCTATGTCTGCTACTTCTCTTATCATTACAGGCTTGGAACAAAATACACAACACCCTGTCTTCTTTATATGTCGGAGAATGCCACCAATAGCTACTTTTTTTAGCCTTGAATTTATTGCTGCATCCACCTTGAATTTCAGGCTATAATGGCTTGGAGCTTTCCAATGTGATAACCTTTGGTTCCTCACTTTTTCATTTTCTATTCCCACATTTGCTAGATCAACATGAATATCAAAGATTGTGATTTTCCTCTATTGCCAATTCTCCATGTTCCACTGCCCGATCCTCATTTTAACTATGTCATATGCAATGATCGACTCTATTTCTTTTCCTCTAAAAATCTTATCATTTCTTACTTGTCAAACCATCCAAACAATGGCACAGAAAAACAACATGCACACTTCCTTCAACTTGACTTCTCCTGAATATTCCCTTCATTGGATGAAAAATTGTAATAATGTGTTTGGGACTGGCATCTACAAGCTCCAATCCTTCAATATCAAAGTCCAAATCTTCCACACATAATTACAAAGCAAAAATAAGTGATGCACCATTTCTGTTTCTCCTCTGCACAAGGAGCAATTTGCATCTTGAATATTTAGTATATTCCTCTCAATCGGCATGCTTCTCGTTGGCAATTTTCCATGAAGTAATTGCCAAACAAAAACTCCAACTTTAGGAGGTGGCTAGAATTGCCAAGTCACTACGATTGTATCAGAATTTTAAGAAGAAATATACCTTTGTTGGTTCACATAGGATCTCACCGAAAAGTGCCCCAAGCTTTCATGAACCTAGATAAGCCTATCCTTCTCTTGAGCACATAAAACATTCTTCTCTAATGTTCCCAAGAAATCAAGCCAGATATTTGTTTCCCAATCAAACACTGGTCTTCTTAGCTTATATATAATACTGTTACAGTAGCAGTTGTGGACAAAAGAACGGCGGTTACTTTTGTTTATGGACATGGAGGACCAAGGTAGACACACTAAAACAAAAAGATTTTTTTTATAATAGTTCTCATATGTTATAATAATCCAAAAACTATCACTATAGATTTGCTATGACATTTTTAAGAAATGTCATATAAGTGTTACTATATTCAGTGTCACTTAAAGTTTAAGTAAGATTTTAGGAAAATGAAGCTATGCATTTTTTATGACATTTCTTATGAATTAAAGGGACATTTCGAAATGATGCAATATAATGCATTTTATGTGACATTTTGTAAAATTAGAATTCTAGAATAGGACGAGCTACCGTTACGGTTCTCTTTGCTGACCATGGTTCATGTGGTTCCACAAGGAAGGTCAGTTGGTCCCATGATCCATTCATCTAAATCACGCCATTGAATAGGAATAACAGGCCTTGACGAATAATGAGCTTAACTGTGGCTTCGCACACTGGCTTTGTTGACACCAAAAAAATTAAAGCATTAAAATAGCCTTGCACGAACAAATATTCAAACTTCTGACCTCTAATGCATAAAGCACCATGCCTAACCACTTTTCCACTTAATGCATGCACGACAAGGTTCCGTTTCATTTAAAATTTTTTATATATTTTTTAGATATCCTATCAATATTAATATTAGTTATTGCCAGTTATAACTACTGTAAATGAAAATTTCTAATTATTATTATTATTTTTTTTTGTGATTCATATTTGTTATAATATTTTTAAATGTCATATTAAGTCCAATGATTATCGGAAGAAATATTATTTTAGTTTTGTTATAGAAAATGTTTTAATAAATTTGTAAAAGATTGAGTTTTACTGACATTTATATCATATGTCATATCATATTTTCCATAATCACTTTAAATGACATTATTGAAAATTTCGTCAAGGAAATGATACAGTAAACTCATTTTGTTGTAGTAATATTCCATTGAAAATGATTATAAATTGAATTTGAGTAGCATGTGACACGGCCGTCACTGGCCTCTGCCTAGGAAACCCTGTGAGAGCTAGTCTCACAGTGGTTCCAATTGGCTAGTTGTATATGTGTGTGGATTAAAATCCCATGATACTAGTTGATTATCCTAGAATATGCAAGATGCATGCTCTTCATGCTTTGACTTGGATTAATAAAAACATAAAGCATTAACTTGGCCAAGTAATTTCTACAGAAAATAAGTATAAATAGCCAAAGCATACAAAATCAACATTTATGTGAATTTACTACACATAACAACTCGTGGGAGCATTCATACATAAAGTAGACTAATGCCCTCACCCAAGAGCAACCCTAGAGTCTAGGACTCTTCATAACATAGACTATGGAGGCAACTAGAGTACTGTATATATACAAGCCTCAAATAAGATCTTCTTTAACTAACTCACACCTTGGATGTGAATCCTAGTGGCGAGTTTCAAAATCCCTTTGTCCAAGTGCTACTAGGCTCTGCAGCCAAAGGAATCTCTAGTTAGTACTGTTACTTGACCAACAAACTACTCAAGCATACTCATGTAGACTAGAATCACAAGGATTCTCAAGTGCAATACCTATGCACAAAAAGTCACTACTGCAATAACCCTCAACGGTTATCCAGCCCAACAACTTCTGAATCTGCACAACATAACTAGGGAATGAGAACATAACATTCTTAGAAAGGGGTCTTCAGTGTACCTACAAGAAAATTACTAAGGATACCACATATGATAACATATGTAACCTGCTGTGAGCTCATACAGCCTGAGGGTCTAATATATGCATATATTTAGGTCCCTTGAGACCTCTCCTCATCCTTGTCCTTAAACTACAAGGCATTGCCTTGCCTACTAGCAAGTTGCGCTTGCCAGCCTAACTAGTGATAAATCACCAGTTGAGCCTCTCCTTTAGTATGTTATGCAGGGGAATTATGATGGGACTATTATAGACTAGGTGCACTAAGGTTTCACCTTGCAACCTCAGGGCTACAGCACAGCTAGGTCGCCAAGGGTTCTAAACCTTTCACCCAAGCTAATGGTACTTAGTTATGCTCGTTTGCAACTAGTTTCCTTGCTTATGGCTTAAGCAGCCATAAAATCTCTCAAACCTTAAGGAAACTCTTAAGTCTTGAAAGACATTCGGAAGTCTCGGAGTACCCCCAGCATACTTAGGCCCCAAGGCACCCTAAGAACTCCCTTAGGTCTCACCTCGATCACCCTAGCAAAATGTGAGAAATTCTGCCATCTTGCCTATGGTGACGCGTCGCCATAGTTGGTAACGTTCAGACCACATTTGCACAATTGGTGACCCGTCGCAAATTGGTGCACAAAATTGGCAATGCGTCGCCAATCTGCAAATCTATATAATTGGCACGCATTTTACTGCTATAAACTTTGGACACTTAGAAACATAGTAAACATGCTTGGAAAGCCTCCAAATTTCACACACATATAGACCATGTTGCATAGAACATAACCAACTATCACGAGCCAATCTATGGTGTCTCATAACATCATCCAAATCCTCTCAAACCTCATAGTCCACCATAATTCAACCAAATCCTCTAACTAATGCTATTGCTAGAATTACTCAAATTCTTCAAGCAACTTATGTCAATAGCATTAATTGCTCTTCAAGTCATAACTCCCTTACCTCAATTTCAAGTAACAAGCAAGAATCAACCTCCTTTCCAATCTATTAAGCTCAACAAAGTGTCAGCGAAGTTCCAATAAAAAACATAGACACCAAACATCAAAACCTTGCTTCCTAACCAAAACCCAAGCTCCAAACTAACCAAATAACATGAATTCAATCAAGAACACCTTGGTTACCTCGCATCAAAAATAGGGGATGTGAGAAAACACACTTCCAAGGTCCAAAACCATGGTTTAATGCTTGAAATGAGCTTCTCCTAGCTTATATACTCTTGATAGCTCTCTTGGCACCAAGAAATCTTGATTTCAAGGTTGAATTGAGAGAAAAATGAGAGTGAGAAGGTTGGAAACGAGATTATGGCAGCCATAGCCTCACTTTCCCCTTCTTAAACCCTCATTTAACCTCCAAGCCACCAAAGTATTAAGCTTAATACAATTAAACCCCCATCTTTTGGTACTTAGTTATTCTTGATTAAATTCTTGTTTATTTCTTCCAAGTTTGGGTTAAGGTTGAAATTTAAGTTATAAAAACTCATTTTAACTACTCGGGACCACGCCCAGCTATTCCGGATGCAAAATTATCATTTTACCCCTGAACCTCATTTAGTGCCTTAACTTCCTCGGAACTTAGTGAACTCTGCTAAACTTCTCTATTCTTGCTATGTAAACTTGAAACTGGGTTCCAACTTAATTTAGAACACTTTACCTTCCTCGGAAGTGCCTGTTACTAGGAGGTCCATAACAGCATGTCAGATTGTTCTTGCTATTGTATTGTGAGGAATAGCATCTCTATTACTGCCATCTTGATGTACAACTTGTTCTTGATTTAAAATATCTCTAAAATTGTCAAATGAAACTGTCATGCCAAGAATGAAACTCAGCTAGCTCAAGTTATAAAAGCAAACAGAACTTGTTGTTTGGGATGAAGCACTTATGAATGACAAGCTATGTTTTAAAAATTAGATAAGAGCCTGCAAGATATTATGTTAGGGCCTAATGATCTGTTTGGTGATAAATTTATATTGTTGGGTGGTAATTTTCACCAAACTTTACCTCTCAAACCAAAGGCAAACTTTTAGATATGAATTATTTTCTTCATCAATTGTGGCTTCACCACTTTGGTTTCACTCTAAAGTTTACAAACACACGTAAAACATGAGACTTTAGCAACCATATTTAAATCATGAAGGGAAATTAGACATACTTAATTTCTCCATATGGCTTCTATCTATTGGTGATTGAAATGTCCTTGGCTACAAAAATGAACATGATTTAAACTTCAAATGGATAGCAGTCTAGAAAATTTATTGATACTAGATGATGATGATGCTTTGACAAGGCTAATAGATTTTATATTTGACAAGGAGATACTTGAAAATTCCATACCAAAGTTACTTTGTGACTAGATCATTGTATGTCCCAAAATGAAACAGTACAATGGTTAAACGAGCTGTGTTTGCTCAAATCTGAATCTACTGTCCATCTAAGTTGTAATACTATTTTTTAATCTTAATTGAAATGATGAAGATATGCAAATTATGTTCCCAGAAGAATACTAGAATTCTCCAAATTTTAATGGTCTCCTTGGATATAAATTGAAGGGAAAAATTAGTGCTTTAATTATGTTGATAAAAAATTTAAATTAGGTTACAAGTCTTTATAAAGGAACAAGGCTTGTCATTGCCTAGCTGTTATCAAAGATCATTGAGGAAAGGATTATCATAGAAACAAATATTGGTGACAAGGTGTAAATCCTACGAATAACACTCACATACAAAAGTGAGTTCATACTTAAGTGAGGACAATTTCTTGTTAAATAATGCTTGGTGGCATACGGGCCCATGCATAGCCCATAATGGATAGACCCATATTGGGTGAACCAATGATGATGCATGAGAAGCCCAACTTCGTCCAAGCCGAAAAGGGAACCCAACGATGATGGAAACAAAATCCCAAAATTATGTGATGACAGGATGATTTCCATCTAGAAGTGATCTTCTTGGATCTCCCCTAGCTAAAAAAATAGACCACCATCACCAAACCAGAGGTATGAGATTTTTCACCCAACACCACTCCATCTTCGCTATCTTAGCCCAAAACTGACTTGATCATAAGAAAGTTTCCCAAGAGAAAAATACCTCAGGGCTGATGTCTTCTTCGGTTGTAGGATCTATAGTACACCATCCACTAAGCATCGGGGCCCAGCCCATTGATGGCCTGCGGCGGCTTCATCGTGTGTCATTGTACGGGTAGGGCAGACTTCTGATGGAGGAGAACGCTTTGGGAGGAGATTCCCCAGTGGAGAGTACCAAAAATACTCTAGAAAATGCAGGTTAGGAGGTCCCCGGTGCGTATTCCCGGGGAGGAGCATCTGACGCCCAAGTCAGTACTTTTAGATAACTGAATTATGTGCCCTTTTGTGTATTCAAAGAGAACTTTTTTCTTACCTTGCTAGGATGCTTTCTGGGTGTTTTATGAAGGAGGAAAACAGAAGCCATTCTCCTCTTATGGTCATCCCAGATTACGACACGTGTTCGGTGGGATGCGATCCCTGCTTTTCCGGGAATGAAGGGACGTCAATCTCAGCAAAAGTTGCCTGGCTGACAGCCTAGGCATTCCGAGAGTGTCGTATCGAGGTGTCCCTCTGATGGCGTGTCAGAATGTACTTGGGGGATGACTTTTATAGGGAGGTGTCAGAGGCTCCTTAAATGCTTTGTTCGTACCTTCCGAGGTTACTCTAACGTCTTGGGAAATATATTCCCCGAGGATGGTTCCTCCGAGGGGTACTTCTGTTTCTGAAGAGGGTCCGATCGCTTTACCGAGGTTGGTCCTACCATTTCCTAAGGAAGCGAATTCCCTACATTAGGCCGGGGGGATCGTTTATCCTTCTGACCTCGGCTGGCAGTTTCCCTCTACCGAAGTCGGTACTCCGTCAAGTTTGGGAGCTCGGCCAGTGATGGGCACCTCGGCTATCACATGCCCCCTCCTGGAGAGCCGGAGCTGGTGCTTCAGCTATGTTTTCGAGAAGGTCCCTTTGCCGATCTGGTGGCTGAAACTTTTCTTGGAAAGTTGCCTTGCTTCAGAAGTCATCTCCTCGGAGCCGAGGTACCCTCCTCTAGTTTTCTTGATGTCCTCGGAATGTACGTTACTTTTTTCTTTTTTTCTTTTTCTGCCGCGGGTCTATGAATCATTGAGTCCTTTGGCCAGGCGTGTCAGTCATGGGTAACCGTGCCTGGATTTTCACGATGTTAGAGGGGCGTGCCCTGGTTCCTCGTGCCATGTGACACGTGGACGCTGTTGGATGGCGAAACAGTTATGCTAGTTACGTCAACTGCACCTCTTCACCTTCAAGGAGTAATAATGAGGCGGTTACATCTTCAAAGGATGATTACGATGGTGTTTCACTTATCCTTCTTCGGTCTATATAAGCACCTTTCATCCCTTTTTGCCTCACTTTTTTGTTTTAGCTCTCGTCTGTTCTAGAGCCTTTTCTTGCCCTTTTCCTTTTTCCAGCAGCGATTCTTACGGCAGAGTGACCTCCAGCGGTTCCTTGCAGCGGTGTTTCACAGCCCAGGTTTTGGCAAAGTCTTTGGTGGGTGTTCCTTTTCGTGGTTTGTCGTTGTTCCTCTATTTTTCCCAAAGTCATCTCATCTATTTTTCTTTTTGAAAAATGTCAAATCCGACTCCATTGATGACTGTGCGCCCTCTTTCTGAGAACCTTGCTTTTCTTGAGGCTTACCCCTGTTCCACTACTTTGGAAAAGATGAAAAGTGGGTGGCCAAGTACTACCTCCCTTCTTACATCACACCGAGGTTACCTTTGCTGAGATCTTATGCTTATGCCGCTGCTTCTTCGGGGGAGGTTACCATTTACCGAGCTCAGCTGAAAGCCGGTCTTCGGTATCCCCCTCATCGCATGATATGCGAATTCTGCAAATTCCACGGTATTGCCGTGAACCAACTCCCCCCAAATTCTTACTCTTACTTTAATGCTTTCCTCTGCATGTGCGGGGTGTTCGGCATAAACCCCCACTTCCTCTTCTTCATGCAATACTACAAACTCCACCCGGTCCCGAAGGGTGGTTTTTACTACCTCCTTCCCCGAGGGTCCGGGAGTAAGAAGTTTATGTTTACCTTCGACACTAAGGATAGTTGGCGAGGGTGGCAGAAGAAGTTTTTCTTTTTCCGGGTTCCCGAGTCTTGGAGACATGTGCCTATTAGATGGGCTTCGGGGACTTTGAAGGTCGACGTCGTCGATCCCCGGAAGCTCCTCACTCCGGTATTGCTTGCCGATTTTGACAACTTCGACAAACGTATTCGGTTAGTGGCGGACTGGGACTCCGGGGCTCCGTCACGTTCACCCTACCCTTTTCCCATTAAGTGGGATCTTATGTCAGAGGAAGTTCTTCGGGAACTGGGAGTGATAACTGCCCATAAGAGTGACCCCGGCATGCCCGTGCCTGTTCTTCCGGGGAAGAAAGCCTGGATAGTCATGCTCCTTCGGCGTGAAATTTCTTATCAGGCTTTTTCTGAGAGTAAGTCATCTTCCAGGATTTGGTATCTGCTTTCCTTTTGGACTTACACTGATATTTTACCTTTTTGCAGAGATGGGCGATCAGTCTGCTGAGTTTTATAAATCACTCTTCGACAGTCAGGCTAAGCGGGGGGAGCAAGTACGCAGGAAGACTTCTGGTAAGAGGAAGAAGTCGACTGCCGGCCCTTCTAAGTCCAAGAAGGCCAAGGCTACCACTCCTCCTCCCCCCGAGAACGTAGTTGAGGTGGAAGATCAGTCCTCTGCTCAACTTCCGACCGCCGAGAACCCTTCTTCGGACCCTGACATCCTCGGGGAGACACTGAGTCCTGCCCCTGCTACCGAGATTCCAGCAGAGCGAACGTCTGCCCAGGAGTTTGAAGAGGGCAGAAGGAGGAAGGGAAAGAATGTCACTGAGGATGTTCGGGAGGTCGGTTCTGAAGAGTGCGTCCCCGAAGTTCCACCAGGTTGGTTCCTTAGCCATTCCGCTACAAATCTCAGTATTTTTCGTATCTACGATTTTTTGGATGAATGGCTAAGGGATGATGTCTTGACGGAACTTCGGCGTGACCTTGCAGAGAATGCCCCTACTGCTTCCTGGGTAGAGACTCATGCCCGTCGGAGGGCTCTTCGGGACCGACGGATTCCGCGGGACAAGGTGCCACGGGAGCCCTTCTGGACGTTCACAGAGGACATGGATTTGTTCTCTGAGGATAGCCAGCTGATGGCTCCGCAAATGGCGGCGGGGGTGCTGACTAACGCCACCTTTCAGTCCCTTACCACCGAATGTCCCAGCGAAGAGATCCTTGCGGCGAGGATGACCGAGCACGCTGCTCAGGTGATCCTTCCTTTTCTTGTATTTTAGAAAATTGTTCTTCTAAGCTATCACTGCCTTCCGATACTTATTTGGCGCCTCTGTTTTTCTGCAGCTTTTGGCATATAGCGGGTACTTCCGCGCCTGGTCAGCGAAACAAACGGAGACCCACTCTCGGTCCGAAGATTCCTTGCGCAAGATGAAGGAGTCTCTCGCCCAATATGCCCTAAAATATGGCGAGTTAAACAAAATCGCGAAGGAGGACCTTGGGAGTCTTCGGGCCGAGGTTGTGTCCAGCAGGCAGGAGCTTCTTACCGATTTCTCAGCCAAGGTTGAAGACCTCGGCTCAAAGTGCGTGACTCTTTCTTTAGAGAATGAGGCCCTTCGGAAGAAGACCGCTCAAGACGGCGAGGATCTTGCGAAGGCACTCGCTTTGAATGCCGATCTCCAGGCTGAGATTGCGTCGCTGAAGAAGAAGGAGACGAAGAGCAGGAAGAAGAAGAAGCTGGAGGAGAAGATTGTCGCGCTAAAAGCTGAGCTGGCGGCTCTTGGCGCCGAGAAGGACCGTAGCGAGCAAATGTCGAAGACGTCTTACCAAGATGGTTTTTGCTTGGCTCGTCACCAGGTCCTCGCTCGGCACCCTGGGCTTGACCTTTCTTACTTGTCTGCTTTGGATTTTCCCAAAGAGCCCAGATCTTCATGGTCCAAAGTCGAGTTCCTCAATCTTCCTCCGGCTCGGCCTATGTCCTTGACTGAGCCATCCGGGGATGATAATGTTGAAGAAACGTCGGATACCCCTGCTCAGTCATAGGCTTTCTTCTTCCTTCTTTGTATTTTTTGCCTTAGAATTTTTTAATGAAGAATTTTTTTCCTCCATTCTCCGTTCTTTCTTCCGAATATGCCTTCTCAGAAGCTGGTATGATTCTAAGTGTGCATTTTTGGTGAACACCTACACCTTATTTTTCGGAAGGAACCTTTTTGGACTCCTTTCTTGTTCGGATGGGTTTTTAAGCTTCGTAAGGAATTTCGTAAGGAAGAATCGTCAAGGCATACTCTTTCGGTAACGAGGGCATATTCGTCATGTATTTTTACTGACGACTTCGGGGAGGAGTATCTTACAGGCTTTCTTCGAAAAAATGTCTAAGTATAGAATTTTTTCAGAGAGTCTGAATGCCAAGTATTCTTCAACTCTACTCCCTCAATATTACCCAACTTAAAGACCCCTGGGCGAACTTCGTCGAGGACCAAATAGGGTCCACTCCAATTTTCCCGAAGTACCCCTTCTGATGGCCTTCGCTGTTTGAACTCGGCCTTTCGGAGAACAAGGTCTCCCTTTTTGATCTCCTTTTTTCTTACATGTAAATTGGCGGTGCGTGCTATCCACTGCTGGAAGGCCTTTCTCCTTAACTCGGCCATTTCGCGGTGTTCTTCAAGGAGGTCCAGTTTTGCTCTCAGCCCAAGATCATTTCCTCCTTCATCGAACACCTGTACTCTTACCGAGGGCTGCATGATTTCAATGGGAATGATGGCCTCAGTCCCGTATACGAGCGAGAAAGTAGTCTCTCCCGTGGCTCTTCGGGGAGTTGTTCGGTAGCTCCATAGCACACTTGGGAGCTCTCCTGGCCATTTCCCTTTTGCCTCTTTTAGCCTTTTCTTCAGGCCATCTTTTATTGTTCTGTTAGATACCTCGACCTGCCCATTGCTCTGAGGGTGAGCTACTGGGGCAAAATGTATCTTGACGCCAAGGTCCTCCATGAATTCCTGGAACCCCTTGTCCGTGAATTGAGTCCCGTTATCGGCCACTATTACCCTCGGAATGCCAAATCGGCATATAATGTTCTTCCATACGAATTTTTGAGCGTCCTTCGCCGAGATTGATGCTAGCGGTTCTGCCTCTATCCACTTAGTGAAATAGTCCACTGCGACGATGCAAAATTTTACTCCGCCGGGGGCGTTTGGGAGAGGTCCGATGAGATCAATGCCCCATACGGCGAAGGGGCAGGGATAGTCTGTTGCATTTATTCTTTCCGAGGGTAGCTTTTGGATATTGG
>SMDT01001125.1:0-111905 GCA_005392925.1 Aquilaria sinensis | reverse complement strand
CCTTAACCTTGGAGCTTAGCGCTTGTTGAAGGAATTGGGTGTGGGCCCCCCCCGACTCCGTACCGTGTCTCTTCTGTCGTCCTTATTTCCCTGACCAACTTGCTCGCCTTGTTGAACATTTTTGTGACCTTACTTGAATTTGAACTTACTCACCAAATTATATTGGTTTATTGCTTGCCATTGGTATTCTTTATTTATTAGTTTTCTTAAAAAAAAAAAAAAACTCACAATGACAGGGAATTTTAGTGTCACACAAAGTGTTGTGAAAATAAAAGGGGATGCAAAAGTAAAAAGGTGACTTTTTAAAATTTGAGTAAATAAAGTGTTACAAGATAGAGAACGAGAGTAAAAACGTAAAAGTAAGAACAGCAATTCAAAATAAAAAAATTATACTCATTTCGTCCCAATTTATTTGAAACATATTTTTTTTGATATCTCAAAAGGTTGAAATGTTTCCTTATTTGAAACAATTTAAACAATTAAATAATCCTTTTACATAAAACCTAATAAAGACTCTTTTTCTAATATCCACTCAATCTCCTACTGCACAAAACTAAAAAAAAAAATTAATTATTATTTAAACTTTTACTACATAAAAAATTAACATAAATCACATACACCTTAATCTCCATATCCAGATAAATGTTTCAACTTATTTGGGACGGAGGAGTCTAAATTAGGGGCATTATTAGGAGGCACTTTAATATTTATTCTAATAGAAAGCTTTTGTAATATAACTAACGTAAACAATGAGAGGAACGTCATCACATCGCCTCGCTGACCTTTGATGCTCCATCATTTCTCAAAGTAACTATAAGGTCTGATTTGTTTACTTTTATATTAAATTAATTTAAAATAATTTATTTTTATTATTACGGATTTATTATCCAAAGCGCTATCATTTGAAAACTAATAGTTCAAAGATAAAACAATAAATTGCATAACTTTTTCTATAATATATAATTGAATTTTATATAATTTATTTTACTTACTTACCCCCCCAAAAAAAACAATTCAATAAAAGATGGATCCATTATAAAAAAAATGTTATTTAATAAATTATTAAGTTCATATTATGTTGGCTTTTAAATGATATTAATTCTAAAAAAATTATAAAAGAGAAAATAATCAATTTTGAATTAATTAAACTTAAGTACGTTGTTTAGGATTGTAAACAAATAAAATGTTTGGTGTGCTATTTGCGAACAATGAAATGAGATTTTATTTATTTAGTCAAATGCATGAATATAAACGAAAAACACAAACAAAATTTCATTTGTGAACAAAAAAATTCAACTCACACTTAGGATTCCATCTTTGACGGTAACTTTAGTGAAAGAATAACTCAAACAATTAAGTCGAACGCTTGCAAGCGAATGATAGTACTTCTATTTTATAACAATAATAAATTTTTAAAATTCAATTCGAGTTATAAATGTCCGTAATTCTCACCAAGATCTAGATAAATCTTGTTTGCTTGAGTTATTCTTATTTTCACAAAAAATAAAATGGTGTATATATATGTCTACCAGTATTACTTTACCTGGGTAATTGTTTTATGTCATAGCACACCTCGATCCCTCGGGTGGGATTTCTGTCACAATATATGTTGAGAAAGCGTTACACTATTTTTTTCTTTGCCAGTAATTACTTTTTTTTTTATGGCACCAGTAAATACTTCTTTATCTTCTTCTCTCGAGCGAAGGTTGAGAAAACAGTCCTCTCGAAAACTCCGAAATAAATCATCATTCATAAGTTCCATAAAAAAAAAAAAATCATTCATAAGTTTTTTTTGGCCAAAATGCGCATATAGTCCTCCAACTTGACAAACTCGAGCAAGTTAGTCCTTTTGTTTGACTCAGTGCGAGTTACTCCTCCAACTTTCCGGATTAAGCGTGTTAGTCTCTAAAGTTTGCCTAACTAAACGATTTAGTCCATCACCTAACGAAAAGCATCCAACGTAGACTCCTTTTGACTTAATGCCATTTTCGTAGGTGAACAGATGGATTAAAAACTTGCAGGTCTCGTGATTTCGTTTCTTTGAGTGCAAACGTCTTTGCGAAGGAGGCGGACGATGCGGCGGAAAGCGTTGACTGATTCGGGGTCTCATGTTTCAGTGAAGTCTTGATGGACTTGAGGGCGGCGGCAAAGGTCTCACGTTGAAGTCACGATTCGGTGGAAGGCGTTGATTCGGCAAAGGTTCAAAATCCCCAAAAGTTTGTTGATTTGGCGAAAGTCTTGTGGCCGGATTCGTTGACGAAGAGCCCATCGATTCGGCGAAGATAGATGCGACGATTCGTTGATTTGGCAAGGATCGACTCAAGGAGGGTCGATCGGAGGATCAATTCATTGATTGGTCAAGGATCGATGCGAAGTCCGTTGATTCGACGGCGATGATAGATGCAACAATCGTCGATTTGGTGAGGATTGATGCGAGGATTGATTCGTCGATTCGAAGGGTCTGTCAATTGGTCGAGGATCTATGTGAAGAGTCCGTTAATTTGGCGGCGAGGATCACTGCGAAGAAACTGCCACCCCTAATGACTGGGAAGCTGACGGAGTCGGAGTTGGAGTCGAAGAGTGGGCCTTACCCAGGTGGGATAGCCAAGGTGGTGCCCTTCATTGGGGAAGGATTCGAACGTAAAGAAGAGTTTGTCGATTCAGCAGGGACAGCAAGCTTAGCAGAGACGGCGATTCCGATTGCTGAAATAAACCCTAAACAATGAGAGAGACGAGGCGGGATAATGTGGAAAAAATTGGCTTATGTGGCAGGACCAACTCAGCACAGTTCCATGCCACATCAACAACAAATCTAACTCCATTTACTTTTCCATCCAATTTGGACAAACTCGCTAAATTTTGTAAAATTAGGGGACTAACTCACACTGAGTCAAAGATAAATGACTAACTCATTAGAGTTAGCCAAGTTGAGGGACCAAATGAGATTTTGGCCTTTTTTTCTGTTAAGATTCTTGTTTACCTTTCGACGTTTAATTGAAGCATAATCCATAAAAGAACAAACTACGTTTTAAGTCAATTAAGTACTTCATTTTCTTTCTCCACCACAAAAATATATGCGGAACATCTTTTTCAGATGTTCCAAGAACTTGTGTTCCAGACCTTTGTTCATGAAAAACATGTGAATTCTCATAAATTAACGTTTATAAAAGAGCAGAGCTGTTTGTGTATAGGAGAATGGTATCGTAATATTAGGTTCGATAATACCACGCAACATATATACTCTCTCTCTCTCTCTCCCTCTTTAGAAGTGTCTTCAATTCCAAGATACACCGTGAAATACTATTTATTGCGAGTGAAAAATTACATTATTTCACATACCGTTTATGTTTTATGTATATTTTATTAAAATACCAAGGTATATTAAAAAATTTTACATGGCAGGTACTGTGTTAGGTGGTTTTCTGCACTGGGTGTGTGAGCATTTTCTTTTCAATTCACATCAAAGTACCATACATAAATATACCAAATAATAAAATATAATTAATGCACATATCTTTACATAAATATTAGAAAATATATTGTTGTTATTAGAGTATTAGTTTTTTTCTTCTTATTATTATTTCTTTATTATAAAAATACTGTCTCTCATTTATATTTTATTTATATTTAAAAAATTATGGTGAAAAAATTAGAGTTAAAAAATATTATTTAATGTAATTATTATGACATAATATTCTAACATTTCTTTGTTTATGAAAATGATAACAGTATTCATGTGGTGTGGTATACCATATGGTATACCTAATATTTACAAGTTGTGGCACATCTAATAGTAGAATATTTAATACCGTGGCAGCAAGTATTTTATTCTCTTGTTTATAAAATTCTCCTTTGGCCAAAAAAAAGAAAAAAAAATCCAATATGAAACAAGAGAATAATTTTAGTTTTTCTTTAAATAAGTTTCGTAAAAGCATTGCTTCCATTAATTGATTATCATATAACAAATTCAAAATTTTTTGAATTGGTGCTCATATAAGAAACTAGTTCTATACTCGTCCTATGGACAATTTTTTTTCAAAAAAAAATTAAAGTTAACAATGTAAGATTCCATAAATAAAGCAAACGCTAATAAAATCATTTTCTCTTAGGAATACTGATCTACTTATTTAAATGCAATAATAGATTCCATAAGAGGAAAAAAAATATCGGTGATAACCAATGCTAATAAAATAAAATTTATTATTATTATTATTATTTTATAAATTTTTAGAAATTTTACAAATAAAATGCAATGAGCCATAATTTTTATTTTAAATCTTTTCAAACAATAATTGTGTGCTATTAATCATTGCATTTAATCACTGTGCCAAAATATTTTTTTAACCATATGTAGTACAAGCATCTACAATTATGGTTTAGTTTATCATTGTGGTGTATGTGAAAAAAATATCAATGAATATGTAAAAAAATATAACAAAAAATACAAAAAAAAAAAGAAACAAAAAAATATTTTTGCAGTTGTGAAACAAAATCGAGATTGCAATATGGATTTTTTAGTTTGGGTAATAATTCAACTCTCAGAATTGAAACAATAAAATTACACGTAATTTTTGTTAAAGAGTTAATGAATCACCTATATATTAAGTGAAATATATAGCTTATAAAAAAAATTTATTTGTATTATACTATCTGTCAATTTTCTTTATATAGAATCAATCTATCAGTGATTCCATATTTGAAAAATTTTACAATTAGAAAGGAGGAGCTGGTTGCCAAAAGAAATTTGAAGGAACCTGAAATTAATTTTATACTTATTAAGTCACCTCAGCTTCGAGTTTATAAGTATTCTAACCCTATACCTGTCCCACAAACAACATTATTATATGATAAAGTTGTTATATGATGAAGTGAATAATTCTCTAAAATAATGATTAACCATTTATTTGCATTTCTTTTGGTAATAAAAAATAACATGCAATAAAATTTTCATGTTATTTATGAGTGGGTGGAAGAATAATAAACATATATAAGAGTGTTATAAACATGTTTTGTATATATTAGGTATGAAAAGTTACCTTTCATACAATTTCAATAGCTATAAATGAAATTTAAAGAAATAAACGAAACCATTTGTTATATGGAAAAGAAACAAATAGCCTTCATAATACATATAAGCAATGGTCAAATAACAAATAGTTAAATATGTACAAATGGTTATTTTTCTCTTAGATTTTACAACAATTACAATTGTACATTTTAAAAAGATAAAAAATAAATTTTTTTCTTTTTTAAAAATTATTATTTTGAATAATGTTGTAATAAGTTGGAATAGAAAAGAATTTAGAAATAATGATTTAATTTCCAAAAAATATTTAAGTGATTAAATGAAACAACTTTTGAAGGACAATGGTTAAAAAAAGGAGCAAAGTCCATAATGGGTCCATTTCCTTTATTTTTTTTTTTAAATCATAAATGGATCACATAATTTTATGTTGTCCTAGTAAAGCCAATTTACTTAGGATTGTAAACGAATCAAATGAACACGAACAAGTCATGTTCATGTTTGTTTGTTTAACTTTTAATGAATATAAACACGAACATAAATACAAATAATAAACAAACGTAACTTCTCTATTCGGGTCCGTTCGTTTATTAACAAACAAACATGGATACTAACATGAACAATTAAAATTGATGAGTCACCAATCTAAATTGAAGTGAGTCTATAATGACTGATAGAATAATAAGAGATAGTGAGAGAAATTATGGGTTAGAACTATGAGATTCGGCTTGGTGTTGCAGTAAGTTCACACTATAAGGAAAATGACTAATTATGTTTGAGGAAACAAAGACAATGGATTAAATTTGGGAGAGATTAGAGTATAATCATGTGTGTGTGGAGTAGGTGGATACTAATAAAAGTATATGATATATAAAATATATATTACATAATAATAAAATATATAATACACTAATATATAGTAAGTGAATAATTAAAATTGATGATTATCACCAACCGAAATTGAAGTGACTTTAACAATGACTGACAGGGCAATAGGCAATGATGAAATAAATTATGAGTTAGGGCTATGAGATTCGGCTTGGTGTTGAAGCAAGTTCACACTATGAGCGAAATGACTGATTATGTTTGAGAAAACAAAACCAATAGATTAAATTAGGGAGAGATTAGAGCATAATCATGTGTATGTGTGGAGTAAGTGGACACTAATAAAGGTATATGATATATAAAATATATAGTATATAATAAAAAATGTACAGTCAACATATAAATAAACAAACTAATTGATATAAACGAATAAATAAATAAATGAACATAAATGAATAATAACTGAATAGTTCGTGAATGTAAACGAACGAACTAAATCTTGTTCGTGTTCGTTTGTTTAACTAAATAAACAAATATAACGAACTATTACCGAACGGTTAACTGGACACTCTGTTCATTTATACCTCTACTTTAAATCTTTTTTCGTGTCCTGTTTAGGTATTCTCCGTCAATTTGGCAGTTACTTGCACTGAAATCTTGATAAAAAAAATAACAACTTTAGTTCCTAAAATTTATTTATACTACTCTTAGTACCTTAAAACTTTTTCAGCCGACTTCTAATACCCTGAAAGTTATAAATTTAACAAATCAACTACGTCTCTCCTCGCACAAAAAACTCAGGAAGAAACAAAGCCTTTGACTTCCCTAAATTGAAATCGAATCTGGGCATTTCCTCCGACCGCATCTCCATGGCTGTCACATCTCCACGTCCGTTGTATCTCCGTAGCCGTCGCATCTTCACTCCCGTCTGCCAGTTCTTCTCAAAATTGATGCCCTGATGATGAAGAAGCTCGCTGGTGCCATGATATCCAGCAGATCCAGCCAACAATGAGGAACGCGAAAAGGATTCTCGGCTGGCAGGGCTGGACACGAGGGAGGCAAAGGTGAAGGTGTCGACCAGCGGCCAAGTTCAAACCACAATCTGATTATCAGCGAATGGGAGAATCAACGAATTTGGTGAGAAAATAAGCTGAATTTGGTAATGGTGAAGCCGAGAAAGAAGAGGCCAATAGAGATCTGAGTAGGGGCGACCACTGGTGAGCGCGACCGGAGGAGATGTCACAGATTTGGTCAGAGGCATCGGAACGATCCGTGATGAATGGTCAAAACGATTGGCAATGAACGAGCGGCAGGGCTGGTGGCAAAAGCAAAGGAGTCGAAGGTGATGAACGATTTTCCACCAAGTGCACTGATTTTCTGCCAAAGACGGAGCGCAGCGGGTGATGGTGACGATGATGACGATGCGAAGCTGCCAAGCCGAACGTGGTTAACATTGGCGTGGTTGGTGTGTATGATCTATAAATTTTAGGATGTTAGAAGTATGATGGATAAAGTCTAGGTTGTTTAGAGTCTGATGTTTGAGTTTTAGGACTTAAAGTTGTTATTTTTAACCAAGTTTTAGTTAAAATTAATGGCACAACTAACAGAGGGAACCCAAATAGGATGTAAAAAATAAGTTAAGAGACTTTGTTAGGATAAACTGGAGTTATGTGATTTGTTTAAAACAAAAAATAAAGGAAGGAGACCTACCGTAGAGTTTACTCTTAAAAAAAAAGTAAAATGTAAATAATCACTTTCTTTAAAATGACAAATAATGTATGTGCTTGAATGCTTCTTTAGTCGATTAACAGAAAATAATTAGTAGATGAAAAAAATGGGATCACAAGCAGGGAAGTCAACATGTTGGATTTGGTCCAAGTCTAATTAATCTCAAATTTTCCTTACAAATAATCAAATTTGAGTAGTATCTGCTAATGTGGGTAAGCTAGTATTGCCTGTTAACCTATTTAAACTTTTGTATATTTTTACGTATATTTTCAAAAGAGTGTGAATATCTACAATTAATTAATAACTAAAAATTTGTATCTTAATTTATTTTAAATTATAATTTTATTTTGAGATAAAATCATATTTTCAATACAAAAATACTAATGAGAGGGGTGTAGTTAGAGTTAGATAGAATTAGTTAACTCTGTATCCACATCATGGCTTTACGGGTAGGTTGAGTTTAAGTGACCCTGTTCGGGGAGGATAAGGGTGAATGAAGTATTTTTTTTCACATCTTTAAGCACAGGCAAAAGGAGAGAATTTTTAAGCTCATAGTTTAACTAATTTAGAATTAAAGTGTTTTTTATTTGTATTATGATGTTCTGTAACAACTTTTATTATCTCATATGAGTGAAATCAAAGTTTTGTTTTTAAAGAATAAGTAAATATGGTATGACAGTCCACCAATGGAAAAAAAAATGCGACATGATAAATTAAGGATAGAAAGTGCAATTAATTCGTATATAAATTAGAAATTACTAACTTTTGGTAATTAAGTATTGCATTTTATTAAGGTTATTTTTGGGATTTAAAATTAAAACTTGACGTGGCAGGCAATTAGCATATCAATTAACGTAGTAATTATTTAATTACATCTGCTTGTCCTTAATAATATACCATATAATAGATATGTGGTGACATGTATTGTAACGTAAGAAGTGCATGCGATGGAGATGGTTAATCCTCTCGACACACATTCCAAGTGCGGCTTAATTAGATTCCTTTAGCTCTCGTTCCTCAATGGCTGGAAATTGGGTTTTTGTCCAATACCGTCTGGAGTTTTCATATCGGACGAGATCAGAATGAAACGTGGCTCCTACCTAAGCCTTCACAGCTGTTGCTTCAGCTTCTACGAAACAGTAAGCAGTCAACTTCATTTTAAGAGTAACCTTTTTTTATATTTATTAACAAAAAAAAAAGTTTATGATAATTATCATTAAAAGATTTATGCTAATTAGGCAGTGCTTTTCAGCAATATTGCTAAACACAGATCGGTAAATGACTCGAAATAATCATTGGGTCGTGAATCAGTTGGTTCAATCAATTGAACCAACGTGGATTGATGCCCAGTTATATAATCTATTGTTGTTCTAACGTACTTGATGTTAAATGAAGTTAAATGATATATTTATTAGTATAAAATTTCTAAAAGTAGTATGATAATTCCTTAAAATTTAGATGATTCACTCAAATAAAGTCAAACTATATTTTTTCCTCATGTAAAGAGTCTCAAGTCCTAACCTTAACAATGTCTTTTCTCCTTCTAGCCGCCATCTCCTTCTCATGGTGATGCTCATCATCCAATTATTTTCATATTTTTTTAGAAGTAAAATTAAATTGCATTTTATTTATTATTTATTTTAATTTTTTATGATAACCTCTCTTTCCTAAATCCTAACACAAATCTACTCATTCTCAATCTCAATCTTATCATGCAACTAAGACCCTCTAGGGCTACAAGAACAATATCATGGTCCATCACTTTATCACGTACATCTCTGGTCTTTTACATGATCTTTGATGAGATTATCGTCAATGCCGCTAACAACAAGCAACAAAGGGTATACTAGTTCCTTTATCTTCTTCTTCCACATCTTTTACCTCCCTTTTTTCAAAGGGGCAAATGTTGGTTGTTGTATATAAAATCATTGTTTTTCTTCAAGTTATTTTTTGTTAGCCGGGAATTCATTTCTCCAAGATGCATGGTTATTGTTTGACCATAAATTTGGCAAATGGAAGAGGAAAAGGTGTGGAGCTTGAGTTGATTGAGTTACAGAGTTTGACTGGGTTGAATGGGTCAAGCGAGTTTGACTATTACTGAGCTAACCTATGTGATTGGCTCGACAAAAGTTCTGGGTTGTGATTGGACTGGCCCAACCGATGGGGTTTAACAACAATGCTTTTCAGTCACCAACATTGATCACAAAGTAATATTGTTGAAGCTAGTCAAACTCATTCAAATTAAGTAATATTCAGGTTTCTTAAAACTTGCAAACATAAACTCTAGCTACTGCTCCTATTTTTTTTTTCTATATTTTTTATCTCCTCTCTTTTCCACACCTATGACATGATTTGGATTCCAATCCAAACCTAACTACTTTATTTATTATCTTTATTTTACCTTATCAATCACATTCATCTCTTTTTTACTAGACTATCATTTGGTTCTTCCAAAGCTCTATGGTGAACAAATTTAGGTGATTTGATTTCAATGTTAGTGAGTCAGGCAGAACCTGAAAGGTGAAAAATGACAGACGTTGATGATGAGATAGTTTTAAATAATAGATCATAGTTTTAAATAATAGATCTGGTGATGGTGTTGGATTTTTTTTTTTTATATTTTCATTATATTAGATTTTATGTTAGTTGCTTTATCATTAGAAGTTGATTCGTTTTTCATTTAGTGGAATCATCTTTTGTTCATTTTTTTTTTACCATTTGGTCATTTTTGGTCTAGGTTTTACACTAGTTATTTGTGAATAGTCTATTTCAGATTTATTGTGGTTTATATGAAAGATTCGTTTCTATCCAATCCTCTTCATTTCAATTGTATCTTAAATTTTTATACCGTTGTTGGTTTGTATGATATCATTTATCTCACTTTTGATTAAAATAAAGTATCTTTTGTGAGAAAAAAACTTGCAAACGTGAACCTAATTAGGGTTCAGAAAAAAAGGAAGACTGGCGCTCAAATTTGTTTTAGGGAACATGTTTCCTGCAGGGCTGGCCGCTCCTCATCAAGGATCGCACCTTTTTGTGGGTTTACCTTGTTAGTTATCCTTTATAATTGGCTCTTAACAAACGTCGCCTAGCGGTTTCAATATTTCTATTCCTCGGTGACATCGCATTTGGACTATTACTGGGTATTAGCTTTCGTTGTTTCCTCTACAGTCAATTATCCTTGTGACAATTATAGATCAGGGCCAAACAAGCTACAGGCCGTTTGCACAAAATCTGTTGACTGTATTCGGGCCCTTTGTAAAGCCAGTTGGGCTTGCCTAAAGACCATACCATCATCTGGTGGCCCAAAGATTCAAAAGAAATTTAGGTTTGGGCTTGAAACATTTCTGTGTTCCACTGTGCCCATAGAGTAGCAGCTATATATATATGACTAGTTTATATATGAGGATTTTATTTTATTTTATTTTTTTAGTTCTTGAAAATAATATATACTGGATTCAAACCACATAGACAATAAAAAAATTGTGAATGAATTAAAAATTTGAATTCCTAGCATGAGTCTAAAGCACCAATATATAAAAGAAAATCATGATTTCCAAAACTATTCATACAATTTACACCTATTTGTCTTAAATCTTAATGTATTAAGAAGGTACATGTGCGACCAAAAAAAAAAAAAGAGTACACAAAGTAGGCAAAGAGTAATTTTAGGAACTAATAAAGTTCAAATTCCTGAAGATGCTTAGCTTCAACTTCAAGATCATAGTCTAAAATTCTGTAGCACTAGAGTCTTTTCTCAACAAAGAGACCATATCTCATCGCTGCACATCATGACCTTCCATCTTCTTCTCTAGTAGGAGCACCTCCAAATTCCAGAATGCACATCAGCAATCAACAATCTAAAAAAGGTGGAAGCAAAGCGTATTAGTAAAATTAAGAACTTTTGTGGCTGCATTAGTTACGTTAACTTGTTCCTACGTACCTTTGAAAGTTAGTAACGAGATAGAGAGTTACAAATGAAGAGATACTTGAGCCCAGTTGCACGGTGGAGAAAAATAGAGAGGGAGAAGAAAAGAAAAAAAGAATACTAATTGAGTTTTTATGTCACAACGCAATGCATTTATTTCTTAGCTTTGTGGCATCTTGGGATGTTATCCTAAATACTACCCTTGAGTTCCTGAAAATGTTTCCATTTCAAATCATGTGCCCCATTAGTTCAATAACTTTAAGAATTAATGAATTTCAACTTTCAAGTTTTACGTACGATGATGTTAGCCCTCACCAAGTGAAATGTATAAAAAAAAAAGAAAAGAAAAGAAAAGAAAAGAAAACAAACAAAAAAAAAAAGGAAAAAAAAGAAAAAAAGAAAAAACAAAAGAATTAAAATGTACTTGGCTTACGTGCTTACTGCTTCATATCTTCATCCATTTCTTCATGATTTGCTGAGGCATTTACATGGATTTAGGTGGTCCTTATGAAGAAGATTTGAAATTCCCTACCCAATTAGCTTCCAATAACTTGTTGACACAAATGAATACGAGGTTTATGGTGACCAAGCATTTTGGAGGTTCAATTTGTGTCAACATTAAATAAGAATATAAACAGTGGTTATCATTAACAAAGAAAAAAGTTTTATAAATATGAAAAAAGAAAAGCAACAATTGAAATAAAAAGGCAAGGTAAAGTTTTGGGACTAAGAGAGAGAAAGAGAGAGAAAAAGGATTCTAAGTATTAAAAGATAAATTGTGAGGACTAAAATTTTATTTTACAAGAGAGAAATAATATAAAAAAATTAATAATATAAGGCAAACAGTGGAATTTCAGTAACAAAAAATTAGGTTTAATATTTAGTAAATAAAAAAAAATGGTCTTCTAACTAAGAGAGCAAATGTAAAGATTTCAGAAATTAAAGATTTACCCATCAACCAAATAAAGGAAAAAATAAAATAAATGAAAACATTGGCTAAAACGAATCAGTTCAAACCATACAAAAAAATAGATAACTCATTGTAACTAAAGGTTTTTTTTTTAAAAAAATAATAATAATAAATCAACAAAAAATGTTAGATAAAGTTACTATGGTTAATTAAAAAAAGAAAAGAAACAAATCATGATGACAAAGATTTTGCTTTAAAAGACAATAAAATAAAAAAATAAGAAAAAATTAGAGATCAAGTGAACAAATGTAGAGGTTTGGTGACTTGCACATTATAGTAAATATTTTTTGTAATAAATTTTAATAACAAATAAATAAAAATTCCTTACCAATAAATTTATGATAATCAATTAAAACGTCTATTTGTTTTAAATTTGATTTGGGCTCTCTTCATGTAATATTTATATCATTAAAATGATTAGTTATGATCGAAACATAATACTATGAAACAAAACATGGTATGTGGTTTGAAACAATGCATATTTTTTTATTAATTTAAAAATGATTCATTAAAAAATTTCATCTCTTATAAACTAAAACTCTAATTTTTAGTATCGATGAAAAATTTATTTAGAAAAATTCACTTTCAATTTTAAAAATTATAGACCAAATTACTTTATTAAACTATAAAGGTTGAAGTAAACAATTGATGCTACGAAACTTAATCATCAATAATGAGAAAAAATGACAAAAATATAAATCTATGTTTAATATATGTTAATTAATTAACAGTCTAACCACTAACTTAATAAAGATAAAAAAGAAAGTAAAATAAAAAATTAACTAAAGCCAAATCAACCAGAATCATGTTAAAAGTAGGCAAATTATAATGATTAAAATTTCATTTTAGAAAAAAATAATAAAGAAAATCAGTAAAAAAAATTGGGATCAAGATATAAAAAAAGGAAAAATTTTAGCTATTAAGGATTTAATAATTGACTTAAACAAAGATAAAAAAAATGGTTTAACTAAAAAAATAAATAAATTATAGTCACTAATGTCTTACTTTAGAAGATAGTACATAAAACAATAACAAAAAAAGTTTGGGGACCAAGAGAGCAAATAAAATATATAGTTAAATAGTTATAAAATTCGGGGAGCAAAATGTAACATAGATGTAACTCACGAACTAAAATAGAAGGATTAAAAAGTTAGGGACTAAAACTGCATTTTGATCTAAACAAAATATGAGACGGACTGGAACCAAGAAATTTGCAACACATGCCCTAAAAAAGGCGAGTATCATGTAAAAAGAAGATCAAATCACATAAAAAAATGTGCAGAAATGTAGATGAACAGCAATCACTATTGAGGAATAGTGAAATCTCTTTCTTTTTTAGAATATAGCATACTAAGCTATTATTACGGTTTATCCCTTCCACCCTACAAATGAGGATTTTGATTTTATACCAAAAGGGCAGCTTTTAGCGACCAAAGATTGCTGATAGGAACCCTTGTTGTTTCAGAAGGTCGAATTCTACCTCAAAAGCTTGATTGGAATTTGCACTCATGCTATGTAAAAAGCTTCATTTAGTAAAAAATAATTTCATAATTAAACTTTGTTGGGTTTGTTGGCTCAAATCCAAAAAGTTTAAGAATTTTGATTTTGTTTAGGATTTGGTTTTAATTTTTCCTATTTGTTTGCAATTTAGTTTTTCTATTTTGATATAGTTTGGGTTTGTGTGTGGTCTATAAAAAAGACTTGTTGTGCTAGGGTTTAGGTATAAGAAAAAAACCAATATAATAAAGAGGCAAAATGTGAAGGTTCTAAGAGGGAGGAGAGGTCTAGAGGCTGGAGAAGGTTAGAACAAGAAGCCTTCTGTGATTCTCATTTTTTATAATCGTGTGCAGACAAGTATGAAATTATCAGTAGTATATAGGGGATCTATAGGCCAGCATGAGCACTGAGGACATACATCTGCTGTAAACTCTATATTTTATTCGAGTGGATTTCTTTTATCCGTTGATGTAGACTAGTTAAGAGCTGAACCATTTCAAATTCGTATGTGTTTGTTTGATCGTACTTGTTGTTCCGTTGCTCATGATGGGTGATTGGAGAATTTTTTTTTTCCTAACAAGTGGTGTCATAGCTTTCGATTTGGTCTTGGCATGGTGGAGCCTGTGATGCATTCTTCATATGGTGGAGCTTGAGGTGTATTCATAGCATGGTGGAGCGTATAGTTCGATGCTTGGCATGATGGAGTGTTTGAATTGTTTGGTGGAGCCCTAGGGAATCGTCATAGGGATATTTGACAGTGGTTGCGACGTGGTACCAACGGCTCGGTATAAATTTGAAGATTGAAGATTTTGTTCATGTATGTTGATGCTTGTGCTGTTTATGTTCATGATGTTCGTAGTCGTTTCTGATTGTTGTTGTGTTCACGTCATTGTGGTGTTTGTTGTTCGTAGTCATGGTTGTTTGTTTGTGGTTGTTGTCAGATGTGTTCGTGTTTAGGAAGATTTGAGTCAAGGTGGAGATTGTTGGGTTTATTGACTCAAATCCAAGAAGCTTAAGTATTTCGATTTTGTTTAGGATTTGGTTTTAGTTTTTCTTATTTGTTTAGGATTTAGTTTTCCTATTGTGATATAATTTGGGTTTATGTGTGGCCCATAAAAAGATTTGTTCTGTTAAGATTTGGGAATGAGAAAAAAGTTAATGTGATGAAGATGCAAGATGTGAGAGTTTCAAGAGGAATGAGAGGTTTGGAGGCCGAAGAGGGCTACGATGAGAAGCCTTATATAATTCTGATATATTGTAATTGTATGAGGGTAAAATATTGAGATTATGAATAGTGTGTAGGGAATCCGGAGACCAGTGTAAGCACTAAGGGTATACCTCTGCTGTAATCTCTATAGTTTATTCGAGTGAATTTCTCTCATCCGTGGATATAAATTAGTTAAAAGCCGAACCACATTGAATTCATGTGTGTTTGTTTGATAGTGTTTTTTATTCCGCTGCTCATGATGAGTGATTGAGAAATTTTTTTCCCAACAAACTTCACTATAAAAAATTATTTAGAAAAATAATTTGATTATTTCTTACTACGTTAATACAAAATTTGAGATTTAGTAAAATCAAGATTAATCTAAATTTAATATTGTATTTATCTGTCTAAATTTAAAATTTGAATGTAAGTCAAAAATTGCATTTTTGACCGCTATGTGTGACCATCATATTGCATTAGAGGGTCAAGAGTATATTCGGTAAACTAAGTGCAAAGGTTTGCGATTAACTTAATAAAAAAGGAAAA
Source organism: Aquilaria sinensis (assembly GCA_005392925.1). NCBI lineage: Eukaryota > Viridiplantae > Streptophyta > Magnoliopsida > Malvales > Thymelaeaceae > Aquilaria > Aquilaria sinensis. The sequence goes on along the minus strand of SMDT01001125.1, from coordinate 96,181 downwards.
GCAAAGCATGCCACATATTGTCTCTACAATTACTCTCATTAAGGAAAATGTAAAATTACCCTTAAATATATCATGCTTTATGTATACATATTTGGATTAGATTAGATTAGATGAATGACCCAATATAATCGTCTATGGCAAAAGCGTTATCCATAATTGATTTGTACAAGTTAAATGACGATTTCCTCTATCAGTTACAGCATTAAATACCTGCCAATGGAATTGGTTTTATGTACAGAGTACCCTACCCATCCCAAAGCCAAGTGGCACTCTAAATACTAGTATTGCTTTCTACCTATGCCCTGTGTCATAGAGTGAGCGCAACAGAATCACGAGGCCCTTGCTCTACGTCATGTTCTCCAGTGGCGGGAGTGCTCCATGGAAGTTTCGTAAGTGTCCGTGCTGCGAGGCATTCTCGACTACAGATTGATTGGATTTGAGTGGTGCATCGGAAAACGGCAGACGGGGCATGTGGACTGTTTTCGCAGCCATAAGTGGACGAAAGAAAGATGGAAGTTGTGGTCACATTTCGGCATGATTCCTAGCACTTTCTTCTCCTGGTAGTCCCCCAAACATGCAGATCATCTGCATAACGAAAATCACTATTCATGTCTCAACTCTACCGATACCATTTAAACCAAGCTTAGATTTAGCTATTGCTTGGGAAATGGATTTGAAACAATTACTGACAACCAGCATATCAATCGGGACATAGTAATTTCATGTGATTACTGGAAGGATTTGGGAATATATTTTTTATGGTATTGGGTGGTGGGACTTCATGAGGATATTTTTTCAACCATTAACCTTCATATCTATGACTTAAAGTGCACTTTCGACTCAAGTAAATGCCTCACTGTTGAAGTAGGAATAGCGGCAGCTGCTGCAACAGCCGCAAGACCGTCAACCCGTTGCTCTTGCTGCAACAACATGACACCAGTGACAAGACTTGGAAGTTGAAGGATGCTGTTTCTCACTCCAATTCTCAACAGGAAGAAAGCGACAACAGCTCCGGGAAGATAAGAAGACACAATTTACCTCTTCTAAATCCCTCCTTAACTGAACCTCCAACATCTGCTGGGATTGCGGGCGTCTGATCCTCCCGCAGATGAAGACGACGAAAGCTGCACTCATTCCAAAACCAACATCTGCTGGGATTGCGGGCTTCTGATCCAGTCTCGCAGAAACCAAACATGAAACAGGGAAAAACCAGACACACTAACAAGAACATATATCTGGATAAATATACAAATAACCCTTTTTGAATCTAAATCGAGGGTATGAATTGAATTGCTGATTGAAGACACATGTGAAAGGGAGGAGCCAGTTAGTTCGTTCGTTGTCTTGCTACTCGGACCTTGCTTTCTTGGGGTCTACTCTAAGAAGGGGACCCCGTAGATCAGACGGCTGAGACGGTGGCTGTTAATCTTGGCGGCAAATTGGCTCCTTGAAGCTTCATGGGCCATTATCGACCATAATTTTTAATGGATAAAACGTACAGAATCCTCTGCAGGTGATCCATGAAAGTAAGAGAAGAATCTCGGTTTCGTATCTCTGTTTTTCTCCTCTTTTTCACATCATCTCCCTTCACAGCCCAAACAATGAAATTTAAGAATAATTATTCGTCCCAGCGGTTCTTATGTATACTTGCTTAAATTGGTCAACATGCTTTCTGTATTTTGATTCCTTTATTGAAGTTTTAATCTTCATTAGTTAGGGATGTCCCACAAAAAACCTCTTGTTTTTGCATCATCAACTCTCTCTCTCTCTCTCTCTCTACACACACACACACACACACACATACATCATTGTCACTGCGAAGTTCTGCGGTTGGCTCATGGCTGATTGGAACTTAATTCATTTATCCGGAATACCTCATGGATCTAAATGGTGCCGTGACACTAATTAATTGTTGTTTATGCCTCTTCCACTCACTGAATTCAACCCAAGGCAGAAACACAAAAGAACCCAGGTACTCATCTTTTCTAACCCTTCAACTTCCACATAAACGAAGATAAACTCTGTTCATTTCACTTTTTGAATAGCGATAAGCTGAAGCTTCGTATTTACCTTCTGGGAGAACTCACTTAATTTCCAATGGGCATGGAAGGTGTTTCTTTGGGCCTTGCTCCTGTCACAGTTTTCCGAGGTTGGCATGCATATGGCAATGGAGAATATACAAAGAACAGCCGTTTTATGTTAATTAAAAAAAAAAAGTAATTATACTCAGTTTCAAACAGCAAAGTCTTGAAAAACTCACACGACAGACCCCATCAATAAAAACTCTGGAGTGAAGAGATCCAAATACACTGGATCAATAGATTAAAGTAGAAGAAATCCAATCAAATCACAGTTTTGCAAGCAACAAACCTAGAAGTCGAGCAGCCCACCAAATGAATGAGAAAAAGAGCATCATCATGAATCGCAGGAACACTCCACAGCAGTGGCAACAGGCACATGAATATCCTTGTACAGGCACACATAAGGTGCATCACAACCAACATAGGGGCCAGTCCACCTCCCTTCATCTATATAGCTAGCATCCCAAACTGAAGCATACAGAAACATGGGCTTCTGCGGGAACCCCTCTCCTTCTTTCCTCTCAACCCTCCTCACTACCTTTCCATCAATCAACCACTCTATCAGATCTGGACACCACTTGACCACATACTCATGAAACCCATCCGAGCAATCAAAGCCCAGATCATGAATCTGCTCCCTATTACCAGTGCCTACACCAAAAAGCACATCAAAATGTGATCTTTGTTTGCAAATGTCAAAAAATCACGCCATGAATCACCAAGCGACTACAACAGGTTAATTCCATGTAAACCTCAGATTTTGCCAGAAAAGCACACTCCAGACTGTTGCTCTTTGTGCAACAAACTATACAATCTAGGAAACGCAAAAGCAACAAAACCCATTAACTTTATGAATACTAATTAGAGCAATTATATCCCGGGTAAAATTGGATCCAAGTTTTCTTCTTCATCTTAAAATGCACATGTTATGAATCCTAGAGACTCCGCAGTGTTTATGACTACAAGAATCAGACTGCATTTTATTTAGTCGACACCTGTGGCAGCTGCAACCTATGGTTGTTCCGGGTAAGATCTGACCTGTAGTATAGTAGTTGGTCTGTACGATTGTCTTGTCTTTGCCGAGGAATTCGAAGTCGATCTCGTCTTGGGACTTGTCTCCCTCAAGAGAAGAGAGATAGATGTTGAAATTGAGGCCGCTGGTGTTGCCCTTGGGACATTGGATGAGGGAGCTGAAGGTGCCCTGGAGGAAGCGAGTGGTGGAGCGCCACCGCGCGCCGCCACGGTGGTCGTACGTGAGGGCGATCGAGTTGGAGGCGGGGCAGTGGTCGCAGGCCTCGGGAGTATAGTCAATAGCTATCTGTTTGATGGGATGGGTCTCATGTAGAGCTGGATCCGCCATTGAAGCTGTTTCTGTTTTCGCTGAGTGGACTCGATGCGAACAGATGTATGATTGGGCGCGGAGAAAAGTTTGGGTAGTGTATTATTGCAAAGGAAAATTTTTAAAAAAACCCCTGAGGTTTAATAAAAACTTCATTTACCCCTCTTATTTCGTAATCCTTCACTTTACTCCATAAGATTTAATAAATCATTCACCTCCGCCTTCCATAATAGGCTGAATTGACAATAATGCCCCCAATAGAAGGCATATAATAATACTTTACTAAATTAACTAAAAATCTATACAAATTTATATGTGGCAAAAATAATTTTTTTGATTATTAATGAAGCTTTATTGGTCAAATTTAGTATATATACGAATATAATTGACACTATAAAAAATAGCAGTATCAGAAGCATAAAATGCAATAAATATGAAATGCAAAAGAGTAAGCTGCTTTTTTTTTTTTTTCTTTCTCTTTTTGGATGAAATCTTCGTTTTAATTGGTTCATCTTTCCTCCTTCAAGTACGTAAACATAGCATGCATTAAAAGGGATCTTCCTAATTCTTCGTTCATGATGATTTTTCTTTGATTATTTTTTTCTTTCCAAAGTAGAACAAAATTATTCCTTTCCATTACCATTCACTTAATCACCATTAATATACTCCCTTCATCCCAACATTTTTGTTCAATTTGACTTTTTATTATAGTTTGACTCAATTTTTTTTATATTATTGTTTGTTAAAAAAAATTAAAAAAATATATTTAGAAACTAGATATCTTGATTTATCATTTTTATATAAATTTTTTTATTTATATATTAAAATATTAAAAATAAAAAAATCTTAAATTAATTCTTAAAAATAAATGAAGTGAAGATTTTGGAACAGAAAAAGTATTATTTGCATATATATCTTAGAGGGCTTCAACCAGTCCATGGGAGCAGGCCTCATAGACACTCCAATCAATTTTGTTGTTATTGCCGAAATTAAACTCATTTTCACTTTTTGTTGAGCTTTCATATGGAAATTAATTAATTAACCAAAATTAAAATCAAAATCAAATCTTCACCGCCAACTCAAAATCAACTCCCATTAGCTTAATTATATATTGCCCACTTTTCCGTCATTCCAATACTCTTCCGATCGAGTTAGTTCTACAGTTTCGGTGAAAATGGCCTCCCCAGTTGCTATCATGAGCCCGGTAAATGAGTATGATTACGACCCCAAGCAACGCCGTTCATCGCCCACCTTCTCCTTCCGCACCATCCCTCCGCCTTCTCCGCCCGCCGACCGCCCCTTCTCCGTCCCCCCAAACCGCCGCATTGCCATGCTCCGGGACCTGGAGCGATGGAGCGCCCACCAGCAGGCTGCCAGGAGCAGACGAACCAAGTGTCTCATCTGTCTCATCCTTCTCTTCGTCGTCCTCGCCCTCGTCGCCGTCCCGGCCACGCTGCTTTGCGTCTTCGGGCCACGCACTCCAGTGTTCAGTATCGAGAATGTTTGGTTTGAGACACCAGTTTTCTCAGAATTTTCATTTCAGCCCCCGAGTTCTGTCAATGTTACAATGAGGGTTCGGAACCCCGCGAGATCCGTTGGTCTCTTTTACGAGTATGACAACTCGGTTGTCGCCCGGTACTCGGGCGTCCGCCTCTGCAGCGGCGAGATCCTGCCGTTCTACCAGCAGGCGCAGAACGCGACGTCGGTGGTTGCTTTGCTGAGGGGTAACGGTGCCGTTCTCTCTGAGGCCGTTGGTCATAAATTTAATAGGGATCGGGATGATAAGAAGATTCCCATCAATTTGGAGGTGAGGGGAACAGTGAAGTTCAAGATGGGTGGCGTGAAGTTAAGAAACGGTGGTTTGGTTAGGGTTAATTGCGATTTTGTTGTGGATGGTTTGAACTCTACGCAAAAATTGATCTCTAATCGATGTGAGTCTAGCCTTAAGTTTGTGTTTGCTAGCATCATGAAGTAGCATACAGTACATGTTGCGTGCGTGCATTAGGTTATGCTACTGATTAACTTGTTTCAATATTTAAGAATCTATACGGTTTTCAATGCCATGGAAGTTATTAATCAGTGGTAGGTTATTATTGGAATTAATTAGGGCTAGCTTTTTTCCTTCTTAGTTAGTTCTAATTCGTTATATATTAAGAATATTATTTATCAATTGCATGCTTATATATATTCACCCTTTTGTCAATTATATCAGTACTACTAATTTAATCCAATGTTTGTATATATATTCCTTGACTGCTCTCGCATATATAATTAGGTATGTATAATTACCAAGGCAAATACTATTAATTACCCACAATTAGAATTTAACTAAGTATATATGTGTGTGTGTGTCTGTGTTCTTCTTTCCCTTCGATCAATAGACGCAAGCAAAAATGTCACAGGTTCTATCTATAATCGGTTTTGTAAAGAGGCACATACTATATTGGAATTGCGTACAATGGATATATAAGTGGAATAATATATAAACTATAAAGCGTTCTTAGGTCATGTGATCGTATGTTTAGTGATTGGTATCGGTAATTAGAAAAATTATGCCGAAAAAAGTTGTCAAGTAGCTAGGTACATTAGAATGGTTAAAATTTTCTGTGTCAAAATAAAAGTTTGAGAACCCCACTTCTATAACGAAGGGGTATAGCCTAGCTAGGGCTGTAAACAAAAAGAATGTTTGGCGAATTGTTCTTGAATGGTTTCATAAAAGTTCATTTTTGTACAATTTATTTAGTTAAATAAATGAATACAAACAGAATTTTTCTTTGTATAGCACTACTAAAAAAACCTACTTTTCCAACTGCTAATTTACCAACGACGTAGCCGTTGGTATTTACCAACGCGCAGAACCGTTGGTAATTATTTTCCAACGTGCACACGTTGGTCATGGTTTCAAAAAAATTTAACAGTTTTTTTTTATTTTTCCAACGTGCAAACCGTTGGTAATTACCAACGGTCTTAGCCGTTGGTAAAATTCCAACTTCCCAGGAGCTGGTAAAATTTTTTTTTTTTGAAAAGGATGATTTACCAACGGCTAGCCGTTGGTAAATATTTTCCAACGTGCACGCGTTGGTGAGTGCTTAAAAATAAAATTTACATTTTTTTTCCAACGTGCAAACCGTCGGTAATTACCAACGGCTAAAATTCCAACTTCCAGCAGTTGGTGAGGTTTTGTTTTTTTTTGTTTTTTTTGTTTTTTTACTTTAGTTAAACGGTGCGTTTTGTTGAATGTTTTTAAAACCCCCCCCCCCCGCGAGCGTCGCGGCGTCTTCTTCTTTCTTCTTCCTCTGGTCTCGTCTCTCTCTCTCTCTCCTGTATCTCTCTCCTCCGCTTAATTCCTAGCTCACACATCACACACATTCACTTGTTTGCGTCGATTGGGACCGGAAACTTCTTCTTTGAGGTCGGAGATTCGTCAATCTGGTGTCGTTTTTTTAGATCCGAAGGTTAATTATTTTTTTCAGCACTTTTCAAATTTTTTTTTTATTTTTTTCTCCCTATTTGAGCTTCTTGGTTTATAATGGGTTGAAGATGTTGGTTTTTATTGCAGGATTGAAGCGATTTGGAGGTGTTTGAAGGAAGTTAGTATTTTTTTTTTAGGTAACGCGTTTATTTCGGAATTTTTAATTTTTTTCCTTAATAATTACGTATTTTCGGATTATATTGTGTTAATTTGGTTTGAAATATGTGCAATATTTGTTATTTTGTGTTGCATTTGGTTGGAGATTTATTTTTTAGGTTACCCATTACAATTGTTTTTTTATGTGCATTTTTTTACAATTTTTTGTTATTTTCGGGATTAATTAGAATTTATGAAAAAATTAGATTTAAGTGATTTGTTTAGGTAGTATATTGACATTTTCCAATGACAAAATATTGTAGAATATTTATTTTTTTTTCATATGGTGACAAATAATTTTTAAAATAAAAATTAGATTTGCTAATTTCTTTATAAAAAAAATGATACTTCTATTTATGAAGTAATTGAAAAATAAATAAAATGTTAAACAAGTTAATATTAATATTGCAACAAGCATTAAGTATTGGTTTATAAATATTAAAATCCATTATAGATATAGAAATTATTAGTAAATTGAGAAAAATATAAATTATTTAGATAGATAAAGTTTATTATAAGTAAATGCGTTTAATGTATTTAACATATTATTAATATTTGTTTATGTAAATATTATAAGCATTTTTTTGGTACTGTGTCTGAGAATCACAATTAGTGGATGCTACTATGTTTATTCTTAAAAAACCCTTTTTTATGGCAACTCTTTATGATTCATTTTTAAAATGATGAACTAACAAACTAAAATACTTAAAAATGAAGAAAAATTAAAATGAAACTCGATCCCTTTTTAAAATACCCAAAGGAATATAGTCAACTACTTTTAATTATGGAATGTTCACTTGAACCATATACTATTGCATTAGAACTTTTAATAGCTCATTTCTGAAATAAAAAACTATCGAACAGATTATATGGTAGAATACCAACTTTAGTTTCAAAGAATGATCCCACAAGTTAAACAAAGTTGATATTAATAAGCGATTAAAAAAAGCCAGTTCCAAAAACTCAAACTCATATTAATAAGCGATTAAGAAAAGCCAGTTCCAAAAACTCAAACTCATTGCCATATATATATATAGGTCAAATTCTATACTCAACGATAGAAACTAGGTATGTACAAAATATGTGTTGGCCTTATTTGAAATTTAAAAAAAAAAATGTCTCAATTTAAAACATATATACATAAGTTAAAATAAATGATGCGTTAAGAGAGAAAAGATAATGACATGACGGTTATACATAACTATAATGAAACAAATAATAATCTCCGTACCGTATTTTGTTTAAATTGATCGTGTACATTAATGATACTTGGTTTCATTTGAAGAAATTTCTTATATTACCAGTATATTAAGTTATTTTCCCCCATTTTTCAGTTCCTCCCTGCATCTGTCTAGCGTGAAGAAGTACCCATTGTTTCTCCTGTCGTTCGAGGTTAGTTTATAATTCTTTTCGTGTATATTTGAGAACGGGATGATTTTAAGGGAAATTGTTTTAATTACTAATATTGGTAATAAAACGGAAATACTTCTCACTATGGTTTGAACACTGTGGCTTTAGATTTGAATATGCAATTTATGTTAATTATTTGTTATCTGTGCATATTTTTTCTTCTGTATTATAGTTAATATGTAATTTCTTTGTGCGTTGTGTATATTATTTTATGGCATGATTATTTGTATAAGTTCATCGTAATAGGTGTAGTTATGGTTTAGTTGGAGTGCTTTAGTGTAAATGGTTATATTATGTCATGGTGTATTGATAATAACACTTTATTCATTATAATAAAACCATGTTTTAGTAATATGACAATAATAATGCAGAAAAATACCTCGTAAAGGAATTTGGAGACCAATAGAGAAAATATTAAAACAAATAAATTAGGACCACTGAAGAGGAGGAGTCACTGTCATTCGAAGAAATCCAGGTAGCCTAATTGTACCAAACATGACTTTAACGCAAACTTCTTCCTAACCCTAACCTTTACCTTATACCATACATCTACACTTAAACCCAACACAATATACCTAAACTTGTAAACCCTAAATACTTAGGATCAGTATATATAACAAAATATACATACAATTTAATGAGAGCTCAAACATTCTAAGGTCTTATCCAATGGTTACTAGAAAGGATTTTATTGTGCAAATCCTACCCCAACTTTTATGTTCTAACTACAAGATTAAATTATTGTCTTAAATTTAACTTATTATTTCTTACCCTTGATCATATTGTACATGAGTTTACTTAACTTGATGGCTTAACTTATTAAGCTAAAATAGCTTAATCAAGGTACTTAAAAGCTTAGTAAATCCTGGCTTTGTAATAAAATATCCTTTAAAAATTATGAATTTAAGTACTAAGAACAATGACAGTAATAAGAACAATAAGAACAATAATGATGACCGTACGTTAATCATAAGAAGTTGCTGTAAGTAGTAAAAGTCATTTGGTTGCAGAATATTCTTAACTTAATTACTATGTCTTACAAATTATGACATGACTAAATGTATTTTATGACGTTGCTGTAGACTCGTATCAGTGCAGAGATTGAGGAGCAAACACAGCAAGAGGATGGAATAGAGGCCATTGATGAACTAGCAATCATTAGTACCGCATCTGGCGGTAGAAGGAGAGGCCGGGTATTTGGATTAGGATCTGAGCAGTGTGCTATACCGGGACGCCGACAGCCAGGTTCCATCCCGCCTATCGACATCACACAGACACCGCAATTCAACGAGCAAGTACAGAAGATGATGGCGGAGGAGAATGCGCGAAGGGATGCGGAGTACGAGAGGAAGCTCGAGAGGATTCAGAGGAGACAGAGAGCAGAGATGGAGGCTCAAAGAGCTGCATTGGAGGCAAACCGGGCTCAGTTGGAGATTATTTGTCGTTCGCTAAACCTTCCATTGCCGCCAGCACAACCGGTTCCACATTATCCTGATGACTCGGAGTCAGAGGATGAGGAGATAGTCAGGACTCCGTGATGGGCGTCATCAACAGGTTAGCGCATTTCTGTAGTTCTTGTATTAGAGCATGACAACATAATTATTTTTAGACATAAATCAGACTGACTTGATATTTATGAAATGTGTAAGCCGTCGAATGTTGAATGCTTTCTTTCAGACATATCTGTTATTGCTGTAATTATGCTGTAGTTGAGAATATTTTATTTCAATTACGTTGGCATAGTTGTGTAAAGTTTATTGCTGAGTAAAGCTGGGCGTACTTTTGAATTGGTAATTTACTTTTGAATGTGGATTGAAACGGGGAATAATACGAAAGAACCGAAAGCTGGAACGTCTACTATACATAACGAACGCGCAAATGTTAAACCAACTTCCGCGAAGGGTCAGTACCAACGGCTTTATAACAGCACCGTTACCAACTTTCGCCAGTTGGTAATTACCAACTGCCAAGTTACCAACTGCTGACAGTTGGTAAGTTACCAACTGCTGACAGTTCGTAAGTTACCAACTGCCAGCAGTTGGTAACCCATTTACCAACGTGCAGCAGTTGGTAACTGCCAACGTGCAGCAGTTGGTAAATTACCAACTGCAGCAGTTGGTAACTTACCAGTTGGTAAATTACCAACTACGCGATGGAAACCGAGTCGCGATTTAAACCGACCGTTGGTAATTAATGACGTGTTGGTAAATTTACCAACGTGTTATTAGTTGCGCGTTGGTAAAAAATTTTCCAACGTATCGAATACCAACTGCCATTTACCAACGTGCAGCAGTTGGTAAATTGAATTTACCAACTGCTGCACGTTGGTAAATGGCAATTGGTAAAGTCGGTGATTTTAGTAGTGTAGGTTAAGTGAATGAACACGAATAAAATGTATTTCGTTCATTTATTTTCATGAACAATTTGGTCAATATTTGCACATTGTTCGTTTATCTGTTCATTTGTTTGTTTGTTCATTCATTTACTCATTTATTACTTTTTGCAAGTTCATTTATTTGTAGTAATTTTGTTTGTTTATTTATATTTTTCATGAACACATTTATTCATATTTTTCGCGAACATGCATGTTCATGTAATGGTGCCGACAAACACATTCATTTGTTCAATTTGTTTGGTTCAAGACAATGTTATTGTTAATGAATGAGCACAAACACATTAATTTATAAACGAATGAATAATGATAGAGAAAATGTGTTTACTTACTGTTGTATTCTTGTTTATGTTTATTTGAATTAAATGAACAGACACAAATAAGACCTATTTGTGGTATGTTTGTTTGTTCGATTTGTTTGCAGTCTTAACACCATTAGGGAAAGGGTGATTTTCAATAGAAATTTCAAACGGTTAGTCATTGAAAAATGCTATTTCCGTCAGATAACAACTAGAAACACATCCATTGGCTTTAAATATGTCAAAAAAAGGTTTATGGTAACAACCATCAGATTTCTTGATGGATAATGGCAATCCTCAGAATTGCTGATGGTTATCATAAGTCGGAAATATTGATAGATGGGAATGGTAATGAGGTAGATCAGGCACGGATACCAGCTACCAGCCATTCGTACCTGTGGTTTTCCTACCCAGTAGGCAGAAAATGTCACCCATGTTTGCGACCTCGGGCCATGAAAAGCCTTTTAAATTTCATAAAAATAAGACATAAAACATTCATTCCAAAGTCATTTTTCACATTCATTCCAAAGTCATTTTTCACATCCAATACAACAAAGTCATAAAAGAAACATGCCATTGTCAACATCCAATAAACCATGAAACATTAATTAGCACAATAACATATATGATGGAATAAGATCCAACATTCATAATCAAGTAAAAGTCTTTCCACATTCATCATCTCTTGCTCCTCTTTAGTACTCTCATCCTTACCTTTTGGTGGTGGGAGCATCTTCTTGCAAAATACACACAAACACAAAAGTCGCCAAGAGCCAAATAAAGACAACATGAAACATCAAGTCAAGGCATGTAAAATAACTGTCTCTTAAGCATCAAGAACCAATTGTCATATATCAAGGATTTAACTACTGCACAAAACAAAATGCTCAATCCAATCTGTGCAAGAAAATGAACATTTTGGATCAACAGACCAATAGGCAAAAAATACTCAAGGCTAGATTAAATGGAGCAAATAAAAGAGCAAGAGAACATGCAAAAGGTAGAGAACAAGCAAAAAGAACAAGGCTAATGAATATGGCAGTTGAACCATATTGTTTTGGCAACAAAAACCAAAACAAGCAAAACAAAGTCTCAAATAAACAATCACATTTTCTATTTCAAATCTGCTATTTAGTCAGAGAAAAATACTCTATATATGTATAAAATATTCTACTATAAAAAATAAGCAAAAATTTAGTATTGGAATAAGCATATCTTTGAACTTGTCCATCATTTTTCAGAGAAATTGTTATGTGAATTAAATCAAGCAATTTATGAAGTAACTTAAACAATTGAAGTATAAACATACCAATTTATGAAGTAAATTATCCATATATGGAATAAGCATACCAACCAAATATCAAGCAATTTAAGAAGTCAATCAACCAATCGAAGAAGCAAACCAATTACCAATCGAATATCAACTATTAAACAATTGAATATTGAAATAAACTAAATAAGAATAGATAGAGTTCATACCGCCGAACACCATTACACGTTGATGGCCAATCTCAGTCATCTCAAAGTAGGAAGTTTTTCAGAAAGATTGATGAGTAGGGATGGTTGGTCTCAGTCCTCTCGGTCTTTCGAGCTCCAATTCAACTGCTTAGCTTGCTTTCTCTAGTTTGTGTCAAAGTGATGCTGCATTGGCCAATGGAATGATGGTGAGTGATTGTTGATTGTGAGCAATCAGGAAGAAATGATGAGACTGAGTGATGGTGAGCGAGGTGGGAAGCAGGAAGGGAATCATTGAATTAGGCTGCTTAGGATTTATGAGTGATGGCGAGGTGGGTTGGTAAGCGCATAAGCTTATACGGTGACAGACTGACGATGAGTTAGCCTGGCTAGGAAGTGAGCGGTGCGCTGGTGACTGATGAGTGAATAAGAACTAGCATTCGAGAATTTTGAAGGTCAGAAAGGCTAGGGTTTGGACTAATTAGTACTTTTAGTATAATATATAAGGGTAAATAAGTTATTTTAATTTAGTGGGTTTGACGGGTAGACGAAGCAGATTTACCCATGATGGATACCCCCCACCCGCCACTTATCCACATCCATCAGACAAGTGCAATTTGTCCTATCGCAAGAATTTTTACTCGCCTACCTGTCCATTACCAACAAATATCTGTGGGTGATGGATTTCACCTACCCGGCTATCATCCTTATTGACAGATAGCTGTCGGAATTGTTTTTTTATATATAAAAAATTAATTTTTTACGTGTTGCACATGATAGTCCCTTAAATAGCTTGATTAGAAGTTTTATCCGTAGTTTGCAACATGTTAAAAGTTTTGGATTGAAACAATCATTTTGTAGGACCTGGTTTCTTCACAAAATTAATTGCGCACTTAGTCTCCACCTCATAGAAATGTTTAATTTGGTTCCAAGGTTTGTAAGGATTATAGTTAAACCACATAGGGGCAAAAATTTTGTTAGGGAGATAGGAAGGAATAAAAGGAAAAATAAGAAAAAGAAGTAGAAGTTGGTGAGAAAGCGTAGGGAGAAAAAAAATAAAAAGAAAAAGAAGAATGTAATAATAAGGAAGAAATAAAAAAGAAAAAGAAAAAGAAGAAGGTAATGATGTGAAAAAGATGAAGGGAGAAAATAGAAATAGAAGGAGGAGGAGAAAAATTTTCTAAGAAAGAAAAGGAAATGGGAGAGAGAGAAAAAAAAGGCTTTGATGGTAAATGGTGGTTTTATAATGGTGGAAGAAGAGTGAAAGTTTCAATTCAAGATCAAAATTTAAAATTTTTAGTGGAAGAATTCAGAGGGAAATTTTCAATTTCTGACGGTTATTAGTAAAAAATTGACCATAAAAAATATTGAATAATTTTTTTTATTGTGATGGCAAATCGTGAGCGAATTTTTTCTCATAGGAAAGTTTTCTGACAACTAGCCACCAGAGATTTTCAGGCAGATAACCATTAGAAAACATTCATCGTAAAAATTAAATTAAAAAAATTAATTTTCACAGACAATTTAGGTGTGGAGAAGTTTGTGAGGAAATTTTTTATGGTTAGTCAGACAATTTATAATAGTTAACGATCAGAAATTTCTGACGATGGTAAGCTGTCAGAAAAATGTCCATCGGGAATTGAAGAAATTTTAGTAGTGTAGGGCAATCCATTGTTTGTTTGATCCATATGTTAAGCTCATTCGATATGTTTTTAATAAAAAAAATATTAATTATCAAATTTCATCTTTTTTAAGTCTGGTGTGTAAAATAAATCAAAATTATTTTATTGTTTGTTAGACCTTAGCTTTAATAGTAAGAGTATCACATATATTTTGGTGCATTTGTAATTTGATACTTTATAATACTAGATTTCAAGTATTTTCATGGAATGTTATTCATCTCATTGTTGTAGGTCATATGTCATCTATAAAGCAAATACATCACTTAGGTTTAAGGGGTTGTTGGTTGAATTGTATGTCTTGTATCTATACATCCCTTAGATATCATATCATGAAGAAAACTTTCATGAACAATCTAGATTACCCTAATTTCATGCCTACAAATAGATAGAGGTAGACATAAAAAAAATCAGAATAACAAAGACGTCGATAGAGAATTGGACTGAAACACCAACATATGGTTTGGCTAACAAAAAACAAATTAATAAATAAAATGACACCAACATCCAACCCATCAAGAGAAACAAATCGAGATGATTCAACCTCAACTTGCCAATTCCTCCAATATCAAGCAGGATGCACTACAAGAAAATAACACTTTGGGGCCCCCATTTTTTTGAACCGGTTATTTGAAACCACTCCCAAATTAATCGGGACAAAAATTTTAGACCCACTTTTTATGACTAGTCCTAAAAGTGCTCCCAATTTCATTTACCCGCCCACCACTCCCCAAATTCCAATTTCACTCCCTGCTGGCTAGCTTTTGAACCCTAGAGATCAAACTCTTTTCTCTTGAACTTTTGTCTCTTGATTTCCATCATCGCACAGCAACTCTAATTTGAATCCATCACTGGTCCATCCCAGGTGATTACTGCCGATCCGTCGCTTGCATCCATAGCCACGCCAGATAAGATTGTTGCCGCCTTTAACTCACTCAAGTAGTACCATGCCCAATTAGTTTATCAGGTCCGCCATTGACAAGAAAAATATCGCAATTGTAGATTGATCAAAGTTTTTTTGTTTAAAATTTCATTTATAGCTTTTGCATGTTTTCATTTGTGAGTCGACTTAGTTTGTTAATTAGATTGCTATCATTACTCGATTCTGTAGCCAGATGTTTACAGTTGTATGCTTGATTCGCGATTCATTTAAAATATCACTGTTCTTTGAATTGTACTTATCGAAGTAGCTAGGGTAAGTGAATAAAGAGTATATTGAGATATTTAAGGAGATAAAGATGGAGAGCCAAGGTTTCAAAGCCAGCAGAGCCACAACAGTGTCTGGCATAATTGAACAGGTGGAATGTCAATCACATTGAATTGTTAAAAAATTGTATAATTGTTAGAGCTGGAAGATCAGCAGTTGGGTGAAGAGCAAGAGCATGGAGGGTGGGAGGTGGCATAGGTGTTGTTCAAAGCTGATAAGAGAGTAGAGAACGAGGCTTTACATCATTTGGAGATGCTCACTTTTGCTTCTGTGTTCGGATGAATGAGTGAGAAGCCATTCAACTATATACATATGTAGAGCATTGGTTTTGCGAGTGATCTTATCAGTCTTCAATTTGTTATTTGCTCCACTTCTTCAACTGTACAGTTTTTTTTAGATAAAAGACCTAAAGGCTATAAGAGTTTTTAGAGGTTTAAGGTATCTGTATAATATAATTATATTTAGGGAAAAGCTGTTTTGTTCAAAATACTACTTCTTGCTTCTCTTGGTTGACATTTAATTTTAAGTGGACTTTACCTTCATGTTTGCATCCATGATAAGTAAAATGACTTGCTTCTTTAAATCATCATTTTGGTCAGTATATTATTCTCAAGTAACCAATTGTAGAAGTAGTGCTTCATACGTATTTAATCAATAGTTTATGTTGTTTGTTAGGTGTTACTTAGTTTTTTCTTCTGGTCAATTATTTCCCCATTTTGCTCATTTGTTTGATAGTATATCATCTTATTCTTTAACTTTTAGATGGAGAAGTTGCCATGGAGCTTTGAAGAAGTAAAAAAGATTTTCTCCTCATTCATGTATCTGAAGGGGAATGAGAAGATATTAAGCTTTGGTGCCTCCTCATGTTTAAACTAACATCCCTAGTAATTTAGCTCTTCTAATTTTTATTTAATAGAATCTACAATGTAATTAATTAGAACTCTAGATCTTCTTATACTGAAAAAGATTTTCTCTTATCTTTGTTAATTTTTTTTTGTTCAATATTCTATATATTTTTGAAAATATAGTTTAAGGTTTATTAAGTGAATGCTAGATATCTCAAATTGTGCTAATTCCTAGAGCACATGATTGTTTAATGCTAAATGCCAAATTTTCTCTTTCCCTTGCAACTATTCATAATGGCATGGTAAAATCTATTATACTAAAAATCTACTATATATATGAATGTTGAATTTTATTTTTTTTCCTGGTAGTGTGCCGTTGACATTCTTTATGGATATTTTTTCTTTTTTTTTCCTAGATCCCCATGTTCATCTATGTTTATTACTAGAGACTCTATACACCTTGACCATATCTTTTCTTCTGTTTTCTTCGTCAGGGTCTCCTAAATAATCCAAAGGCAAAATGGTAAAATTTGTGACTATAGTTTTGGTACAATGAAAATCAAGTGTCATGTCAGAAAAAATAGTCGGTGAGGGCAATCGATAAGTTCTTTATAATATATATATATATATAGCTATAAACTTTCAAAACCTATGATGTCAGGTTGCAAATCTTATTAAAGATACAACTCTAAAAGTGTATTTTTTGCAACTCATTTAAAGGCGGCTTCATTACTTTTACCTACAAATTTTGATGTATATCACCTGGCTGTTAACATATAACAATTAATGTTAAAAGTTAAGAAAACGTACCAACATAATATACATCTAGGACTTTGATCAAAATCATCTAGCTCGGGCGTATAGGAATTGGCACTTGGTTTGATGAAAATTGTCACTCTTTCTCCCGAACTTTTTATTATGATATGCAAGGAGTTCTAAGATAATGTTATTTACTCTAACTTACTTTGCAGGTGATCTTACTTATTCATACCCCACCATTTTTGGGCTTTTGATGGCAATTCTTCTGAACAAAAAGAGAAGGGTTAATTGCATATACATATATAATTTTCTGCTATTTCCTCTCCATCTTTATAGAGGATTTTTTTTTCCCTTCAAGACTAACTAATTAGGAACCTAATCCTGTAGGTATTACTATAACAACATAAGTACAATTGTGTCAAGTTCACTCTCTGTGTCATTGTTTCCCCAACTGGAACCCCTACAGCTGCTGCAGTTAGCTCTAAGACTGTACCATCATTGGTCTTGTTACAGTTGGATTTCTTCTCAACTACAGGTGCTTGTTATGTCTTTTACTACTTGGTTTTATATATATGTCTCGCATGTGCTTGTTGCTAGTTATATAGTTTTATTAAATGGTATGATATATATGTTTTATGCATAAGTTTATTAGTATTTGGCAATCAAGTGTGTGACATTTGTCTTCTTTGCATATATGCATTTCTTGGTTTTTAATAGGCACATGGTGATATACCAATTCTTAAAACATTGGATTTTTATATACCTTTGACTTTTAAATGAATATTTTTTTACATATTATTTGTTTATTAATCATTTTAGCTTCATTAGAATATTTTTTTTGTCATTCTTTTTTAAATTATGTTATGGATTTCAAATTAGTTATTAGGTTGCTCTTATGTTTAACAATAAATTCATCTATATGTAGGTAATGGATAAAAGTTAGATGAAAAAACATGGATTCACCAAATAGTATAAAGAAGATGTTAGCCAATTTCTAGATCTTGCATCTAGAAATGTAGGTGTAGACGGGAAAATATTATGTTTATGCAAGCACTGTAAAAATTTAAAACTACAAAACTATAAGGAAGCTAGGACTCATCTAGTATGCAAGGGCTTTTGCAAGGGCTTTTTAGATAGGTACACATTTTGGTTTATCTATAATGAGAAAAGCTTGAACCCAGCTGATTCATCTTCCAATTATGCAACTGATATGAGAGGAAATTATGAGGTTGAGGCTACTATCAACAGTGGTAAAATTTTAGATGATATGGATGGGTTGTTATGCGATTTGCTTGAGGCTGCAAATCAAGTAGATTCTCAACAATTGGGTGACAATGAACACTTGGCTTTATTTGAGGAATTTACCCCAATGGAACAACCTTCAAAAAATTATAAGTATGAGTTAATATCAAATTTAGCTAATCAACCACTCTATGAAGGTTGTGAAACTCGCTCAAGATTATCTTTCATTCTCCATTTGTTTCACCTAAAGTGCATGCATGGGTGGACAATTGTCGGGTTCGATGACAATTTAAAGTTGATGAGAGATATCCTTCCTAAAGATGCATTGTTACCATCGCCCTTTTATGAAGCCAATAAAATTATTAAGACACTTGGGTTAGGATATAAAAAAATTCATGTTTGCCCCAATAATTGTATGTTGTATAGAGGATCAACTTCTAGGTTGGACTCATGTCACATTTGTGGAGTTTCTCGATGGGCAAGTAATGATAGAAGTTGTGATACAAGAGGTAGTAATGAAGATGTAAAACATAACAAGACATGAAAAATTCTAGCTAAGATGTTACGATATTTTCCATTAATACCATGACTTAAAAGGCTGTTTATGTCCTCAAATTCTTCAAAAGATATGAGGTGGCATGAACAAGGTTGTCAGAAAGATGGATTGTTACGTCATCTAGCAGATGGAGAGGCTTGGAAGTCATTTGATGAAAAATTTTCAGATTTTGCATCAGATTCCCGTAATGTACGGTTGGCATTGACAATTGATGGTTTCAACCCTTTCAACACAATGTGAAAGCCATATTTTATGTGGCCTATAGTGTTGACGGTCTACAACTTACCTCATTAAATTTTCATGAAACAACACTATTTTATATTGTCAATGCTAATTCCAAGACCAGAGTCCCTTGGAAATGACATTGATATTTTCTTAGAACCTTTGATAGAAGAGTTAAAGTTGCTTTGGGATAGCTTTGAGACATTTGATGCTTTGACCAAAAAGTGTTTTAATATGAGAGCCATGTTAATGTGGACAATCAATGATTTTTCGGTTTATGGTAATTTGTCGGGTTGGAGCACAAAAGGTAGATATGCATGCACAATTTGCATGGATTCCACCACATCAGAATGGTTGTCTCATGGGGGGAAGTTTTGTTACATGGGTCACCGAAGGTGGCTCCCTTCTAATTATCATTTTCGGCGTCAAAAGCGTTGCTTTGATGGCAACAATGAGTTGAAGGTAGCACCTAAACGAATGAGTGGAGAGGATGTGTTAAAAGAATTGGATGGAAAAGAATTCATACTAGGAAAAAATTCAATGAGGAAAAATAAAAAGACACTTGATGCCAGGAAATGAAAGATAAAAGCTTCCAACCAATATACTTTTGAAAAAAGGGATCCTTGATCATGGTGGAAGAAAAAATCCATCTTCTTCAATCTATCGTATTGGAAACATAACTTGTTGAGACATAATCTTGATATAATGCATATGGAGAAAAATGTTTGTAATGACATCCTACTTTGTTGAATCTTGGGAACAAATCCAAAGATAATGCGAAGGCTCATAAAGACCTGAAAGAAATAGGTATTAAACCCGAACTTCATATCCAATTGGATGGTAAAAGGAAAGAAAATTTGCCTCCGACTAGTTTTACAATGTCAAACAAGGAGAGAGAGATTCTTTGTCAAGTTATTAAGGATCTCAAAACACTAGATGGCTATAGGTCTAATCTTTCAAGTTGTGCTAATCTAGAAGAGTGCAAGATTTTTCAGCCTTAAGAGTCATGATTCTCATATCTTTATTGAAACTATCTTGCCTTTTATACTACGGTTTTGTTTTCAATCACATCATGCAATTACAATTGTTTTTGAAATTGGTGGATTTTTCAAAGTGTTATGTGCTAAAGTCCTAGATCCAAAAGAATTGGACAAGATGCAAGAGCTTTTAGTCACACCATATATTTGCACTTTTGTTATGATGTTCAAATGTGTATATATTTGTATTTTTTAGTTGGTGATAGCTAATACAAATGCTATAAATGTAAGAATAATGACTATATTATTTTTTTTGGGGGGGGGGGGAGGGGAAGGATATATAAAAATATAATTAGAAAAAAAAACCATAACATTTGGAGCAGTTAACTGATCCGAAACAAAAACACTAAACTTTGTATTTTAGAGTAGTTACCGTCTTTAAACATGATCCTTGGCTGCAACATTTTGGACTAGTTAATCGCTCCTAAATGGAATCGATGGGTCTCCCAGGCACAAACGTTTAGGTGTAGCTAAGTGGTCCAAAATGTGTATTTTACGTTTGGAGCTGTTAAGAGTTCCAAAATTTTGGAGCGGTTATTAAACCGTTCCCAATAATTTGGGAGTGAGTATGGTTGTAGTGGTTTTGCGGAGCGGGGGGAAACCAATCTTAAATGTTTTGGAGCAGTCAAAACTGTTTCTAAATGACATTTAAAATTGGTCCTAATTGTTCCGTTTCTTGTAGTGATGGGGAAGGTCATTTGCTATTGAATAACCACTTTACCCCAAAGTCTTGGAATAGCCAATGATGGAGAGCAAGACAAAGTTAAGACTTGAGAAGAAGGCAAAAGAAGAGAAGAGACAAGCTATGAGAGATCGATACTTAAAAAAGCTCTAAACAGGGCCAATTGAATTTGGAAGAAAGGGCAAACAAGTGTGCTAGGCGAAATAATGTAGTGAATAGCTAATGAGAAGTCAAGCTAGGAGAGGCACAAGCACTGGAAACCAGTTTAGTGGGTGGCGGTTGGTGGGTTGTCGAAACCGTAAAAAATAATTATGGTATCCCTAACAACTCAGAATAAATAAATTTGTAGTCTAGCAGTGAAAATCAGGTCGAATCCCAAAAGAAAATTCTTAATCGAAAGATTCCTGTCAAAAAATTGAAATAAAAGGTTGTGGAGTTTTCTTGAATTGAATGTTAAATTAAATTAATTGTAGAATAAAAATAAAATTAACCAATACTAAAAACGTTCAGTTCAGGGTTGATTATTCATTTCAATTACGCAGTTGATTATCGAAAGAAAATATTTCTTTAATCCAAGCAAATAAACAGGATTCTTTTTAAAGCTAAAAAGAACCCAAAGAATTCAATAGTAAAATTAACCAGAAAAAGCTTTAGATTAATTTCTTAATTTTGAGTAACCAGATATTAAAAAGCAATTTATAATAAACCCAAAATTAGCATTAGGAACAATGAACAAAAGTTTATTCCAAGCAATAATCCAAAAGCTTGAACAATTTAACCTGTTTTACTTCTCCGTATGAATTAACCAGAAATAAAAATAATCTCCAATCAATTCACTTACTTCTATCAAGTAAATTTACAATCACATAACCAACGTAACAAGCAAGAACAGGAAAATTAATTGCAATAAATTTGAACAACAAAGAAGTAAATATTTGAATTTAAAAAAAAATTAAACAAGTAAAATCAATCCTCACAATCAGTGTTAGCAATGGAAATCATCCCTAAAACTGAACCAGAAAAATTACTCACTCATGTTTTGAAGAAAAACAAAGAACAATAATAAAAAAAAAACTAAAACTTTTGAAAGAGAGAGAGAGGGCATGCCCTGGCGGTAGCCACACCTTTAAACACATAAAAAAACTGAGTGTGCTAAACTCATAAAAACTCCCTAAACTTTTTATATTATTACAAAAGTACCCTAAACAAATAAAAAGATTCAAAATAACTAGAAAGTTTCAAAGTTGTCAGCCAAGCAGTGCTCCAGAACAACAACAGCAACTTCAAGCTGATATTTGACCTTAATGAAGTTATTATTTATCAAAACTCAAAGCATGAAAGTTGCAGATCACTTTCTTAGCTTCAAAACAACACCTGAATCATATAAAACGGACATCTAAACCCAAAGATATGCTCAAAATACCATAACTGCTTCCAAACCAGCGATGACTCGCAAATAGGGATTTTGAAGCTGAATTTGACCCTCTTAACGTGCTAATTGAGTTCCATGGTCTGAATGTGATTTGTAGTCAACAGGTCAATAATCTTCCATGTGTGCTCTGAGTGAAGTAAGTTAGGGATTTGATATTAAAAAGTGGAGAAAGTAAAAGGGAGCAAATTGAGAGAATGGAGAGTAATCCGTCAAATTGTTACTGCCTTGTGCATTTTCTCTCGCAATTAGTAGGTGATCTATGAACCTAAATAGTCGGTGGTGTGCTGTTTAGGTCGGCCCTAACAACCTTATCTGATTTCTACTAAGATTTTAGAATTATTATAATCTGATTATCATAGTGATAACTCCTAGGGAACAGTCTACTTGAATGTACTGAAACAGTATCTTAATTAATTTAGGATTATTGGTGTGTGTTTGGTATTTCTGATGCAGATAGGTTTTGTCAAAGCATGGTTCTTTTAGGTTCCTTCCTAGTGAACGGCTTCCCCGTAAGATTTTTGGCCACTTGCAGTTACGAAAATCTCAATTACTGTTGATGGATTAGGTGATAAAAGCTCCGATAAAGTTCTTGATGGTTCTTGAGTAACTGAGTTCTATCACACACCAGATCTGGTAAGATGGTTGATTGGTATAAGTTTCATGTTAGAGCTCAAGTAGGAGATTCATGAAATTTCAAGGATTTTTGTCCAAAATTTGCCACTGTAATGGCAGTTTATCTTTGCTAAAATGTTTGGGGGTTTGGTTTATTTATGATATGAACTTCTGTTTTCTGCAGGACTTGACGACCTTTGTTTGCGTTTGCATTTCGGAATTCCTGTCCCTCTATGAAACAGAGAGACTGGTCCAGGAACTCACCAAATTTGAGATAGATACACATAACATTATCATCAACCAAGTACTTTTTGATGAAGACGGTACATTTACTCTTCCTATCATATTCATAAATTTTTTCATGGGATTTTGGCTAAGGTTGAAAAGCTATATTTCGTATTGTGGTCCAGATGTTGAATCCAAGTTGCTAAAGGCAAGAATGCGCATGCAACAAAAGTACCTTGATCAATTTTACATGTTGTACGATGATTTCCACATCACTAAGCTACCGTTGCTACCCGAAGAGGTTAGTGTGTCTTTTTTATATTCATGCAACTTTTGTTTGAAGGATGCATAGCTGCAAGGGGCTGAAGCTCTGGAAGCCTTTTCTCATTATTTTGTGACTCCATATGAACCAGCGATTGGCAAAGGCACGGCTGAAGATCTAGAACGGAAAGTTTTGGTTTTGAAGCAACAACTAGAAGATGCGGAAGCAGAGCTGGATAGACTCCGCAAAGGAAAAGACAAGGTTTGATTTGTGCCTTCAACTGGAGCAACTCTGTTTTTCTTTTGTTGCGCTTTAGCCATTTTCTATTGTACAACACGTATCATGCTTTTCTGGGGCAATTACTAGAAAAGCTAACCATCGTATTGATGCTTGAACAAATTCTTTTTTGTAGTCACCTCGTTTGGAATTCTTTTCTATAGTCTTTTCAATTTTGTAATAATCTTCATTGGACTAAGCCGGTTTGATATTTCATGGGTACTCTGAGACCGACGATAACTTACTCAAGTAGAAGGTTAATAAATTCGAGAAAAAGAATATACTCGGTTAAAGATATGTTTTTTACCCCCCCCCCCCCCCCCCCCCCCAAAAAAAAAGGGCCAACGTACTGTGATGCATTGATCAGTAAAATTAATAAAAGATGTTAGCGCTGACGTTGAGATGGCCGAGTTGGTCTAAGGCGCCAGATTAAGGTTTCGGTCCGAAAGGGCGTGGGTTCAAATCCCACTCTCAACATTTGACATCATTTTACAATTTAAATCCTTATTTTATTGACTTCTATTGCCGGAAAAAAAAAAGTATTTGCACTTTACCTCTTACTGGATGTTATATTAATAAAAATTAGATTGTGAATGTTTGTCTTTATTTTACTATTTAATTGTTATAGACATGCTTAAGTTAAGAGGTAATTATGACTTATTTGGCTAATTATTTAAATTAGGTATTGTGTTAAGAAAATACCCCTTATTGTTTAATTCACCTATTGACATTGAATTGTGATTTAATTGGTGTAACCGAGCCTAGTTAAGCTACTATGGTAGTAGCTCAATTGATTGTTTGGATAAAGGCAAGGACTTAATTGCAAAGTCTATCAGAAGCATTTGAAAGGTTATGGATTGATTTGAAAAAAAAAATCAGTCAGATTGGTACCAGCCAAGTGCTAAGAGACCTAATTGCCTGAAATCTAGGAGTTGGTGGTTTTGCCTAAAAAAAAAAGCTAGGGGTGAATTGAAATAATTGGAAAAACTTGGCTAGAGAGGTTCAAGGGAGAATCTGGTCAGATTAATAACCCATGGCCTGAACTGAAAACAAATGGACAGATGAAGGATTTAAGTGAGGGTTTAATCCCCACTTAATGCTTATTAAATCCAGCATGTCAGGCATATGTCAGAAGGAGCTAGAGTTAGTTACTTCTTCGTCTAAACCATTTCCATGTCTGGTTTTAGCTAAAAAACAGAGCTGAGATATTGATTACGAAGGAAAAATGCACAGATTTGGTTTTGGATGTAAGTTGGAGTTTACAAATTTGAGGGTAAGAAATTTGCTTCTTTGTCAGGTTAAGGAAATAGAAGTCTTTGGCGATGGTTTTAGGTAATTATAGAGGATGGGTTAGGTGTTCAGAGCTGCCATGGCAAGCCCGAAAGAGAGGCAGCTTGGTTTAGCTAAAAGTCGGGCTCAGGTTATAAGACGAAGTTGTTTTCTTCACAGCCCTACTAAGTCATTGAAAGGGCTGTAGAAACGGAGTGGGAATTCTAGAAATTCTGGAGATAAAGGTGAATTAAAAGGTAAGGGACACTAGCCTTACTTGCTATTGTTAATGCATGTATTGAAATTGTCTGGTAACATGCAAAGTAAGAAAGGCTAGGAAACCATGTGACATTGAATTGATATGAGTGATCATGGTTTCTAGAGGTGTATTGAATTGTTTAAGGTTCCTAATGGGCAGAGTAAGATTTAAAGCTCTATAGGAACAAGGCTAATGGATTCATATCGGTCAGAGTAAAAAGGATTTTCAAAGGGAATCAAACTTTAGCCTTATTGATATACTGTTTCTATTGTTTGATTAAATCCATTTTTGGATTATTGAATGATGATTGAAGCAACCAAAGCAAGCGAGGGGAAGTGCTGACCCGGGAGCACAGATGGCCATATTGATTGTTTGAATCCCCAGGAGCTCATTGTTGTTTTTGTTTATGCTTGCTGTTGTAGCTAATGATGGCTAAAAAGAAATAGCCTAGCTAATGGATTGCTTACTAAACCTAAAAGGGTTACTAGAATATTTATTGAACCCGAAATGGTTATTGGATTGAGTAGGTATTGCTTCCATCATTTGCACCATTTGCATCATATGCATCATGTAGATTCTATTGTTATTGTATATATTTTATTATTGTGCTTGCCTGCATTTGTTTTTTGATTTTGGTTGCAGGCTATTAGTTACTACTGAGCTAGCAAGCTATTGTTAATCTAGACCATATTGGGATCTTAATGGTCATTGAGTGTCTCTTACTAAGTTTCCAAGGAAACTCACCCCTATTGACTCTTTTTGCAGGAAATCATGAGAGCTAGACCAACACTATATTTTGTCTGCTTTTACTGTTTCGGTTATGTAGACTCGGAGCTTTGGCAAGGTTGATGATGGTGATATTGACCTCTCTAAAGCATTTTGTACTTAAGACAAGTCCTGGATAGGGTTTCTTAACCCTAGGTCCTATTTTTATTGTATTTTAGGCTACCGGTTAGGTTTCAACTTGAATTGTATTGTTTCCACCATATTTCGGCTGATTTTGTTAACTATACTGTAAAACACATATGAAGGGTTGTTATTGTTTCTGATAAATATAGAGCTTTCAGAATGATTTATTGTTATTTAATATGGATTTACAATATAATTTCCATCTCCTTAAGCTACCGAAATCAGTTTCAGTTAGTTTTGTAGAAATATGGCTTAAGAACTGAACTTGTTGACTAAAGTTTGACTTATTGCTTCTTGACTTATTTTGGGCACCAAGCTTGGTATACAAGTCATTTACCATGTTTATGACGTGTCTAAACTTTAAGAATTGGTTTTCCAAGTCAAACTATGGGTTTTGTCAATAAATTGCATTTCTACGGGCAAATACTGAAATTTTAGGTCTTAACTGTCAAAGCTCATATTTTATCAGGTTGAAACGTTTTTCTATCTAAACAAGTTAATTTTAGCTTAACAATCTTGTATGTGGCTGTTTATATGGAAATATCCTAAGGTTTCCTTATAAACAACACGAAGTTCCTACTGTTATATGCATTCTGCATTGAGCTGAGGCTTGAACCTAGCTATTGTTGGTCTCAAATCCTATTTGAGTTATAATTATGCATATACAGTGGTTGGAAGTGTTTGTGACATTAATGCTTTCTTAATGATCAAAACCTTATCTTAGTAACTTCTATTACAGAAAAGAACTTATTTGCACTTTACCTTTTCTTGGATGTTATATTAACAAAAAAGCAGATCAATTGTTGCAATTCAAGCTTTGGCTTAGTGTTTGAAGCTTTAAAATTGTTATTTAGCATTGAATATTCAACTCTCCACAATCCCAGATAACATTGAGCGAACCCTATTTCCACATTCATTAAGTTAAACTTGGAAGATTCAGCAATCAAGCAGAGAAAAAGAAGATGGGGGATTAAAGGCCCAACCAAACTCTCCCGCATTATCTATGCAGAAGTCGGCAATCATTCTGGTGAAAGAATTTGCCGCCTCATTAGTAGCTGAGATGGAGAAATCAGTAAATTTACGAGCCAACCATCTTATACGCCGAATGACTTCCACCATAGCTTCAGCTTCCCCATAGCCCATGTTACACGCTTCAACTAGCTTCTCTTGTAGAGGCATAGCCATAGCAACATTTACCTTAACCAGCTTTTCCCTCTGAGGAATAGCTTTAACAAGCCTTTGGTCATCCATTTCTACTTCAACCTTTGTAAGGTTCAATTTTAGAGCCTTACGCAATCCACGCTCAACAGCTTTAAGGTTTGCATACCATCGTCCTACATGCCCCCTCCCTCCAACATGAATGACCTTGCCAAGCTCGTCTCTGATGACAAATCCAATGCCTACTCGTACATTATAAGCCACATAAGCTTTAGCAGTATTTATTTTCACAAAGCTTGGTTGAGGTGGTTTCCATCTACCCTTCTTAAGCAGGTTTCCTGTTGTCAGTTGTGGTTCATTCATAACAGATCTGCGACAAACAAATTTCTCTTTAGCATCACTTAACATAAGAATACACAATATATTTATTTTTTTGGGTACTCAAAAGCTTTACGACATAAGACTGCACAATTAAATGTGGAGAAGAGAATCTATTACCGATCTCTACTGTTGATTGTAACAAGAGTTTCTTGATACTCAAAAGCATGTGCATAAGTCTCGGTTTCGCTTCAAATCGAAGGATCTCTCCTTTCTCCAGTAACAATGTCGAACAGCAAAAACTTGTCATCAGTCCAGGTCAAAAGGAGTTGATCCTTCTTCCAAAACCCCAAAATTTGAAGGACTCCAAATAGAGGTCCTATTTTAAATTGTTTGGTCCAGTGGCCTTCATTCTCCATAACCCAAATGTCATGACAGGTGAAAGGCTCAAACATGTGATACTGATGAGACATATCCCTATCATAAGAAACACATAATGCAAGACAACCATTATAGTTGAACAGACTAAGAAATTCCTCCCTTGGTTCTGCAATATCTGGAACTTGAATTGCTTCAAACTCTTCACTGCTAAAGCGAAATGCTACAAGCTTTACCTTGTTGCTTGATCTTCCATCCACCTAATACTAAGCCCCATTAATGCAAGAATTGCATCGTTCCCAAGAATAAATATCATAAATATCCTCAAGCTTAGTGTGATCTAGTTCTCTCCAAGAATCTATGGTCATTGAATAAACTACAAAGTGCAGTACACGACCCTTTGAACACCTCCTCCGAATAAAAATAACCTTGTAGTCATTGGATACTTGATCCACTCCAAATCCAAAAGTAAAGGAACACATGGAATCAAAAGGACGGGGAAGATATAATCTTGGTACATATCGGAACTCTCTTGTTGAAGGATTTAACAGAGCAAAATTAAGATACTCTGAGTCAATCAAGAAAATTAATCCATCACAGACCAAAACGTGCGGTTTACCCCATAGACGCTTAGGCACAATGTCACCGCATTTTATTTCACTATGTGACAGATCCAAGAGCGCTTCATCTAGAAACAGCAGCTTTCGCATCCTATAATGAATGTCTCTTGGACACCCATGACAATGATGCACCATAAGTCGAGGTCGTTTTCTGCTTATACCCAGGTGAGAATGAAGAAACTGGGGGCTTGCTATAAGAGCAGCAAAAGGTTTGGAGAGACATTGAAATCTGATGAGAGACTTCGGTGGCAAGTTTAATAGGATTTGAGTCACCAGTTCTTCAGCCCAAGTCCCATCATGCCTAGACATCTCTTCACTAGTAAGGGAAGAGTAAAATCAGACCAAAGTTGAAAACAAACATGTAAGAAGTATGGATTAGCCAATTACGTGGGCATGGCTACAGTAGCATGGCATGGCATGTTCAGACTTAGTACAGGATGAAGGAACAAAAATCCAACCCTGATGAACCAGTACAGATGACTCGCTTGCTACATTATGATGATTCAGTTAGCAGGGACAAAATAACATGCACAATTAATAGGGGGAAAATATATACATAAATAAGTTAGCAGCAATTGTTTATGTTCAAACAAATCAGGATGAAATTCAGAACCTAATTCGATGTCAGCATTGAAAATTCGAAACTGTGGGAGATTCAACTTGGACAAAAGTCAATTAAGTTGCGTAAATTGTCAATGTAAATAATGAAGGATTTTCCAGGCAAACCTTAGATTCAAGCTGCACTTCCTACTAAAAGAGTGGTCGTTGCGCCGGCTGAAGTTCATCGCATCTTGAACAGAATCAAGCCAATAAGTAGCATGAAGCATCTAGGATAAACTGCCCAAAAAGTCCTTGATAATTAATATATCACTTTATTTTAGCCCCTAACCTAATGAATGTTCTCTTCTGGTCCTAAACCTATTAGCATGGTTTCATTTAAGCCTCCTTACTTTACATGGAATACGTTCGGTTTGTGGGAGATATTATTCAGTGCTTTTCAGGATAGAATAAGCTCGGGGATGACCTAATTATTATACAATTTGTTTCTTAATCATTATGTATATAATTCATTGCTTTTTAATTTAAGCCCCTTTCTAGACAAACTAGTTTCATAGATGAAGAAAACTTTAGTAATGTTTAATTGCTAGCATATTAATATACAATTTAAAAGAACCTGACTAATTTATATATGAGGTTATAAGATCTCTAATTTTATCATATATATCTAATTACTGTTGATTATATCTAACAAAAGATTTATGATAGCAAATAACTTCTATTTATTTACTTGCTCTAGTCCCTAGTTGTTCTCTCAGGCTGTTCACTATTTCTATATCTTACAAAAAATTTGTTATCATAAATGTATGTTGCTATAGCTGGAAGTTCTATGTTGTTCTTTATATTTCAGGTTAGCTATACATCAATTTTTATCAGTTTGTGTTTGTGTTCTGTTCTGATTAGTGTGCCCATAAATAAAGGAACTAAGATTTGTGATTGAAGCAAATGTTATAGCTGCTGTGGTTCTGTGATGCGGCTAGATAGATTTGTGATGGAAGAATGATGGATCTCTCGGTTTAGTGGCAGGGTTGAGCAAAGTCTTGGATAGGAGTTACTCAACTCCAGGTCCTGTGTGTGCATTTGTGTAGAATTATCCAAACTAAACTCAGGTTCAGGAGCCTTTGTGTCTACTGGTTTAAAAGGACTGAGTTGCAGCCTTGTGATTTCATTCCTACATTGATTTATACATGTATAGAGGTTTGAGTTGTAAGCTTTTGAGTTTATGAATCTAAATGAATTTTGTTCAAGATTTATGCATTATTTCTATTTGCATCATATTCAAGCTTGTCATTGATTTGTGGTTGATTGGACTTACTGAATGTGACTTATTTCCCAGGTTTAAATTGGCTTGAACCTGCATTACACTTGCATATTTGTGCCAGCTTGGTTAAATATTGCAAAATAGATCTTTTGACTGGGAATTCAGTAACAATACCTCCAGAAGTGATGTTTAATTGTTTGAGAGTCATTTTTTAAAATAAAAAGGCAGGGACTTGACTGAATGTGTTATGTAGTATCATTTTTTTAAACTGTAAAGTTTGACTTTGTAGTTGACTTTTTTATGGGAACATAGTTTTGGCCTTAAAACTTGCGTACATATTTTCAGTCACAAAAAAAAAATGTGTTAGAACTCTTAAACTAGGTTTTGAAATGTAAATTAGAGTTTTGACTATTCAACCTCATCAATGTTATTTTGCAAGTAAACAATTCAAGTCTTATGTAAAGAATACCTGCTGTAGTGTTGCAATAGCACTATGATTTGTTCCAAAGTTTGCAAAACACAAGTTTAATTGTGCAAATTAAGTTTAACTGAGGAAGCTTGGGATTTCAAAGTGTTGTGTTTTGGCTTTGAAGTTAGTATTGTCCTGCCCTTTGTTGTTTGGCTATAACTTGTTCATTACGTAAAGACTCATTTATTTGGCAAAATGGTTTCTTTTCTTATAGAAGAGCAAGTTCAGCAGTTTGGAAACAGAAATAACAATTTGTAGACCAAGGAAAATATTTCACTGTAAAAGAGATACGTAGTGGCATTACAAAACTACCTACCTACTCCATGGATTGAAAATGCATGACTTGCCATGGAAAAAATAAGCTTTGTGGGCATAATTTGTGAACCAAGGAGAAGATAGTACAAAACTAACTACCTACCTACTCCATCGAGTTGAAAATGCATGACTTGTTACGGAACACTAAAATGCCCTCTTGCTAATTATAAAACCCAACACAAGTAAATCTCAACATAGAGCATTTGCACTTAATTGGAACCAAAATATGATCTCCTTCTTCTTCCTTCTCTTATTGTCAATGTAACTGTTCTAAATGTTCCAATAACTGAACCAAAGGGATCCACTATGAATGTTCCACTTGCTGCCCTTGGTGTATCCACATCCACTGCTCTTGTTCCCACTACTGCTTCTAGCGCCTCCGCTAATGTTTGGAGACGCCTGCCTCAAGGTAGCCCGCCAGCCCCTTCTGCTTTGCTATTCACTCTAACTTTGGTGGATGGTCCAACGGCTACTCCTGGGGTAACCACTGATGGTCGGAACAGACGTCGGCCGCGGCCGCCACCCCCTGCAACACCACCCATATATTTCATGTTGTTCCAGACATGGCCTTTTGGCTATTGCTTGACGAAGCAGTGCAACTCGAATCTTCCAAATGAATTCAAGTTGCATGGTTTGTGGCCTTGCAATGCCATCACCAACAATCTTCCAACGTTGCAAGGCATCCCAGCCACGGTAAGAAAATTGTTATTTTTATTTTGCCAATATTTCTGCCGTCCATTTTAAGACTCTTGATTCAACATTTACTGTACGTGCTTGTAGGCTGAATCTTGTCCAGATTCCTTTCAAAATAAGCTTAAGAATGAGTGGCAACCACTTGTCACAAAATCGGACGTGGCTTTCTAGAATCGTGAATGGGACCAACACGAAAAGCAACATAACTATTTCAAACCGACAGAGTACTTCAATTATGCAATGGATATGAAGATAAGAGTTAGGATAAAAAAAACTCCTACAAAATGACAATATATCCCCTAGTAATTCGTATCCCAGTACTAGTATCAAAGGTGCCATTCATAGGGGAATTGGCGGAGAAAACAAAGTTGTATTGTGGTGTGATGGGCAAATGAATGGAAATGGAATTCTGGTTGAAGTTTTCATATGTGTTGATTCCAGAAGGAACTTCATTGCCTATGAAAGGACACAACTACGGGAGGAAACTTGTGGTGCCAATGTCTATTACTACCCGAGTAATGGCAGAGTGAAGATCTTTCCTCCTAGACTCCTGTGCATTATAGTGCTAATCATGATGACTTTGTGCTCATTGCAATTAATTTAGTTGGTGGTTTAGGCTAGGATAGTTTATGATTTCCATTCCAACAATCAAGGCATTCCTTTGCGTTGCATTGGATTTTGCCAGTATTTGTAGTTCTATTAAATGTAAGTGGAGTTTCTGAGTTGTTCATGTGTGCATGTTGGTACAGAAAATTTCATCTACTTCCCACACAGGTATCTTAACTTGTTCTTCCAACAGTTTTTCACTTCACAAGTTAACTTTAGTTTTTTAGCCAAGTGACTACTTCCTGACTTGAAGCCAAGTGTCTCAGGGTTTCTGCAAGTTCTACTAAGCCTCCTAAGCACTTTTAACAAGTATGGGTTCATCAAATTCCTAGGATTAATAAAAGTGAATGCTTAAGCCAAACCTGTAGTATATTTAACAGTAATTTAGGAACAACAACAGGTTCTGATTTGCATTTCTTGTTATGCACCACCTTTTTGGTTTTGCAATTCCCATAAGCTAGTTATAAGTTAGCCAACTTGAGAGATTTAGGAAGTAAAACAAGTTTAAGGAGAAAGCATATCAAAACTACTTCCCACAGAAGCTTAACTTATTCAATAAATTACCATGTCATAGCTAACTAGGAAAACCTTCACTTTTTAGTCAAGTTACTACTTCCTGTGCCATGGTTAGGTATGGTTCCTACAAGTTTTAACAACTTCATAAACACATAAACAAGCCTAATGCAGGAACCAAGTTGTAATCCTCAAAATCATACCATATGTCAAACCTGCTGTTTTTAGCATAATACTGTTAATCAAATGTCCTTAGAGCATGAAAGCAAAGCTGGACAGAAACGTACAGAAGGAGGACTCTTCCTTGTTGCACAAACAGTTGCTGGAAGATTCACTAAATCTATTTGTTATGATTGCTTAGGTACATTATGTTGTTTGTTGAGTTATGTAAGTTGTTTTTCAGCTAGTTAGTTGCAAAAGATTAGGAAAGTAATCTTATCTTCTTATGTACTTAAGTTTGATGAAGTAAATGAAAATGCAAGCTATTCCAGCATTTGTTTTAGCTTCTAAAAACCAACGTTGCTCTCCTGCATTTTTCTCCAAAAAACCAACAAATTGGTATCAGAGCACATTTTCTTAAGGGGACCTGAGCACAAAAAAACCAGTCCAAATGGATGCTGAAACACCCTTCAACATTCTTGCACCTCCAGTCTTCAATGGTTCAAATTTTCAAGCTTGGTCCATCAGAATGCAGGCCTTCCTCGAGGCCAATGACTTGTGGGAAGCCATTGAAGAAGATTATGAAGTACTCCCACTGCCAGAAAACCCAACCATGGCTCAAATAAAGAACCACAAAAAGAGGAAGCAAAGGAAGTCCAAATCAAAGGCCACATTGTTCTCAGCCGTGTCATCTTCAATCTTCAACAGGATAATGACACTTCAATCTGGCAAGGAGATATAAGACTACCTAAAACAAGAATATGAAGGCAGTTAGAAGATCAAAGGCATGCAGGCATTGAATCTGCTGCGAGAATTTGAAATGCAAAGGATGAAGGAGACGGAACTTGTCAAGGAATACTTTGACAGGCTTCTAAACATAGCAAATCAAGTAAGGTTGCTGGGCTCAAAGCTTGAGGATGCCAGGATTGTGCAAAAGGTTTTGGTCACTCTTCTAGAAAAATTTGAAGCCACACTGTCTTCACTGGAAAACTCTAAGGATCTGACCAGCATCACTCTAACAGAACTCTTAAGTGCTTTGCAAGCTCAAGAACAAAAGAGACTTATGAGACAAGAAGGTTCTGTGGAAGGTGCTCTACAGGCCAAGACACCAAACACAAAAGGCAAGGCAGATAAAAGAAAAAAGGAAGGATCAAAAGCAAGTTCAGCTGCCAAAGGTGGAACCAACCCAGTTCAGAAAAATCCATGTCCCTACTGCAAGAAACTCAATCATCCACCTGAGAGATGTTGGTGGAGGCCAAACCGCAAATGCAATAAGTGTGGTCAATTAGGACACATAGAACGAATCTGCAAGGAGCAACAGTAAACAGGAGAGGCAAAGCAGGCTGATGGTATGGAAGAGCAACTGTTCACAGTGAGCTCCTTTGCAAGCATAACAGAAAGTTGGTTAATAGATAATGGCTGCACCAACCACATGATGCATGACATAAAGTTGTTTAAGGAGCTGGACAGATCAGTGTCATCCAGAATAAGGATTGGAAATGGTGATTACTTAGAAGCAGAAGGCAAAGGAACCATAGCCATCAAAGGACACATAGGTTTGAAGTTAATTTCTGATGTACTCTATGTTCCTAACATAGATCAAAACCTGTTAAGTGTTGCCCAGCTGCTTGAAAAAGGCTTCAAGGTACATTTCGAAGGTGGTTGCTGCGTAATAAAGGATGGGGCAGACAAGGATATTTTCAAAGTCAGAATGCAGAACAAGAGCTTTGCACTGGACTTGGTAAAAGAAGATCAAGCGACAGTAATGGTGACAGGAGGTGACACCATGCTATGGCACAGAAGGTTAGGACATTTTTATCATGGTGCTCTACAGCATCTGAAGAAGAGAGAAATGGTTGAAGGCCTGCCTGCACTCGAGGAAAACCTACCCTTGTGTGCAGCATGTCATCTTGGGAAACAAAGTAGGCTACCTTTCCCACGAAGCAAAACATGGAGAGCAACCAGGAAGCTTCAGTTGGTACACACTGATGTAGGTGGCCCTCTTAAAACTCCATCCCTAAATGGAAGTAAGTACTATCTGACTTTCATTGATGACTATACAAGGATGTGTTGGATCTACTTTCTGAAACAAAAATCAGATGTTGCTGATATTTTCTGGAAATTTAAGGCCTGGATTGAGAATCAAAGTGGCACAAAATTACTGACTATAATGTCAGACAATGGGGGAGAATACACCTCAGCAAGGTTCAACCAATTCTGTCATGAAGCTGGCATAGAACATCAGAAAACTGCTCCTTACACCCCTCAACAGAACGGAGTAGTTGAAAGGAAGAATAGAACAATCATGGAAATGACCAGATGCCTACTTCATTACAAAGACTTGCCAAAGAAATTCTGGGCAGAAGCAGCAAACACTGCTGTGTTCCTGCTAAACAGATTGCCCACCAAAGCAGTAGAAGGAAAAACTCCATTTGAAGCTTGGTATGGCTTCAGGCCAAGGGTTCAAAACTTGAAAATTTTTTGCTGTCTATGTTTCTCTTATGTACCGTAGGTAAAGAGAGACAAGCTGGACAAGAAGGCAGAAGCTAGGATTTTTGTGGGTTATAGTCAAACCTCAAAGGCCTACAGAATCTTCCTCCCACAATGCAGCAAGCTCACTGTCAGCAGAAATGTGGAATTCCTTGAAAATGAAGAGTGGTGCTGGAACAAAGAAAAGGAAGACACAAAAGAGCCTTCATTCGAGGAGGAGACTGAGGATGTTGATGACCCTCCTGTGAGAGGAACCAA
This sequence comes from Aquilaria sinensis, assembly GCA_005392925.1. Lineage (NCBI taxonomy): Eukaryota > Viridiplantae > Streptophyta > Magnoliopsida > Malvales > Thymelaeaceae > Aquilaria > Aquilaria sinensis. The sequence goes on along the minus strand of SMDT01001125.1, from coordinate 60,308 downwards.
GACATTAGCTGTGATCTATGACAGCTGCAATGTAGCTGTGCTTGAACCAGAAGGGTATGAAGCTGCTGCCCATGATTCTAAATGGGTAGAGGCAATGAATGAGGAGCTAAGGATGATTGAAAAGAATCAAACCTGGGAGCTAGTGGACAGACCATTACACAAGAAAGCAATAGGAGTCAAATGGGTTTATAGAACCAAACAAAATCCTGATGGTTCTGTGAACAAACATAAAGCTAGATTAGTGGTGAAGGGCTATGCACAGATATTTGGAGTGGATTTCTCAGAAACATTTGCTCCTGTGGCAAGGCTTGATACAGTAAGGTTGCTGGTGGCTGTGTCTGCACAAAAGGGGTGGATAATACATCAAATGGATGTCAAGTCAGCCTTCCTAAATGGCTATATGAAGGAAGAGATTTATGTCGAACAACCAGAAGGTTTTTCTGTCCAAGGAAAAGAGGGCAAAGTATATTTACTGAAAAAGGCTCTATATGGTTTGAAGCAAGCTCCTAGGGCCTGGTACAGCAGGATAGATTCCTATCTAATTAACTTAGGTTTCAAACGAAGCCTCAGTGAATTCACCTTATATGTAAGGAATGCTGACACTCAAATGCTTATTGTCTCTCTGTATGTTGATGACCTCTTAGTGACAGGAAGCAGCAAGGAGCTAGTAAGGTGGTTCAAGGACAGCATGACTGAGGTGTTTGAAATGACAGACCTTGGAGAGATGAAGTATTTCTTAGGTATGGAAATAAAACAGAAATAGCAAGGAATTTTCGTGAACCAGCACAAGTATGCCCTGGAGATACTGAAGAAGTTTAAAATGGGTGAATGCAAGCCTGTCCCCACACCAATGAATCCAAAAGAAAAGTTCAGCAAGGAAGATGGCTCTGAGAAGGCAAACGAGGCTGTGTACAGAAGCCTCATTGGCTGTCTTATGTATCTAACAGCAACAAGACCTGACATTATGCAAGCTGTGAGTATTTTTTCCAGGTGTTTGCATTGTGCGAGTTCCACACACTTTCAAGCAGCAAAAAGAATAGTCAGATACATCAAAGGCACAACAGATTATGGTTTATTGTTTGGAAAAGTTAAGGATTATGCTTTACAAGGTTATTCAGATAGTGATTGGGCTGGGTGCATTGATGATATGAGGAGTACTACTGGTTACAGCTTTAAGCTTGGAACAGCTGTATTCTCCTGGTGCTCAAGGAAGCAAGATGTGGTGGCTCAATCAACAGCTGAAGCAGAATACGTGGCTGCCTGTGCCACAACTAATCAAGCCCTTTGGCTGAGAAAGCTAATGAAGGACCTCCATGAAGAGCAGAATGAAGGAACTACAATTTTTGTAGATAACCAAGCTGCAATATCTATGTCCAAAGATCCTGTGTTTCATGGGAAGACTAAACATTTCAAACTGAAGCTGTATTTCTTGAGGGAAGTTAAAAAGGAAGGAGAAGTAAGGCTCCTTCACTACAATACACAAGATCAAGAGGCAGACATTTTCACCAAAGCATTACCTAAAGCTCGGTTTGAAGATCTAAGGGAAAGACTAGGAATTGTGAGCTCCAAGGACAAGGAGGAGTGTTAATCAGATGTCCTTGGAGCATGAAAGCAAAGCTGGACAGAAACGTTCAGAAGGAGGACTCTTCCTTGTTGCACAAACAGTTGCTGGAAGATTCACTAAATCTATTTGTTATGATTGCTTAGGTACATTATATTGTTAGTTGAGTTATGTAAGCTGTTTTTCAGCTAGTTAGTTGCAAAAGATTAGGAAAGTAATCTTATCTTCTTATGTATTTAAGTTTGATGAAGTAAATGAAAATGCAAGCTATTCCAGCATTTGTTTTAGCTTCTAAAAACCAACGTTGCTCTCCTGCATGTTTCTCCAAAAAAACCAACAAATACCATGAACGGCTGCTAGTTTTAGCCTAAAATCTCTTGTAAACACCAACTTCCCTATTGAATTACCTAACTGATTTAAGTTAACTCAAGTGAGTGAGAAGTGAACTATGTTATGGAAACAACATAATGCCAGACTTCTTCTTATAAAAGAAACATAGCTTGTCCATGAGGGATTACTTCACCATCGGGTCTATCTCCTTAGAGTTCTAGTTTGGTTGTAATCTATGTTTTGGTTGTAGTTGTGCTATGATTTTTTTCCTTTTACCACTAGGTGGTCTGGCTTCTTAGTGTAAAGCGCCTGGTATGTGTGGCTGATTGTCTTGGAGCTAGCTAGTTTGATGAAATAAAATGCAGGGTGTCATTCCCTTTTTTATTTTTTATTTTTTTATATAAAGGATGGTTATGTTCCATAAAGAGACTCAGATTTGTCAAATGAAAAGTTTATGTAGCAATTGGTCCTCACAAAAATTGGCTTGCTCTTATTACTCCCTGTACTTACCATTTTTTTCTATTTTTATGTGTCCCAAAATGTTTCACATTTACTTTTTTATACAATTTCTTCCAATTTTGCCAATATATGTGAAAGTGCTAGGAAGAAAAAGAGAAGAAACGTTGAAACTTGGACTGAATTTTAAACTTTTGAGCTGGCCTTAATTTGCTTCTAAGATTTTTGTTATTAAGTAGGCTTAGTCATAGACTTGTCACTAAAAATTAGTGTATTTGAATTTTCAGAAGGAATCAAGAGTAATTGTGTTATTTTTCAATAATAATCTTAAAAAAGTAATATATAATATGCTTATGTGCCGCAACATTCATAACTTTCTTTTAAAAAAAATTATGGACATTCGCTAGTTTTCTCAAAACAAGAGAGAGAGTGTGTGTGTGTGTGTGTGAGTGATGAGTTTGTTGCATTACTCGCGTGCTCTTTGAACTTCGTAACGTTTTAGAAATAAAACCATTCATATTTTAGGTGCAGAATATTTGTTATATCATTTCAATTACCATGTCGTTCTAGAACTTCAGTGGAAGTGATGACTAATACGTAGAAGTTGGGCTATTTCCTTCCATCCTAATCCTCATGAATTCATGAATTGATTGATAATACCACAAATGTCAGAGCTCATGAGCATAAGAAACTAGAAAGATCAAGCTTCGCATCCATCTACCTACCATTTACAGCAGTATGCTACAATCTTGTTTTTTTTTTACTAAAAACATCTTGAAGACACCTTTAGAGATTCTGCATTTAACACATCTTACGTATCACTTGGATTTATAAACATCAGCAATCATGCTTTGGCATCTATGACATCTAACAAGCAGCGCCTAATTCCTTTCCTCTTTTTCCAGGAGGAAAACTTATTCAACTGGTTTCAAACAAACCAAGCATGTTTACAATTTTCAAAGAGATTTAACAAGAAAGTAGAGATGATGAAGGAGACGGAGGATCAAACGTCAAATCAACAGGACCCCTGTTATTTTTGCAAAAGTTGGCAATAACTTGGGCACAACCATTTGCCTCTTCACAAGTAGCAGAGACGGAGAACTTATTGAATTCCCTAACCAATCCTCTTATACGTTTAATGGCTTCCACCATAGCTTGAGCTTCCCAAACTTTTGTCTTACCATCTTGAACCAACTTCTTCTTCAGAGAAACATAATTAACCCGCTTTTTCTTGAGAGAAATAGCTTTCACAAGCTTTTCGTTATCCATCTCTACTTCAACCTTTGTAAGGTTCAATTCCAGAGCCTTAAGGATTCCCTGCTCAATGGCTGTAAGGCCCACATGTCGTCCTTCACTGTGGCTATAGCCTTCTCCTCCAACATGAACAACTTTACCAAGTTCATCTCTGATGATAAATCCGATGCCTAATTGACCCTCTTCTTGAACATAAGCTTCAGCAATATTTATTTTCACAAAGCTTCGTTGTGGTGGTTTCCATCTACCATCCCGAAGGTCACCTCTTCTCTTCAACTCTGTTTCACTCTTAAAAGACCTGTGGCCAACAAAGTTCTCTTTAGCATCAATTTACATAATACAATGCAATTTCAATGCAGCAAAGGGTGTTTATTACCTATCCATACTGTTGATTGTAACAAGAGTTTCTTGATACTCAAAAGCCTCTGCATAAGCTTCGGTTGGGCTTCTAATCGAAGGATCTTTCCTTTCCCGAGTCACAATGTTGTACAACAAAAACATCTCCTTGGTCGAAGTCAAAAGAAGTTGATCCCTCTTCCAAAACCCCAGAATTCGAAGGGTTCCAAACAGAGGCCCGATTTTAAATTGTTTGGCCCAGTGGCCTTCATTTTCCATAACCCAAATGTCATGACAAGTGAAAGGCTTAAACATATGATACTGATGAGACATATCCCTGTCATAAGAAACACATAATGCAAGGCAACCATTATAGTTGAACAGACTAAGAAACTCCTCTCTTGGCTCTGAAATATCTGGCACTTGTATTGCTTCAAACTCTTCACTGCTAAGGCGAAATGCTACAAGCTTTACCTTGTTGCTTGATTTTCCATCCACCCAATAATAGGCCTCGTTAATGCAAGAATTGCATCGTACCTATTCAATAATATCACAAATATCCTCAAGCTTAGTGTGATCCAGTTCTCTCCAGGAATTTGTGGTCATTGAATAAACTGCAAACAGCATAACACAACCCTCCTGACACCAAGTCTTCCGAATATATATGGCCTTGTAGTCATTGGACAGTTGATCCACTCCAAATCCAAAAGTAAAGAAACTAATGAAATGAAAAGGGCGGAGAATATGTAGTCTGGGTAGATATCTAAACTCTCTTGTTGAAGGATTTAACAGAGCAAAAATAAGACAATACGAATCAACCAAGAACAATAATCCATGACAGACCAAAAAGTGTGGCCCATTCCACAGACGCTTGGGCACAATGTCACCGCATTTTATTTCACTATGTGACAGATCCAAGAGTTCTTCATCGATAAATAGTAGCTTCCTCATCCTACACCAAAAGTCTTCCAAAAGCCTATCATCGTGATATAACATAAGATGAGGCCGTTTTCTGCCTATACTCAGGTGAGAATGGACAAACCAGGGACTTGCTATAATAGCAGCACAAAATTTGGAGAGACATTGAAATCTGATGAGAGACTTTGGTGGCAAGTTTAATAGGATTCCAGTCACCAGTTCTTCGGGCCAAGTCCCACCATGCCTAGGCATCTCTTCACCATGGAGGAAGGAGCAAAATCAAACCAAAGTTAAAAACCAACATGTAAGAAATTAAGTAATACGGTTAGCATAGACAAAGTAATTAATTGGGCATTGCTACAAACATAGACATGGACACAGTGGCATGGCATCTTCAGACTTGGGACAGGATAAAGAAACAAAAATCGATCCTTGATAAAGAGAAAAATATACTAAAAATTGAAGAGAAACGAACCAATTCATGTGTCTGCGCTAATTCAAGAGAAAGCAATAGAAATCAAAAATTGGATCGGAATTTGAAGCAGATTCGGTAAAATTGGGAGAGAATCACACCTTCAATTGGTCTCCTGTGCTTGGTCTAGTGGTTCCGTAGTCTTACTGGTACCTGAACTTGATGGCATCGAATTGCCACAAGGAGGTCATCGAAGTTCCGCAGTGTTACTGGACTAGTGCTTGAACTTCGATTAACCGCCATGATAGGGATGCGCTTAATGCAAAAAGGTATGACAGGGCAGGGCACCTACAAAATTAGTACCATTCAACTTCAATAGAAGAAACTTGAAAACGCATGCACTTACAATGTCATTGTGTAGTCCCTCAAAGCTCTTTAACTCACACAATCAAGATGGTTTAAATTGTATGGATGTATAGTTTGTTATTCTCCCTATTACACGCCTATATGATTGATTAATAGATATCTTAAAGGAAATTATTTAAGATGAAATAGGTATTTTAGAGATGTGAAATGAAACGAGGGAAGGAAATGGAGGAGAAATTTAATTGGGAAAGTGAGAATAGATTATAGAAGAAGTGGTAGTTGCATATTGATAAAAAAAAAAACATATATTGTGATAATTTATTGCTAAACTAGAAGTGATAGGTAACTCTACATCATTTAATGGAGATGAATTCAAGGAAATAGATTCGTTCATCACTTAAGTAGATATATAGACCGTTAAGCAAGTGCTACGTAGTGGACTAATTTGAATAATTACTCTTGATTGCTCAACATCTCATTTTACCATGTAGTACTATAGTTTTGATCTTTTCCTCAAGAAGTTATTCAAGATGAAGTATGCACTTTACATATGGAAAATGAAACAACAAAGAAGGAAACCAAGGGGACAATTTAAGGGAGTGACAATGAAACAACAAAGAATGAAGTATAGAACTATAGCATAAATTGTGCAACAAAAGAAAAAAAGACTTACTAGTTTCCCAATTCCTTATCATTGTGGTGACAGTTTGTTAAATTTAGATCGTTTTAAAGTGGTTTAGCACATTTAAAATTGCTTAAAATCTCATTTTGTACGAATTGATTCATTTGTTCTCGTCACAAAAATAACATATATAACCTATGGTTAACTATTAAGATCATCTCAAAGAAAATTGTTTAAGATGAAGTATAAACATGTGTTTTAGGATTGATTCATTTCCCATTAATGTGATTAATTGGTCAATGAGACATGGTCGGTCAAAAGGGACATGTTGGAGGGGTTAAGGGGACGTGATTTGAGAGAGATTACTGACGGCTGAAGGCCAAACGAACTTCTGATAGTAGATAAAAACTTTTGTGATTATAGCCTCCTGCTCAAGATTCAACTTCTCACTTCTCGACATATACAAAGAAAGAGATCAGCACAAATTTCTTGCAAGCAAAAACAAAAGGAAAAAAAATAGAAAAAGAAAAAAGAAAAGGAAAGAAAGAAAGAAAGGAGGAGGGAAAGGAGATGCTTCTTCTTCGTTCTCCTTCATATGTTTTACACAAATTCTCAAGAAAATGCTGTACCTGTACAGTATAGTGTATATGCCAATATGCAACCCTTGTAGCAGGCCTATTAGTTTGGCTACCTTCTTCCTGTAATACTATAGCAAACAAACTAGACGGCTCCAACATCTGCTCAAGTGGTTAAATTTTCCTGTATGGCAAGAAAAGAACCACATATATTTCCGCCAACGTCTGGGAAGTTTTCACACCCGGCAAGGGGCTTCACCTTTCCCTTCTCATCAACAGCAACTGGATACTTCAGCAGGTGCCCCCTCAGCTCAGTTACCTCATCAGCAGCAAATTGTTTCCAGTTCATCTCTGCCATTGACCTCACCAGTCTTACACATTCTAGGCTTTCTGGTCTGGTGAAGCGGTCTTCAACTACACCAAGATGCTCTGCCCATAGTGACATCCTGTATCCATATATCTGCGAAGCACATTTTCACAGACAAAGCTGAAAAGTTAGTTGTGTGTTTCATAATTCACGCCCCACACACAAGCAAGAATTCAAAAGTAGCAGCTAAAATTTTTTGTGTCAGTAAGTGTCCTTCAATTTTTTAGGTATTGGGACATCATAATTTAATTGCTGTTTACCTGTCCTTGTGGGCTTGATAGCTTTATAGCGCTGGTATGAAGAGGTTGGTAAGCTCCCATTGCAATCTCAGTGTCCCTTGTGCCCTCCATGGATCGCTGATTGATGTTGGCAGACCCCAACAATACATATTCATCATCAACAATCATCCCTTTTGAATGTACATATATCATGAATCGCCCACTTTTACGACTAAGTACCTGGAGAGGCAAAGAGACATGCTCCAAGTCAGTGCTGTGACATTTAGTCTCAGACATTTTGAGCAGATAATTAGGATGCTGAGCAGATCAATGTATTAGAGCAATTTAAGAAAAAGTAAGGGCAAAGAAAACAAGTAGCTTATCTCAAGCAGATCAACCCATAGGTAAGAGGACACTCAGATTCAATGTTCTGATCTATAATTCTCAAAAGCACACAGGATAAAAAAAATGATTGGTTTCAGAGAAACTGGGTTGATACCTGAGGTGTATTTGCAGCAGCTGCACTTGGACCTCCAGAACCTGAGATACTGTATCCATCTCTAGCCTCACGATTTCCAAGACAGAAGAAGTTCAAGTAGTCTTGTGGGGAGTAGGTACGCTCGAGGCCAGCCTCCACAAGCGCCTTGTAAATGGTCTCATACATCATTTGCATAGTTTTATTCTGAAATTTGCAGAAACTATAAATGAACCATTGTTCATAGTTGCAGATCATTTTCACTGCTATAAAAATTGAAGACCCTTCAGGCAATTATGATCATATAACTTAAGTACGAAGAAAAACAAACAAATCAGGCTTTATCTGTTGGGAGGTGTTAGGGGGTTCTGCAGGAAATGAATGTTAGACAGTTTGCACACAAGTTCCCAGTGATTTTTGGATAAATCACTCCCACCAAAGTAACTGTGTTTTTTAACTGTACAAACATAGCATCAGGCGAACTTGTAAGTGTTTCACCTTGAGCTCAATTGCTTTGAAATTTAGCTTTAGTTCATATTTGTCCATGTTAGACTTGTGAATCATTAGAGCCTCAACCAGAATTTCAGGATATTGCTATTTGAGGTATAAAAAGTGGAATTGCCGAATAATGACAACTGCAGAAGTTGAACTTCAAGATTACCTGCCAAAATAAAATCCTCTGAGTAGCAGCACCAGTTGGGACACCCTCGGGCCACATTGGGATGACAATATATGCAGAAAATCTCTCTTGTGCTTTAATTTTACTTGCTATCTTAAGAGCAATTTCCATTGGAATCAAATTGTTGGCACCTGCAGTTATTGTTTCCACAAATATTTTAAAGATTGTTAAGAAAAAAAATCTGATCGGCTTCCAGCTTCCAACTTATTTGGAACCATGTGATAACAAGATTTTACATTCTTAACAGTAAATATACCCGTGAGAAAGTAAGCCTGTTACCTAAGTCCTTACGAGAGCTCCAGTTGAAGGATGACCCAATAAAATACTGGTTCTCTATATAAATGAAGTGCTGGGCAGCACGAATGGCCTTGACATATGCGGTATGTATGCTCATGTCAATCAGAACATTTTTACCAGACACCAGATTCTGTTAGAAGCAAAATAATCTATAAGATTCCCAGAGAATAAACAGACACAAAGAAGGGAGGGACTCAAATTACAAAGTGCAATGAATTCCCAAAACTCTCTTTTACCTTGCTTGGGCCATCCTTTGGATCCTTTGGGAAGTTTTTAACAGAGTTTGAATCAATAGAGCGAAAAATCTGCAATTGTGGAGCCCAGCACAAACAAATGAAGCATTGTCTTACATAAAACACCTTCCCAAAACAAAGCAGTTTTGAATTTGCTAACTTAAAGGACAATGCTTTCTGCAAAGCCAATCTAACCCTATTTTCAGTAAAAGAAAAGATGGGCAAAATACCTGAACATGCCAAGCTTCAGGATCATTTTCGCTAGCACCAGGAAGGTCATTCATCCCTAAGATGTCTGAGATTCTCTCAATCCTGAGCAAAGAATCATCATATGATGTTTTTAGTTTCCTAATTCCACGAGGCTTTGAAGCCTTCAACCAACGCTCCTCAAAGTTTGTTAGAACATCATATGCAGCTGGACCGTCAATTCTAGAGTGCAAATCATGCCATGGTTCTCTAGGACAGCCAGCAATGTCCTTACCCTGTTCATGTAATTAAAAGATATAGACAACTTCTGTGAATCACCTTCAGAGCAAAAACTACTTTTTCAACTATTACTATTCAAATCATTTAAAATTACTTAAGTAAAAGGTCTTCTTTAAAAAGTTACCGTAAAAGTTGGATTATGATAGTCATCTTTATGAACTGTTTGAAGTGTCCTGAATAATGGATGTTTAGGAGTGTCATAACGCCCATCACACAGATCCAGTCCACCAAGGAAAGCGATGATTTTTCTTCTGTTATTGCCAGCATCAGCATCCACAATAACAGTTTTCTGATGATGTGTGTAAATTGTTTCAACTTCCTGAAAGTAAAGAAAGTACTATAAGCGCAATGAAGAATTTATATGTAAACTGAACTCTAAAGAATCCATGATACCAGTTTTCTAATGGTGTGTTTGTGAGTGCATGTGTATTTTTGTTTTGTTTTCGTTTTTTTCGGAAGAGGGGGAGGGGGTGCTAGCATCTTAGGCAAACAGAAATTGTGGTTTTCTCTTACCCGTTGCTTCACCCAGCTGTGTCGTTTCCCAGCAATACGAGGACACAATAGCACTTGCACCGAAGAGTGCTTGAAAAAACTACGTGTTTCCTCATCGTGTGTTGCCATTACCCCATCCTGATATACAGTTCGAAAACAATACAATATAAGTTCGATTCAACAGTGCTTCCCAAGTAAATTGAAAAACGAATACATGGTCAATTGCTCACAAACAAATACTATGATCAGTAGGTTCAAGATCTTACACAGATCTAAGAAGAGATAGAGAGTGGTAATTTCAACATTTGGCCTACACTATAGCATTAAATCAAAATATAACCGACTCACTGTTTTATATCCTAAGATGCTTCTTGAAGTGGGATCATCCCAGACAAGCAGCAGAACTCGTACTCCTTCTTGAGACTTGGACTTCAGAAGCTCCCCAAGGCTGAAATCTGAAGCAGGACCACCATCACGTACCAATCTAACTTTATGCCAGACTGACCACCCTGTAATATAAATCAAGCGCCTGGCTTGACATATAGCATCAAATATATCCTGCCAACACTTCCCATGTACATAGCTCATCCCCCAATCTAGCTTCAAGTTCGGAAGACACCCATCTGGAACGTGAGCATCTTGATAAAGAGTTACTTTCCCACCTTTCCTGAGAGGAAAGTATGTTCCAGGAACCCCAACATAGTCAGGGCCAGCCCCAACTCCGTGACTATAGATGCTCAGTTTTTCCATGGGTATATACTGAATTGATAGTCTTAATGCAGCACCAGGCTTACACGGTTTTCTACTGTTATTTAAGATTGTGTAGGTTCCCTCAATTTTTTCACCTGAGTAAATCTGTTCCACAGCAATTGGGACAAAGCCAATCACCTGTGATCCCACAATATCACTGTCTTTAACTACAAAATGCACCTCAGCTGCACAATGTGCTACAGGCACATGGAAATGCTGCTTCCAAACAGGATTTTCACTGTTGCTGATCACAAAAGTCCTTCCTACTACAGCACCTCCAACAGAAATTGTGACATAAGGATCACTTGTAACAGTTTGTCTCATATGCCCTGGTAATCGCCCAACAATGTCCCCTAAAGTCTTATGAAACATATCCATGTTGGGGAGATTCTTAGCATCACAGACCAAAATATCCAAATTCCCATGTAATAGCAAGACCTTCAACGACCCTTTCTGGTAGGGCACAATCTGTGTACTCTGACTATGTTGCGATCCATCAAAGGATTGTGAAGCGCCAATCACATAATCATTGGATGAATCAACCCGTCCCAAATAAGTCCCTTCCCAGTTACTTGAGTCATTAGGGTACCCATAGAAATTTTCAGGCTTATCATGTCTCCAACTCGGACTGTCATGAGGAGGAGCCATGGGAGATGCAGGCAAAGAAGGCGCTGAAGGGGCAGGAGGAGATGCAGGAGCACTTGAATGATCATCAGACAATTGCACTCTACTCAATAAGTCATCTAGAGGCGGATAACTTACAAAAGGACCCAGCCCATCTTGGCTGTGATTACTAGAGAAGCTATGGGCGCTCAATTGTTCTTGAGGAGGATATTGCTCAGGCTTTGGATGAGCAGCTTCAGGAGGAGGGTAGGGTTGATGATGTGGAGAAGCTGAACCATATTGGAAACTGTCGTGATGCTGAATTGCATGTGGGGGAGCAGTAGCAGGAGGATACGGGTAGGAACTGGGTCCAGAATAAGAGGGTGAATAGCTGTCATAGTCTACTGGACCCGAATATGGGGTTGTAGCCGGGTAAGTTTGTTGTGGATACGGGTAATAAGGATATTGCTGAGGAGGAGGAGGAGGAAGAGGAGGGTACTGATCTTGAGGTGGAGGTGGAGGTGGAGGTGGGTAACCATGAGGTTGATGATAAGGATATGGGTATGTATTGTTGTAAGGGTAATTATACATCACCAAATAACGGACAACAGACAAAAATCCACTACAGCATCATAATCAAACTAACGCAGTACGTAGCAATTACTCAAAGGAACATAAAACCAATCTAAATGACAGAAGTCAACGAATCTAGGTGTCTGCTTCTTTCTATGATCGGAGAACTCAATATGGAACAAAGGCAATAAAACCCAGAAACAAAATCTGCCTTGTTTTCTTATCGAAGATTAGCTATAGCTCAACGAAGTTTTAAGAAATTGATCACCTCTGCGATTCGGTCTCGTTTCCGGGAGAGCTGAAGCTGGAAACGTAACGGCAGTTACCTGCTGGCGGAGACTCGAAATGAGATCGACGAAACATCTGGACAAGATAAAACTAAGGCCTAAACCCACTTTTGGCCCTCCGACTCAAACAATTCGGGCAGATAACTCCCTGGACATCAACTCAGCCTAACTCGCCCCCTGAATTTGGAAAACTGGTACAGTTTGGTCCTTTTTGCCTTGTGCTCATCATGTGACCTTTATTTTCTTAACACTACTTGCTTGTTGTTATTGTTTAGAGGAGAGCGCGAGAGACCTTGGCGATTTCGCACCAGAAAGAGGGCTAGTAAAGGAAGGAACCCAGCAAAAGAACTGGAACCTTAGTCCCCAAATGCTCTAATCGAATCAAATGAAAAATAATTGCTCCATGTTATGTATATGCTATGGATCAACTACCGTGTCTTCTACCCCTAAATATACCTCTTTTCTATGATATGAAAATTCCTCAACTGCACCTAGACTTACAAGTCTTAACTTGACCTAACGAATAATTTTAGGAAAAAAAAAAGGAAAAACTAACTAAAATCAACACTTAAAAATATGGCAATTGGATATGGCAATTGGATCTCTTTCTTCTCACAAGGAAAGCCATGAGATACCCATTGGACCCCTAGCCACGAGTGTACCCCACTCATCACTCACTCAGCTCCAAAACACACCGCTCATGAACCAACCTCACCCAACTGGCTCAAACCCATGCACCCATATGGGTTCACCCCATCTCATATCATACATCGCCACTTTGTTATTTTCCAATCCACCAACCAACCCTCTTTGCCTCTACATTGATAACCCCACAAAGCTTTGATTGTTCAAATGCCCTCTATAGCACCAGCTCTCCCGACCCTTGTCCGTTTTCCACAACAACGGCACTCACTTCTCTAGATCGTACTCTTTTATGATGTCATTGGATTAGAGGACCTCACGTCAAAGTCGAGCGTTCATTAAAGGCTGCTTAGCTATCTCGGCATGCAGATGAACTAGTCACATGTGCTTATTTGTCTAGGAAGAAAACATCACCACTTCTTTTGCATAAACTGCTACTTGGACCCTCTCCCACTACTAATGAAGCCAAGCCATAAACCCCAATCCTTCTAGCGATTGCATCAATGGTGATGATTATGTTGATAGATTCAAATTTTGTGACTTCAATGATAGATTTAGGGCTCGAACAAGAATGGGAGAGTTTCCCTGATTTTTTTAGCCTTATCTTGCTTTGGTTCATGAATAATGTACCTATTTAAAGCACCTTCCAAGCTAATGTGAGCAAGCGGCATTAAGAAAGCAATGATCACATGATAAGCATGAAGGTGAGAAAGGCTAAGACATATCAGTTTTTCAAATTGAAAGGCCACTTAGAATGAGTTGATGTTTCAAAGGTTTACTATTCAAGTCATTTGAGTTTGAGAGCCAAAAGTAGCTTTAGAGCATGATCGTATTGCTTTGACAATGTGGGTGGCACAACTTGTTTCTCATTGTGTGTTAACAACATTGGTGAGAACAATAAAAAACAAGGCAGCTGGCTACTAATTTCCAATTGAAACGTAAGGGGACACTTATTTGTTTTTTTTTCACAATTTCTTTTCGTCCAAGTTTTTCCGCCCTCCAAATTAAGCTCTACAAGAAGCCCAATTAGAGCCTAACACATACACTTCCATGGCAATTCTTTGGCCACATGTTTTGTCATTATTTGACAACCAGTTCTTACTTAACCCTAAAGAATTTTGTTTGTTACCAATATTCAAGATTTGAATCTATATCCTTCTTTTTGAACATGTCATTTAATCTCTAAAGGTTATTGGTTTTCTTTTTTGGTATAAAGACATTTAAACTTAAACTTGATGTGACCATATATATATGAACTGAAAAGCCAAACATCTTCTAACAGTTAAGTTAGTCCATTTTTACAAGGTTTTGTTCAACCACTGGAACCTAATAACGTCATACTCTGTCGTGAAGGCAAAGTGCATCCTAAGAGAGGACCCACTTTTTATTTTTCTGTTCAATCAAACTTGAGGATTAGAGGTTTACCTAGGTATATGTCACACTTTCTTTTGGTGTTTAGATAAAAAGTATCAAATGCTAGAATCATTAAATGTGTATTAAGATGCGACAACAAATAAATTATGGCTAATTCTTCCGTGCGTGTGCCAGCAGAAATACGTAATAAATATTTTAATTGCAGCCATTAGCACACATAGAAGTGTTCATTAGGCTGACCCGGCTCGGGACTTGCCCGGCCCGGCCGGTCTCAGTTCTAGGTTTGGAGGGCCCGAGTACGACCTGGGTTAATGTGTGTCGGGTCTTACCTGGTCTTGGGCCTGATCCAGGCCTAGGCCCGCTATTTTTTTTTTTAGAATTTGATTTTAAAATAAATTTTTTGAAAACTAATTGTTTTAAGAGTAAAACACCGCCATCTATGTGAAATTTTATTAATTTGAAAGCCAAACGGCACTTACATAACTTGGAACGGGCTTTACATAAGTCAATAGCAAAACGTTCCATAAAAGTAAATGTAAAATAAAATGTAGGATCCATGCTGAACAGCAAAATCAAATCAAATGCAAAGTAGGAAGATAATAAACAAGCTGTGGATTTAAGCATCTATCTCATCAGAGTTTTCTTCGTTGGAACTCTTGTGGTCTTGTAATCTTAAAGCTGCAAGACCTCAATTATGGTTGCATATATAAACTTCAATTGCATCTGGTGATAACCTTGCGTGTTTCTCTAAAATTACACATTTTCCAGCGCTAAAAGCCGACTCAGATGCAACGGTTAAGACGGAAACCGCTAGAACTTCTTTGGCAAATATGGAGAATATTGGAAATTTATTGCTTCTTACTTTCCACTATTCTCCCAAACCAAGTTAAGGTATGCGTCTACTTCATTAAGATCGGATACTGTAGCACGGGGCCATTTGAGGAGTTGTTCTGCTAGATTGAATGATGATAAGCCCGACGATGATGAACACCTGATGATAAAGGAAGTAATTTTCATAACCTTATCCTTATATCAATCGGCATAAATCTTAAATAACCCCCACAAGTGCTCCTCAATAGTGGCAATTATAGTATGAACAGAAATATGTGTCATTTCTAAGAAACTATAATAACCCTTAAGTAGCTGTTGTGTACCCGTGATTCTAATAGTTGGGTCTAGTGCAGATGCAAGTAAATAGATCAGGGGTATATTATTGAAATATAAAATCCATTTGTCTTTCATTGCTTTAATCGTGTCTTTTAAGAACTCATCATCCTTGTATTGGTTAAAAACCCATGCAATATTGACCAAATGCATTAAAACTTTGTGAGATGTGGGATAGTATATACCGGAGCAAAAAACAATGGCCTCATAAAAATATCGTAGCACAGTAGCCACTTTTGACAGTTTATCCAACATCTCTTGTTTCAAAAGCATTTTGTTTTTTTTTTACATTTATAAAACATGTCATGTGTGCAGCAAATGACATCACATCCATCAACATCTCATAAGTCGAGTTTCATCAGGTATCGCAATCAAGTTTAAAACATTTTCAACTAAAATTGAGGTCATTTTCAAGACAATATAGCTTAAACTCTTTAAAAATTTTGGTTCTTGACTTCAAATAATGGATTGCCCACCGGATTGAAGTAATTTCAGTACTCAAAACTTGAAGACCTTTTTGGACAGCTAAGTTTAAAATATTACACATCTAATATGAAAAAATGCGGCATCCCGGACAGGTTCTAGTGATTCCTTCAATGTCTCAGCCGCGACATCGTTGTTGGATGCATTATCAAATGTTATGCTAAAAATCTTATCATGATAAAAAAATTCTTTAAAAGTTTCTGAAATAACTTGGAATATGTTCCAACCAGTATGATCGACCTCCATCCACTTAAATGCAACTATACACTCTTGAACAACCCAATTATCATCAATCCAATGTGCAGTGATACAATAATAATCTTGTCCTAATGGTGAAGTTCATATGTTACTAGTGAATAAGATAGAATGATCAAAAGCAGAGAAGTATGCTTGTAGGTTTGATTTACTAGCTTTATAAATTTTAAATGTCTCCCTCCTAGCAGTACTTGTAGATGTTCTTTTAAAAGTAGGGTTTAATTCTGATTTAATCCATTTTTTCATGTGCCTATTTTCTGCTTGTGTAAATGGTTTTTCAGTTAACATCATCCGTTCTACCATGCTTTATCTACAATTTTATTGATTAAATCTAAAAATACCTAATCCGCCGGCAATACTCGCAAGTTATGTCTGACCGCTGGTACTGGCAGCTGCATCCGGACATAGATTCGGGTGCTTATGTTCCATGTGCCGTTTGAGTGTTCCTGTGTCAAAGTTTTTCTTGTGTTCGAGCTTTGTGTTGCAATGTATGCAATTTGTGAACCTCGCATCATTGCCATAACCATCCTTCTCAAAAACTTGGTCAAAATGCTCTCAAACTCATGCGGTGAGCCTCGACATCTTACCTTGTGATGGAAGTTCAGGTTGATGGCTTGTCGAGGTCTGTTGAGAACCATCTCCTCCACCAACATTCTCTGTTGCCGTTGGCTTCATCTCCTCAACGTCATCATCCAAAAGTTGATCGTCGAGCCCCAAGTCGTATTGACTCATATCGAATTGCTCACCCTCATCAATTTATTGGATTTGAGCCCCATGGGTCGCCGGTCGAGAAAGGCCACAAAAAAAAGACCTCAAACCAGTATGGGATGAAGAGCTTGAGGTCTTTCCCTTTTCTCTTGACACCATTTGTGTAAGAATAAATTAAAAAAAAAAATGAAGAGCTTTGGAAGTAATTAAGGAATGATTAAGAAAAAAATGAAGAAAATAAGGTTGAGAGCTTAAAGAAAATGAGAGAATATATTAGTAGAGAGGAAAATATTGCTAAGATTGGTGTGAAGAAATGGTAGAAATGGCCTCCCTATTTATAGGGGAAGGCCTTTTTTTTTTTTTTTACTTAAAAGCCCTTAGAATATAATTATTGGGAGGGGCAAAAAAGTAATTTTGGGGGTTAAAAAAAAGACTGCAAACCGTTAAAAGGACCTGCAGTGTAATTTTCCCCCTTTTTTTAATCCGGACCGGACCAGCCGAGATGAGCCGGTCCCGAGCCTGTCCCTATGCTTGGCATCTCCCGTGCCGAGCCCACTTCAATGCCCTTCCTATCTAAGGCCTATAATCGCCCCTCCCGATGCTGTGCTTAGCCCGGGCCCATGTCAAGCCAGGTTTGACCCAGGGCGGTCCCAAGCTAGGCCAGTCCCAACCCGCCCCTTTGAACACCACTAAGCACACATGGCTTATAGGTCAAATGGTTAAATGTGTAATTTTTTTTTAATTAGGATTGGAGTTCAAGACGTACCAACAACAATTTTCACGCCTCCTCCCTAACTAGCGTTTCTTTTACCCAGTTTTTCTTTCTTTATTTTTTTTTTACTTTCCTATTTTCATTTTTCCATGCCATTTATTTTTTTTCATTTTACCCTATCATATTATTTTTCTTTTCACTAACGCCATGTTAATTAAATACTTCCTCCATTTCAGGTTCTTTGCTTCAGTTATGTTTGACACGGAGGCTAAGAAATAATAGAAGTATGTATCTTTTTTCCATTTTACCCTTGGTCCCACCTTTCTCCTACCCTATCTGCATTACCACTGTCAACTACTGTTCTTCTTTAGCTTCTCTGATCTCTTGTCGTCCGATCTTCGATCTCTTACCGTCCCGACCTCCTCACCTCGTCGTCCTTTGCGTCCGATCGTTCGCCATCATTCACCTCAGATCTTTTAGCTCTGCCGCCTGCTGCACTAACCTCCTCACTTGATCTCCTCACCTCAATCTTCTTGCCTAATTGCCAGCTGCCTACAACCCTGACCTTTTCACCCCTTCGACCGCTGCCCTGACCTACTCGCCCCAGTCGTCCGCAGCCCTGATTGTCCGTCGCTTTTAAATCTCTCGCCTATTGTCCAGTTTTTTCGACATCGGATTGCCTCCTCTCACTCACGTTCAATATCTTGCGTCCGATCTCTTACGTCCAATACCTATCGTTCGATCTGCCACCGCCATCGTCTCGTCTAAATCTGCCATCGCCATCATCTCTTGTCTGATCTGCCACCACCATCGTCCTTTGTCTCATTGCGTCCGATCTGCCACCGCCATCGTCCTTCGTCTCATCGCGTCCAATCTGCCATTCCCATCATCTCGTCAAGGAAATGGGTTCATGATTCCAGCGACAATGAAGGAATACATAAAGAAATAGCATCACGACTACGATGGCCGTCGAAGATTAGAAAAGCCATGAATAGTGTATCTATCGAATTAGAGTGAAATGGGAGGGGTATAAGTGTAAAATTAATTAGTAAAACTTACTAAAAATGGAAATGGTGCAGAGAATTTAGGATGTCCCAAAATGACAAATGGAGCAAAAAACCAGGGACGAAGGGAGTATATTAATTAACCCAAGTAACTTACAGAGAGGCTATTTTCCTTCATTTTTTTTTTTGGTATGATCCTTATTTTTTCTTTTTCTCAATTTTGTTTACCATTTTCCATGGTTCTTTTTAGCCCAACCAAAATGTTCGTTCAGTTTTTTTCAAGCCCACTGTAGCTTTTGTTTTGTTTTATTTTTGTTCTTACCATGTTTTTATGGTACTTTTTAATTATTGTTCCTATGATAATATTTTTCAAAGCACAAACAACTACTAGTAAAATAAAAAAATAACTATTAGTAAACTAATAAATAGCTAAGTTTATCAATAAGCACAAATTGATAAAAGAATAAACAGTTGCTAATAAAAGAACAAAAACCAACTAAGAAAAGAACAAAAAGCTACTGATAAAAAAAACAACTATTGAAAAAAGAATAACTACTACTATTAAAGAAACAAAACGTTAATTTATCTAAAAAAAGCATAAATTAATAAAAGAACAAACAAATACTGATCAAAGAATAAATAATAATTTATAAAAGAACAGACAACTAATTTATCTAAAAAACAAATAGAAATTAATGAAAGAACAAACAGTTACTGATCAAAGAACAAAAAACTACTAATAGAATAACAGACAACTAATTTATCTAAAAAACAAGCATAAATTAATAAAATAACAAACAACTATATCTAGTTAAAAGAATGAATAATTACTGATAAAAGAACAAACAGCTAGTTTATCTAAGAGAATAAGTAGAAATTGATAAAAGAATATATGACTTCTAGTGAAAGAACAAACAACTAATGATAAAAGAACAAATAAATTTATCTAAAGAATAAGCATGTATTAATAAAAAAAATAAACAACTACTCATAATAAAAACAAATAACTCCTAATAAATGAACAAACAACCAGTTTAATTAAAGAACAATTAAGAATTAACAAAAGAACAAACAACTACTTGTAAAATAACAAAAAACTACTTATAAAAGAACAAATAATTGCTAATAAAAGAACAAATAAGGTTTCAATTTTTTAGTGTTGGCTACTTAATTTCTTATTTTTATAGATTTTCTTGTGTTAAGTTTCAAAAAAAAAAATAGGGCAAATTGGAGGAAAGAACAAACTAAAGCAAAGAATAAAATCAGGAAAAAAAAATCTAAATCAAAGCAAACAATGAAATTATAATAAAATTCTAAATCAAAGCAAATAACAGAAACCAAAGCAAAACTGATATCTAAGTAAACAACTAAAATAATAACAAACTAACAAAACAAAAGAATGCATAATTAAATGTAAGCAATATAAAAAAATAGTGCAGGAAAAAAAAAAAGAAAGATTTTTTTGTTCCAATAAGAAAGAAATGGTAAAAATAGTGATAGAAAAGTGCCAAAGGGGGTTGTTACTTGATGAAAAATAAAACAAAAGAAAAAAAAACAATTAAGAAAAAGTTAAAAAATTCATAGGATTTTTGTGGACCCGTATTGTGATTGACTAATTTATAAAAATCTAAACCAATTTGTTAATTTCTATATTATAGAATGATGGCTTATGACATAAGCCAAGCTCACATAAGGCTTACTCATAAATTGAACTTAAATGTTCCTTTCTAATGAAGATGTCTATCAAGCAATTCATTAATGTATTCATATGTGTGCACTTCATCGGGCATGTAAACTGGGGTAATTACAATTAACCCCTTAAAATTTAAGTGAAATTATACTTTGCCCATTGTATTTTATAAATCTACACTTTACTTCTACTTTTTTAATACAATCTGATAAAAACTTCTGAAATCTTAATTTAGAAATTATGGTAGTCATCTTTCAATAATTTCAATTTGTATGATATTTTTTTGTACAGTTAATAA
This sequence comes from Aquilaria sinensis, assembly GCA_005392925.1. Lineage (NCBI taxonomy): Eukaryota > Viridiplantae > Streptophyta > Magnoliopsida > Malvales > Thymelaeaceae > Aquilaria > Aquilaria sinensis. The sequence goes on along the minus strand of SMDT01001125.1, from coordinate 39,688 downwards.
ACGTTTTAAATTATCAATTTTTTGTGTTTCTTTCTGCTTTTAAAAATAATATTTTTTAAATGTCAATTAATTATAAACAATGTACTGTCATGGGAAAAAAAATTATAAAAAATCTACTCAACTTTAACTCTAATCTCACCGCAACTATACAGTATCAATTATAGTAGCAGTGAGTCAAGTGTCGATCTCATAAAGAATTATATGGCAAAGAATTTCATTAAATATCAAGTATATTGACCTCACTTTAATTAGAGAAAACAGACCATAAAAAACAAGGAATAATAAGCTAAACTACAAAAATTGTAGGTCATCCAACCACCAAACCAAACAAACATAACAACTATCCTAAACACATATTTAAAAAGTTTTTAAGGAATTCAAACCAAATAGGCTTCATAGGCATAACTTTAACATAAATACCTACCTAACCCAAATCATGCTTCCTGAAGTTGCAGGCTGGAAAACTTTGTAATATTAACTCTTCTCTCTTAAGACAATGTCAATTAGCTCTTTAAAACCCCATTATATATTCTCATGCTAGCCAGTTGTTCTAAAAATCATTAAGCTCAGGTTTTTCTCTAAGGCTTTGTAAGAACGATAGTTCTCTTGAATCTACTCATTACTCATGCTTTATTAGTCCTCTTCTAACCTTGGAAAGCTCTCTTGAGCATTTTCTAAGTCTAGCAAATTGTTCAACACAGGTGGCCAATAAATGAAGAACACATTCAAGCATAAGTTAAAAAAAGCCTACTAATCATGGAAATAATCAATGAGTTATATATTTACAAGCATTAAATCATCCCAAAAATGGTTCACAACACCCATAGAAACAATAAATCTAAATGTATTTATAAGAATCTCAAACTAAAGAAAAAAAAAGTTTGGGTTGGAAGAACCAAATTCAAGTAAAAATCATTGTGGTATAAGAGCTTTCACTCAAATGCAAGCAAGAATCACCATCAAACCAACCTCCTAGCTCCTTAATCCATGAAAATCTCAAGAAAACTAGCCAAAAAATAAGTCTGGAGAGTTTGGGGTCGAAAAGGATCCTCTTTCGCAACTTTTCGTCGAGGCTTTTTATAAATAGAATAGGAATCGGTGACGCATTGCCAAGACTCAACAGCACATGTATTCTTTAGTATTTGACCATAACTTTGTACACATGTGTCCGATTGAGATGATTTAATAGCGCACGTGAAGCTAAAAAGAAAGGCTACATCTTTTATTTTTTCACCTAAGCTTGAATTTGCCAAAAAGAGATCCAAAAATGGCTTCAAAGTTACCTCTTTTCTGCTCTAGTTGTCTTCACCTGCAAAAAAAATAAGAATAACACTATAAATACCTTAACTCTAGCAATTATTGCCATAAAGTACATCAAATAAGGATAAAATGATAGGTATATCATGTACTTAACATGTACTATACAGATTAAAATTACCTGAAGATTACAACCATGCAATTTAAATTAAAATTTCAAAAGTTGCTGTTAGATTGTATAAAATATACAGATGGTAAATTGTATATTTTTTAAACATGGGGGATAAAGTATAATTTAATCTATACCTCATGGGGCAAATTGTAATTAACCCATGTAAACTTGTTATACATTTATGTAGTCTGATGTCACATAAAATTTTATACAATGTTTTATGACATTTAGCAAAATTTTAGGGCCAATTCATTTAACTCAAGCAAACTTAATTTAAAATAACTTATTTTTATATCTTTTTCATCTAGAACCAATTTTATTTGAAAAACAAATACTCCCTCTGTCCTAAATTCTATGATTTTTTATTTTCAATATTTTAACATACAAATGAAAAACCTTTATATGTGAATAATAAATCAAGATCTATAGTTTTTAAATATATTTTTAAAATTTTTTTCTAAAAAATAATAATTTGAATATATTTAAGTCAAATGGAATAAAGAAAGTGGGACAGATGGAGTATTATATAGGTGTAATAATCCATTTGAAACAAAATTTTTATCATGTTATTAAATTTCTATGAATTCATAAAAAATTAATAGTATCATAAAAATTTTACAATAAATAGACTATTTTACCTAAATAATATTGGCTTCTAAATGAAATTGGTTTTAAATAAAAAAATGTAAACATAAAAACTATTTATTTTGAATTAAGTTAACTTAAATTAAAATGAATTGACACACTTCACTAACAGTAAACCATCATCTGCTATTAATTTGTGTGGGAACCATGTGAGTTTTAGACCAATGATAGAGATTATGAACTAAACCAAACCTTCTCCATAATGAGATGCAAGTTACAATGTGTATGATTGGCTAGGGGTTAAAATTCTTAATTGATTTTTATTGGCTACACTTATATTTTAGTCAAAATTACAAATTTTAAGCAATTGGGTACTTCTAGCCCAACTGCCTAGTATGACCTAATCCTTAATTAAACACAAAACAAAGATTTGTGAAAAGAAAAATGAAAAAAAAAATATAACAAAAAAAATGAGCTCATCTCATCCAACTACAGGTTCCTTACTTGTTTACTCAACTATTTGTTAAGTTTGGCTTTTTTTGCTTGGTTGTTAGTCTAATGCATTGTACTAACTTTTACTTATAAGTCATGTGCGTGTTTGTTTATAAATTTCTTTTCACACGTCCTTATCAGCACAATATGAAATTATGGTGATCTTAATTCTTAGGCAAATGACCATAAATAGCTTATAATTATGTAATAGAAACACAAGTCGACATTAAAAAGAGGGTTATTGATTCACCAAGAAGAGTTACGTAATGCTCTCAAGTTTAAAAACTACAAAAACAGGTAATTAGCAGACTACCTAAACCCGAGCAGATTTGCCACTAATTCAAACTCTTACAAAATTAGTTTGTAGTACTTTACACAATGAAGTATGATCTCTATAAAATTAAAAATAGTACTCTTAATAAATTTATAGATCTCCAAAAGTTATTCCACAAGAAGCAACAACATTTCTTAAGGCATAAACAACAGATATTATGTGAAATTCATTGCAATTCAAATTATTGTTTTCGACCCATTAGCTTGGCCCATTGTTTTGTTCTTGTCCCCTATTAGTAAAATTTTTAGAGTTCCCACCCACCCAGTTGCCGCCATTTTGCCCGGACACGAAGGGGAGGACGAATCACGAAACTAAGAAGAAAGATGTGAAATTAATGGAGGTGGCTGGGGGTTGTCAGGAAGTGTCATTCCTTAAGCCCAGCAGCAAAGCGCTGCGATGATCACCGTCTGCTGTGTTTTGGGAGCATTCGGTGGCCCCTCCTCCCAGTACGTAATTGTACGGACGACAGTGACGCTCTTCCTCATTTTTTTTTTTTAAAACTGCCAAAAGATTTTATTCAAGCCAAATATATAATTTGGTAGATGCTAGACGATTAAATTGAATTACACAAGCCACAAATACATGTAGGTGCGATCTTTCTAACCCAACCTTGGCCAATGAATCAGCTTTTTCATTGGCCTCCCTTGGGATGTAACCTACATTGCAATCTTTGAAATTCTTCTTCAAGACTTCAATTTTTTCAATTGTGTCCACTAATCTCCATAAGTTATTTGTCGAACCCTTAATTCAATTAGTGACCAGTTTTAAGAGAATTTTTAATATTTAGTCTCCATGGGCTCTTCCCCAAGTTGTACCTCCCACTTCCCATTTTTCACTACTTGTACCCACTAAATAAACAAATTACTAATACTTTCCTCTCACAGAAACAATGAAGCATCTTTGGTTTTTTGGACTATCCCAAAAAACTTTAATCTCTTTTAGAAAATTTTTAATATTTAATTTATCTTATTATCTTCATTTAAATTTTCACTACATAAAATTTTAAAATAAATCTTTTATTTTTTTAATGTTCATTAGATTTCCATTGCACAAAACTCAAAAAAAATTTCAAAATGTAATTTTATGGGTAAAAATAAAAAAATAATATAAATTACATACACATTAATATGAGTCAAATGCTTCAATCAAATTGAGATGGGAGTAGTATTATGTTTACCAAAAAAAAAAAAAGAAAGCATTGAAATAAAGAATTTAAATTTTCAGGTACAATTAGAGAATTTTTGAACTCATTAAATTATGTGATTTTTTTTAAATATTTTCATAAAAATATTTATGAAATTTTATAAAGAGATTTTATAGAGAAACTAAATGAAATCTTTTAATGAGTTTAACAAGTAAATTGCACCCGCTACCCCCCAACCTTTAATTATTGTTTCACTTCTAACCCTAACATTCACTTTGCTCATACTGTATCCTTAACTTCAATAAAATGTTTCATTTTAGCTCCTTTTTGGACGGAAATAGTTATCTTAGATGGAAAAAGCCAAGTTAGTAGATTATTGTAGTAGAAAATGCTTCTTTTAACCCCTGTAAAAATCCTTTTTGCCAAAAAAGCCTTAAATTTTTTAAATCTTACAAAAAAACATTAGCCAACCCTCTCCCACCTCTCCTCCATCTTCAGCGTCCCCATCTCAACAGCCTCTCTCTCCGACGAACCCCCATTTTCCTCTCATCCCCCTCCGACCTCTTCTCCATAGTGAGTGTGATTAGTCTAGACAGAATTGAGGACAAAGGACAGGGAGTGAGAAGGAGGCCAAGAGGGAGGGAAGAGAGAGCGATGGCAGCAGGGAAAAAGAGGCCGAGAGGGAGGGATTAGCGAGCAACAACAGTGAGGGGGAAGAAGACTAATATGGCTGGTTAGCGTGAGGAAAAGAGATTGGGGCTAGGGACGAAGGACGAGAGGTGCTCGGAGAGGGTTGTGATCGAATCGAGATCAGTCTTAAGTCGCAACTCCCGACCTTTTTGCACAAATCGCTAAATTGTCATCGTCTATTCTCCATTGAATCGCCCTTATGCACTAACGCCAAATCGAGAGGAAGCTGAATCACAGGCAAGGATTGAGGAAAAGAAACGGAGATGGGTGAGCGAGGGCAAAAAGAGAAGCCAAATCAAAAGAAAGCTGAATTGCAGGCCGGAGATAGGAGGACAAGGTGGAAAGAGAGGCCGCAAATGGCGCCGTTGTAAAGAGAGGAGAGGTAGGAGGGGGTTCGCTGGAATAGGAGGCCACTGAGATGGGGATGCCGAAGATGAAGGAAAGGTGGGAAAGGGTTGGCTAAGGTTTTTTGTTAGATTTAAAAATTTTACCACTTTTTTGGCAAAAAAGATTTTTACAAAGGTTAAAAGAAGCATTTTCCACTACAATAATCTGTTGATGTGGCTTTTTCCATCTAAGATAATTATTTTCATCAAAAAATGGGCCAAAATGAAACATTTTATTGAGGTTAGGGATACGGTATGAGCAAAGTAAAGATTAAGGTTAGAAGTGAAACAAAAATTAAAGATTGAGGATAGCGGGTGCAATTTACCCATGAGTTTAACATTCCTAAATAGAAAAACTAATAAAAATGACTAAATAACCATTATTGTTTTCAAGTTGGTGAATCAACCAGTGATAATTAACTAGAGAATCACATAGCAAAGCAAATGTAATTTGTATGGGTAGATAGAGCTTTATACTCTCTTACCCCCACTTAATTGGATCACCGTTTGAATATTCCCTTGATTTTGGACTTTTGTTTCACTATACTTCTTTTTTACATTTTTTTTGGTATTGAGAAGTATACTTACAAGTATACAAGGAAATATGTATTAGTGTTCTAAGTAAATGGAAGAAAATGTTAGCTTTTTTTATTAAGAAAATTTAAGTACACAACTAATGAACACTTCCATTTCTAGAATATAGAATATATGCGAAATTTAAGGCATACTTTGTTATCACTATAAAACTGAGTACCAGTCTCCTTGATGAAATATGTCTCTTTGAGAATATTGTGAAAGATGTGATTTATTGTAAACATCGAGGATCAGATATTTAATTAATTTAAAGATACAAGTAGCTAGATATGTTGGTTTACATCTAATACTTAATCATAATTATTTTTATGGTGATGGAGAAGTGTGTAGGGCGAAATAGAACAAGTAGAGCCTCTAGAAGTTGTATTTGTAACAACAACATTGTACAATTCTATTGCTATCTATTTATAAGAGGTGAATTGACACTTTTGTAAAGTCATAACCCTTCATGAAAGAGTCACAACTCTTCATTAATGTTGTATTGGTTCACCAAGAAGTGCATCTAGCTACCCATAACTTCTTCATTTGAAATAAGGTTATAACCACCTTTAAAAGGGATGTGTTGGTTTAGCCATAGAGTCACAACTTTTCTAAGAGTTATATCTCTTTAAATCAAGATCATAACCACCTCTTAAATATTATTAAATTCATCTAAAATATAACACTTTACTAAAAGTTATGTTATTTTACTAACTAGGGTAGTTAAAGTGCATAACTACCACCCAAAAGGTCATATATATTGGGATGAATATATCTTTTTATTTAAAGGTTATATTCCTTCATAATATGAATAGTTATAGTGTGGTTATTAAACAATTCTCTCATATGTCAACGTATACATGTACACGTTATATAATCGCCATATGACATCTTCTTATTGATTCTAATGTGATGATATGTCATACACATGTGCCATATTATCCTAACAATTTAACTACCTCTAGTTAATATTAGAAGTGGCAATGTGAGTTGGTGTGACAGCACTAACATATACTATAACCACACTAATCAATAGTAAAATAAGTATATTTAAGTGCATTTATAAAATTTAGCAATCACTAGTGCTAACTAAATATCTAAAGGGCAGCTAAACTAGTTTTGTGTGGGATTTTAGAAAGAGGATGAGGAAGCCAGGTTCAAACTTGGATTTCCTCATATTGTTTCCAATACTTTAGCCATTCGGCAAAAGCCGTGGAAATTTTTTCTACATTGGTATTCTTATGGCCATCCTTGCTTTGGTTATTTGGCTAAACTTGAATTCCTCTATTGTTCAATATTGAGTAGTTCATCATCATTTATTGTTTACATGAAGGTATCACTACGAGCTATGATGTTGTATATCAAATTTCATCATTGTAGGTTTGATTTAAGAAAATGTGACATGTTTTGAGGAATTTATTAACAATAGTATTTTCTTTAGCCTAAAAAAAATAATTAGTGGTTAATTTGGTGAAATCAAAAATACTAGTGGTTCTTTAGTCAAATTTTGCCATTTAATACCTATATGCTTCAAGTTGCTCATCCCTCGGTAATGGATTGGTTACACCATTTGAGTTTGTCATGGATTAAGAAATTTGGGAGAAAAATTGCATAATGTTTCTACTTTTATAAGTAAATCAAGAAATATGAAAAACTAAATTAAATATTAAAATTATAATTTAAAGAATAATATTGTAAAATAAATTACTAACTATAGAGATATTGTAAAAATTTGAGATGACCTAAAATAAAATATATTACAAACAATTTGAGACAGATTGAATTGATATTTTTCTTTTAGATCTCTCACTCACTTCTCTTCCCTCGATGCTTAAATTATTTTGTGTTTTGCTGGGGGTTTTACTAAAACAAGCAAAAGATAAGCAGAGAGAGGGGTTAGGGTGTTTCGCCCTCATAACCCCTTAATATTTTTCTTAATTATATATATATAAGAGTGCGGAGCATTTCCTACAGCTGTTTCCTACACTAAAAATCGTAGGATAAATGAATTGAAGTAAAATCATCGAACGGAGTAGTGGGCAATAAATTTTCCTATAGTTTTCATGTGAAAGAAAAATCCTGCGATTTTTTTGGACAATTATTTCCTATGATTTTTTTATGAATAAAATAGTAGCAAATTGAATGTCTCAAAATTGTAGGAAACAAATACTTTCCTACATATTTTTTATGATAAAAATTATGTCTCAAAATAGTACAAATATAAATTGTGATAGTTTTCCTATGATCTGTAACCTTAAACCCTAAACACAAATCTCAATCTTAAACCCCACCCTAAAACCTGACCCTAAATCTCTAAACATAAGCCTTAACCATAAATCCTTAAATATAAACCCTAACCCTAAACTGGCATAAACCCTTAATCTCTAAACATAAGTTCTCAAACCCTAACCCTAAATCCCTAAATACAAACCATAACCCTAACCCTAAACTGGCATAAACCTAAAATATCTAAACACAAGTCCTCAAACCCTAATCCTAAATCCCTAAACACCAAACCCTAACACTAAACACAAATCTTATTAATCCTAAACCCTAAAATTGAAAACTCTATCCCTAGCCTTAAACCACATAAAATCTATAGCCCTCAAGTACTCTAAACGACTAAACCAGCTCAAATCCTACAACTCCAAACTCTAAACCCTAATTGAGGATCTAATTCCTAACACATTATCCTTAACCTTAACTTTAATCTTGTAAGCCCAATTCTTAATTCATGTAACACATTTTGTAGTGATTGAACATGAAGATGTAGCTTCATTTACAAAGTTACTTAGTAATGATTTTGAAGATAATTTTGAAGATGAAAGTTCATTACTTAGTGACGTTTCCGTAGATGATGAGACAATTATTCATCAAATTATATGGTTCAATTACTATGTTTAGTAATTAAACTTCCTCACCATCTAGGGGCTTACACATATATGTAAGTAATAACTTATTTCATGTTGAGCAATTTTCATATTTAGTAAGTTTAATGATTTTGTTAGGGTATATATCAATTTCCACATTGTGTGTGAGTATGTGTGTGTGTGTGTGTGTGTACACTAATAAAATGTGAACATTGATATGCCTTAACAAAATCGTTAAACTTACCTAATGTGTATAAGTAAGTTTATATGTGTATGTGTGTATTAGGTTTAAATAGGTGGGAATTGCAAAAAATTTTGCAAATTTGGGAAGGTGGGAAATGAAACTGGTCCGACAATTTATTCACCATAAAACAGTAGGAATTGTCCTACGCTTTTTCTATTCCTTATTTTTTTGAAGGAAAATTGACAAAACCATAGGAATATTTCCTACGCTTTTGGTTCTCTTTTATTTTTATGTAAGAAAATCATCGAACAATTAGCCTCAACCTCCATTTCAGCCTCTCCCTCGACTCCATTATGATCCGTTTTATCTTCGTTTCTTAGACGACTCGCGGCCAATGAACTCCATCTGATCCCAGCTTGTCGGCACTATCGGTTTCTCCTTCTCATCCTAGCTCGCCGCGCCACTGGTGATCTCCAGCTCTCATCCCACCAGCTCGCTAACTCGCTCCCTCACTGCCATTTTCAGCTACGTGCCAAGTCCGTCAACGTTAATCTTATCTGCTCTTTCACTATCATTTCTTTGTTTGCTCAATTTTGGCTATTTCTTTTTGTTTCGTTTGACATATTAAGTTTATATGTATACGAATGTTAGTCGAAATTAGTGTTATTATTTAAAATTAGAAAAGTAGTTAAATTAGCTAAATTGTGAAAATTTGCTAAAGTATGCAATTAGAAAATTTTTTTAGCTAAAATATGAAATTTAGGTAAAATATAAAAAAATAGCTAGAATATATGAAAATCAACTCCATTAGCTAATTTAGGTAAACTATGAAAATTTAGGTAAAATATGAAAATTATTTAAATTAGTGGAAATTTAAAAATTAGTTAAAATGTGAAAATTAGGTAACTTAGTGGAAATTAGAAAATATGAAAATTAGCTATTAGTCAATAAAATATGAAAATTAGTTAAATTAATGAAAATATAAAAATTAGGTAAAATGTGAAAATTAGGTAACTTAGTGGAAATTAGAAAATATGAAAATTAGCTGAATAAGCTGCAATATGAAAATTAGCTAAAATATAAAAAATAGCTAGAATATGAAAATTAGTTAAATTATTGGAAACATACAATTTAGCTAAGATGGGAAATTAGATAACTTAGTGAAACTTACAAAATATGAAAATTAGATAAATTAGCTAACATATGAAACATAGCTAGAATATGAAAATTAATTAGCTATGATTTAGTAAAATATGAAATTATTTATATTAGTGGAAATATAAAAATTAGCTAAACTGTGAAAATTAGTTCAAATATTGGTATTAGCTAAATTATGGACTAATTAGTTACAATTACCACTAATTTTTAGGATGGTTTGTCAGGATTCGAAACAAATAAGCTTGGGCAAAGCCCCAGCCGAACAATTAGGTGGCTCGGGACATGGTCAGGGTCCACGAGGGAGAGGGCGTATTATCTCACCGACCAAGACACCACAGCCATAAACTTCGGTGTCACAAACCTAGGCATCACTGAAATAGACTTTGGTGTCACAGACCCAAATCCAGACCCAGGTACTAAACACCCTGGTACCTAGACCTTACCCACCACATGTATGGTGGATCTATCTTCACTTTCTATCACTTGTTGGAGATCGATATTGTGTATTACTCGAATATAAGCTCACTATTCGAGCTGTCTCATTATGAGCCTATGAATGCTGACTAGGCTAACAGGGGGTACGACCCTAATGCATTCCTTGATCCATTTACTATTGGTATAGCCACTTATGTGTGCGGGCAGTAGCAATAGCGGTAGTTTCAACAGTAGCAGAGGATGATGGATCACCCGTCCTCATATGACAAGCAGCCAGAGGCTGGCACGTCGGACCTTAAGAGGCAAGGCCCAAGGAATACAAACTTACCTATACCTTCACATCCACAATACCGTCAGACGATCATTCCTCATGAGTAAGTGTTACTGACTTCTATAATTCATTTATTGATAAATATATATATTTTTTACAATTATGTCAACTTTATATATCTTTTACTAGAATTTCATTTGTTACAACCTTCTTATTAATGAGTCTGTTCGTTCCACACTATCCTTCATTCATGATAGGCTGTAGGATGAAACTTGTATCTCTTGGTCACATGCATCTTGATCTACACGGGAAGAACATGTCACCAAACTAGCAGTAATTAATTTTGGTTAATTTTTTTTATAGTAGTTTCTTTATGGACTAATACGCTTTTTTATATTTTATTATTGTTGAACTACTATTCATGGGAGGACCGTATAAAACTGTTTACATCACTAGAGGACGATCGTGACGGGAAAGGTCCCAAACTTCTACAACATCCCCAATTGTAGTTTGTTGCGGCCGCACATTCCATCGAGTTATAGTGACCACGTATGACGCCAGTTGTGTGACTAATGGCAGCAGGGGAAATGGAAAAAGTTGTCTGGTCGGTCGTCGAAACCGCCAAAAATAATTCTGGTATCCCTAACAACTCAGAATAAATAAATTTATAGTATAGCAGTGAAAACCAGGTCGAATCCCAAAGGAGATTTTTTACTGAAAACTTCATGTCAGAAAACTAAAATAAAAGATTGGGGGGGTTTTTTCAATTAAAAGCTGAAATAAACTAACTGTAGAATCAAAATGAAATTAACCAATACTAAAAATGCTCAGTTCAGGGTTGATTATCCATTCCAATCACGCAGTTGATCATCGAAAGAAAATATTTCTTCAATTCAGGTAAATAAACAGGACTCTCTTTAAAGCTAAAAAGAACCCTAAGAATTCAGCAGTAAAATTAACCAGAAAAAGCTTCAGATTAATTTCCTAATTTTGATTAATCAGATATTGAAAAGCAATTTCTAATTATCTCAAAACCAGCATTAAGATCATTGAACCAAAAAGTTTATTCCAGGCAACAATCCAAAAGCTTGAACAATTTAACCTGTCTTACTTCTTCGTATGAACTAACCAGAAATAAAAACAATCTCCAATCAATTCACTTGCTTCTAATTGAATTCTTCACCTAAGCGGTTGAAAGAAAATCAAGCAGATTTGCAATTGCAAAACCAATTCAACAAGCGAGAATAGGAAAATTAATTGCAATGAATCTGAACAACAAAGAAGTAAATACTTAAAATTAAAGAAAATTTAAGCAAGAAAAATCAATCCTCACAACCGGTGTTGGCAATGGAAATCGTCCCTAGAACTGAACTAGAAAATTACTCAGCCATGATCGAAAGAAAAACAAAGAACAATTGAAAAACACTAAAAAGCGAAAAAGCTAAAAGATGGCGCCTGGGGTGCGGGGCAGCCAACTTAAAAACCTAAAAAAACTAAAACCTATGGCTAAACTCATAAAAACTTCCTAAATTTTCTATATTGTTACAAAAGTACCCCAAACAAATAAAAAGATTCAAAATAACTATAAGGTTTCAAAGTTGTCAGCCAAGCAATACTCAAGAACAGCAACAGCAACTTCAAGCTGATATTTGACCTTGATTCAGCCATTATTTCTCAAAAATCAAAGCATAAAAGTTGTATATCTCTTTCTTATCTTCGAAACGACACCTGAATCGCATAAAACGGACATCTACAGCCAAAGATATGTCTAAAATACCGTAACTGCTTCTGAACCGGCGGTGACTCGTAAATCGCGACTTTGAAGCTGAATTTGACCCTCTTAACGTGAAAACTGGGTTTCATGGTCTGAATGTGATTTGTAGCTCCAGATGTTAGCTTTCCAATGAATCAAGAATCACCACATTCCAATCTCTGTAGCTCAAGATATAATTTTTCTACCGGAACATCACCAATCTGTCAACATCCTGAAAGAGCACAACCAAATTAAAACCTGTAAAATGGAAAATTAAATTCACTTTCAATCAATTAAGTCCAGATATGCTCTAAGCTACAAAATATACTCAAAATATATATTTAAGGTTCAAAACATATTAAAACATACTAAATATGAGAGAAATAAATATAATAAATATAAGCTTATCATTGTCCATGGTTGGTTTACACACCAAGAATGTAGCAGATGAGTCAAGGATTGCTCCGAAGCACACGATGAGCTCCATCCTAGGTGAGATGCACTGGGATCATATGGTAACAACTTTTTCGTTCCATTAACTTACATTACAATTTTCATAATACATTTCCAATTAATTGATTTGTTAACCACACATCAAATACTCAAACAAAAGAACGAGATGGAGTTAAGCCAAAATTTGATGAGTGGTGGATTCAAACTCACACTCGGAAGAAGACGAATCAGCTTGTTGATTCAATTGCACAATAGCTTACGGTAATAAATTTTCATACATCACGACTAGCGATATTTTCATATATATTAAGTGTTTTTACTAAATCTAATTTCATTTTGTTGTAGGAGGGATACATGTAGAAGGTTCAAGAAAAATACCAAAATTCGGACAACCGACCGCAGTTTGATGCATAGTTGTGGAGTAAGGTACGAGGCCCGCCAAAGAAGGGTCAACTATCGGGTATTCTGCTTTGCCTCGGTGATCCCTATACGTTTGGAACAAACTGGGTATTTTCTATTCTGATTTAACTTTGTTTATTAATTTTATCACTTTTATCTTTCTAACTGTTTCTTACCAACAACATTAGCCGCCACATGTTGATTCGGCCGAGATTGCTTAGTTGAGGGTTGACAATGCCCAACTATGGTGCGATTTGACCCAACTTCAGGTGGAGGTTTGTGAGTAGCATCAGGCTAGCCAGCCTACCCAACCTAGCCAGCTGGACACTGATGCTACAGTGAATGCCATAATGAACAAATTGATCTAGCAAGGTATCATACCTGCGTCAGCTATCCCAGCTAAGTTCCAGACCAGATCCTCAATTCTGCGCGATGATGATGGAAGTACCTAGCGAGATTAAAGTTGAAAATCTAAATTATTTTTTTTTATGTTCTTATTGCCACATTAGTCAACTAGCTTGTTAAAGCCAAATTGGAATTGGTTTAGAATGTAAGGAAGAGACAAACGGTCATATTAGCTTACATGTAAAAGCAACATATTTTTTTATTGATAGCAAAAGAAAATTTATTAGAAGAGACTAGCAATTTTTTTTTGTGACTTTTTTACTTATATGTTTATCAATTTTATATAGTGAGTTTGATGATGATTTTTTTTGTTCATCAAAACAATACATAATTCATATTGCTGCGCTCGATAAAAAAAAAGCATATTGTTGTTACAATAATTTTTGTGAGTTAAAACTTACAATTGCAACTTCTCCATTCTTTATACTGCGCACCGCCTAAGTTATTTTTCAATTTTTATATTTCTTTATCTTTTTATTTTTTATTATTGATTTTAGTTAAGTCATGCTAAAATTGCTCATTATGAAGATTGGAATTAATATGTTTAAATATTTTCAATCATAAGGACTCAAATTATAGTATAGTTTTATGTAATTTGAATAAAATTCTTTTTACATATAAATTTTATATTAAAATTTTTTAAATCCTGTATTGTCAACCTGAAATCCTGATTCTGTCCCTAAAAAGGAGCATATTATTTTAAAATTATTTGTTTAGTAGTAAGAAGTAAATACATTTTTTTTTATTTGTTTCATGAGATATGGTTGTGGAGCTTGACGGAGCCAGTAGTGAACAAGGAAAGGGGGTTGTGTGTGTGTGTGTGTGTGTGTGTGGGGGCATTGCTCCTTAATTTGGTGGTCACCAGAAAAGGAACTAAGAATCAATTAATCATCAAAAGGGCGTGGGCCTCTATCCCTGCCCCCACATCCCTTTCCTTTTTCTCGGTATTCCTCTGAAGGAATTTCTTAGTTCTATTCCCACTTTTGGTCTCTTTCCTCTCACAAAGCTGCCTCTGGGTGTCGCCTATTTGGTAGGGTTTTAATTTGCTTCATCTCTTCCATGGAATCTAAGTTTTTCTCTTAGCTATCTGAGTTCACGAGTCAATACGTCATGCGGACATAAAATCCCACTTGGGTCACCTAATTAAGCTTTGCCCACAAATCAAACTAGGACTCGCTCAAAAATTTAAAAAGAAACGATATGTGTGCGTGTAACTTGCTCCAAGTAGCATCGCTTAATTTTCTGGGCATTTTCTTCCTCCTCTTTTTACCTTTTTTGGCACATATTATCTGTTCTCGCTCATTGCAGTATAAAATATGTTCCAGGTTTTGGTTTCTGTAGAGGTTTTTTTTTTCTTTTCTAGAATTCCTTGAAACCTGTGCTACGTATACATTCAGAGACTCCAGAGTTAGCTAATTGAAAAATTTTATAGATATCTCGCTAATCAAGGTATTAATGTACTATTTATATATATATAGTTGAAGGGTTTGGTGTTGAAGGTGGGGGCGGGAGATGGTGAGAGGGAAGACGCAGATGAAGCGCATAGAAAATGCGACGAGCAGGCAAGTGACCTTCTCCAAGAGGCGAACCGGCCTGCTCAAGAAGGCCCGGGAGCTCTCAGTTCTTTGCGATGCCCAGGTCGCCCTCATCATTTTTTCTCCAAGAGGGAAGCTCCATGAGTTTTCTAGCTCCAGGTATCTATCTTTATTAATTTCAATTAATGTGTGTGTGTGTGTGTGTATTCTGTGGACTAATTAATCAATTCTACCATAGATTTCTCTGGCCTTTAATCCGCCCATATAATTATAAGTGAAACGAAAAATGAGTTTTATGTGTGTATATATATTTTGGAAATTCCCAAATAGCTAGGGTTTCTCTAGATATATATGTCTATCAATGATTTTGGTCAAGATACGAATTCTTATTTCATTTACTTGTCCGCAGCAAACTACTGGAACCCATAATGTTGAGGTAATCACATGGTTTATGCCTGGATTACGATTACGCATATAAAAGAAACTAAACTTTCCAACCAATTAATTATTAATTCTCTCCTGCTTGAAACTGCTGGAACTATTGGAATGGGGAGGGTTGAAAGACTTGTCTTTATTTTTCTCCTTTTTAGGGGCTTGCAGGGTTTAAAGATTGGAATGATGAAGGTTCCAACATTTAACTTCTTGGTGTTAGTAGGCACTTTGGGTTTATTCCTATTTTGAGAAAGTTTGACAGAGACTTCAGGTTTATTCCATATTTTGAGAGGTCGGTGTTTTTTTTTTTTTAATGTTTTTTAAGGTGTCTGTAGGGGTGATTGACTCTACAATCTTTCAAGAACTAGAAGGTGTGCTTTATATTAGTTTTAAATGATATTTATTTTTCCCATTCAAAAACAACTGCATATATATATATATATGTGTTATTTAATTACTTTTCAGAATAACGAGATCCGCTGGTGACTTGCACCTTCTTGCAGGATCCTCACCTAACTTCCAACTTTTCACTGAACAAATTAGCAATTTAATCAAACACCATGCCAATAAGCTTTCTTCGCAAAATATATAACACAATTAGTGAATTGTGAAGGGGGTTTTTTCTTTTGGTTTGGGGAGGGGGATCCGGGGGTGGGGATCAAGCATCAGTATATATATTCAAACTCATGGCGGGTCATTTACAATGTCAGAGTAAAGGACGCAAATATAAACAGGCGAGGGACATATAATCCAGTCTTGAGTCCTAATGTGCTTGCAACCCCAAGTTGCAGCGTACTCTTATTAGCTTTGCTTGGGTTTAATCATAGTTGGGCATATGCTTTAGAGGGGTATTTTTTCTTGTAACTGTTTAGCTTCTACTGCTGGTCACTTATACACCTTTCATTTAATTATTGAATTTTTTTTCCATTAAAAAAAACAAAAACAAAAACAAAAACAAAACGTTGCTTGGAAGGAAACGAAATGACGTCAGGGTTGAGAAAACTATTCAACCATAAGTTTAGCATAATTGGTTGCAAAATGTTTTCCTGATTTCAAAGGGAATAACAAAGCCAGATCTGTTAATTGAAGAGTTGTTATATGAACTTGGCCCATGTACCAACTGCTGCTTTTCTATTAGCATAGGGTTTTAGGTTTGGTTTCTACAAACACTTAGGGCCAATATTTCATTTTAACTTAAGACAACT
The DNA here is from genome assembly GCA_005392925.1 of Aquilaria sinensis. Taxonomy (NCBI): domain Eukaryota; kingdom Viridiplantae; phylum Streptophyta; class Magnoliopsida; order Malvales; family Thymelaeaceae; genus Aquilaria; species Aquilaria sinensis. Next base: position 22,955 of record SMDT01001125.1, on the reverse strand, counting down.
AGCTTATTTTTATTTTTATATCTTTTTTACCCAAAACCAATTTCATTTGAAAGCCAATATTATGTAGATGCAATAATCTATTTGAACACGAATTTTCATGATGTTGTTAATTTTGTTAATAAATTTTTCTTGTTTAATGCCTAAAACTAAAAAAATTCATAAAAAATTAGTAGGATTAGAAAAATTGTATTTTCAATGGATTATTACACCTACATAATATTGGCTTTTAATTAAAATTAGTTTTCGGGTAAAAAAGATGTAAGAATAAAAAAAAAGTCATTTTAAATTTAATTAACTTAAGTTAAAACGAACTAGCTCTTATTGTTTCCATTGGTATAGGCATCTGTTGGCAAATGATGTTTTTCGAGTAGTATTTTAATATATTTTAAAAAATATAACCATCCATGTCATTTCAAGTTAAGTTTTGCATGTTGATCAATAACTCAAACTTGACCTAGTAGTGGAGATCTTGAATTGTTATTTGAGAATTGAGATTAATGTTCAACTTTAATTCTCTTTTTCCTGTTTTCTTAGAAGTTCAATGTTATGTATGCATGTAAAGGATTTTCTTTTTCAATGGGTGAATTAAGAGGAATATGTCAATGAAGCAATTGCGAGAGGTTTTTCTTTTCTTAAGAAGATGCAAGTACTGGGGATATAGGAGAAATGTAGCGAAAGAAAATAAAGATCGAAGCGAAGGACCTTTGGCTAAATTTTAGTTTATGTTATTGCCTTGCTCTATATTGATTTGAGATGCCACCATAGTGATGACTTGTCTCTAATACCATAAAAGACTACATTTCTGGAATTGTTTAATAAATAATCAGTACAATATCACCTATCTATGTTAGGTAGATGTATATGGAATTAGTAATTAAATCTTTAATAACAGTGATGGAGAGATTATAGGAAACTACTCCATTCGTCCCATTTTGAATAATGCATTTATTTAAACACAAAAATTAATATATGTGTAATTTATATTGTTTTTTCCATTTTTATCCTGAAGCTAAAATAATTTTTCTTTATTTTGTGGTGATGACTAGAAAAAGAAAAGATTTTTTTGATTTTTGTGCAGTTTTTGGTTTTGTACAAAGAGTTTAAATAAGAATAATAAAGTAAATTAGATGTTAAAAACTTTTCAAAAATTATCACAACTCATTCTTTTTGAACAGCCCAAAAAGAAATTTATGGTGTAGCTTTTGATCTGAGGTATTGGTTCTAGGTTTTACTTGCAAGTTTAATAAATTTACCGTTTCAAATTATTGAAGGCAAATGTGCAAAATCGTATAGGGGTTTGTGCTTTTAGCATGCAGGAGATAATCGAAAGGTATCTAAAGCATTCGAAGGAAGCCAGGGGAAATAAACCAGTTGAAGAAAACAATGAGGTACGCTCCACTCCGTTACAAGTGATTTTAATTTCTAAACTAACCGCATATATATCATAATTAAATTGAGATGACATTAATTAATTGTTGTAAACTATATGTTGTTACTATTGTGGAATGTAAGTTTTAAAACTTACTGTACCTTGATGCTTGTAGACAGGGCAAGGGAGTTCATTCCCACACAGATAGTTGATGTATCAAGAACGAGTACCAATATTTTTAGGCCTTATTTTAGCTAGAGAAATCAAAGTTGAACTAATCAATTACTTGGTATTGAAGGAAAAATGGCCAACTTATGCTAGTTAAACTAATCAAATATGCAACGGACAAGAAAAACACACAATGCGAATGACGTTGAACAAGATATAATGACACACTTCTAGGATCACTTGTGTTGCTTAACTATGATTGCTGATGCTAACGTTATAATTCTCCTACTTGTTGGTGAAGACACTTAATTGGGTCCTTACTCTCCCAATTGAAGGATGCATTAAAATGGTCAATTCCTAATTCACCTTGCAATCTAAGCAAGTTTCTCCAAACAAGTTTCTTGGTTAGTAATCTCTTTCTCCTAGTTTCAATTCCATTTTAATGTCTTCCAAGTATTAGAAGAATCTAAGATGCAAGTGATTGGAACCCTCAATCAGCAAACATATAACAATCTCAAATAGATGAGAGAACAAGCATTCATGGAAGACTTCGAACAACAAACATCAACTCAACATAAATTAACCATATATACCAAGTAGCTGTGACCTTAGGAAGTGCTTAAGATCTAAAACATGCTCAGCATAAGTACAAGATTAAAATTGAAATTAAAAGAGAGTATAGTTCAACGACAAGAAGTTTGAGACTAAAGAAACCCAACACGAAGGAAGAAATTAATGGAGAAGAAAAGAGTCCTAAACTCCTTTTTCAAGCCGTTGATCCTTTTCGTCAAGATCCCAGAGTCTCTTCCTTCAAGTTGAGAATAATGAACAAGGTGATGAACCACAAAGAATGAAAGACTAGATTTAAAACCCTAGGAGAGAGTGTAGAGGATGTAGTAGTATAGGGTAACACATACATAATGCTTAACCACTCTTAGAGATATATAAGGTTGTTCTAAATGTAGCCAATAGAAAATAAGACCAAAATGGACAGGGGCGAAGCTACGTGTTGCTGGGGGGGGGGGGCCGTTGCCCCCCGGGAATTTTGGAAAAATGTAAATATGGGGTATTAATTTGATGATTTTGTTAAAAGTTAAGGATTGTGTGTGCATTTTGTCCCCCCAAATATTGTGGTAAAATATAAAGATGGGGGGCAATAAGGTAGGCTATGAAGAAAGTAGGGACCCAGTGAGTAGTTATTCCCTTTACATTAAGGGATATTCCAAAATGGCCAAAATGCACTATTAGTCCTCAAACGTTTTAAACTCGTATGATTTGCTCCTTGATCTTTGAATTAGTATAAATTAGTCCCAATTTACAGCTTTACCTAACTGCGACGTCGTCTCTCTCCTCCGGGCTCCGCCAACTCTCCTCCGGGCTTGCCCCCCCGAACCAAAAATCCTGGATCCGCCACTGAAAATGGAGCTTAAAAGAGGGACAGGGTTGAAGAAACAAGGAGCTGTGTTATGTCTTTGTAGCGAGAAGAAGTGCTTTTGAGGCTATATGGGCTGGGGACACCGGACACGTCCCTGGTGGCTAGAGATGCTTTTCCAGCTGCTTTGCCCCGTTTGATGGTCTGCGCAGTAGGGGATGCGGCCCTAGCTTGAGATAAGGTGGTTCTAAAATGTAAGCAATAGAAAATAAGATCAAAATGGAGCTTAAAAGAGGTCTAAATTTAAAGGAACAAGGAGCTGCATGCGTTGTGTCTTTAATTTGTAGTAAGATCAAAGTGCATGGGCTGGGGACACATCCCTGGCGGTTGGATACACTTTTCCAGCTGCTCTGTTGTGCGCTACCCTGTTTGATCTTATGATTAGTTGGGGATGTGTCCCTAGCTGCTCCAAATGTAAGCTCCTCTACTGTCACTCCAGTACATACTGCAGCTCTAAGCACGTTTTTCTCCTTACTTATGCTCCAGAATTTATATATCCATTTGGCCCCTCTCACAAGCTCTTTAGCTTAAAAAATACTCAGGACTCAATTTTCTACAAGTTAATCAAGAAATTGGTAAGAAAACAAAGTGAATTGTTGAGAGCTAGTTAAAATTAAGATGAAGCAAAATGTATTGAAAACTTCAATACATCAGCTAGCTAATGCCTGTTCCTTTACATGGATTTATATATATCTATATATATATATGTGTGGTGACGCTCATGTACATGTAAATTGAAATGGCGTATTTTGCAGCATCTGAAGCATGAAGCAGCCGATATGGTGAAGAAGATTGAGCTTCTTGATGCATCCAGAAGGTTGAGGCCTTTTTGGCATATATAAACACACGTACATACATAGGGATTAAACTAGTGTGTTGTTTTATATATTCTGATGAGCAAAGTATATATTAATACGATGGGAGCATTAATTAGTTTTGCTGTTTTGTTTAATTTTCCTAAATGAATTATTAATTCACCTGCAGGAAACTTCTTGGTGAAGGTTTGGGATCATCATCATCATGCGGCGTTTCAGAACTACAACAAATTGAGAAGCAATTGGAGAGGAGCCTTGGCAATATCCGAGCAAGAAAGGTTTGAGCTACGTACCTATATATATACATACACTCGACTCCATAATTTTAATCTATTGCAAAATATGAAGTTATATTTAATTCTTTTTTTCTCCATTCATGGTATTCATTTTCTGTGTATTTAATTTGTTAATTAATTTCCAGCGAGATAAGATTAATTAAGCTTCTAGAATCAATCAGTGGAACCAAATTAAAGTTTATAACACTCTCTCTCGTTTGCTCGCTCATCAATCAGTTTAAACATGTTTTTATATTCAGAATCAGGTTTTCAAGGAGCAGATCCAGCAGCTACAAGAAAAGGTGAGAGATCTCACAATTTATATATATATGTGTGTGTGTGTGTATGTATGTGTATGCGTGTGTGTATGTCATTGACATATCACATATGTGCAGAGTTTGCTTAATTGATTTCTTTAACCCACCCCTAAACTCTGCAGGAAAATGCCCTAGCAGCTGAAAATGGAAGGCTATCTGAGAAGGCAAGTTTTTATACTTATAAGCCACCATTTTTCTATAAACAAATTAAAGACATGGCACTTATAGCTAGCACGAAATAATAGATTATATTTTAGTTATAATCAATTTCGAAGCAGCACTCTTGTAATTCAATTGATAATTGAAATACTAATTTATTTTGTCAACTAACCAGGGCTACATCCTCCCTAGGGACTAGGGTGGATATAATCTTTTTCACTCTCCCTAGCTAGCTAGCAGCTCGATACTAGTAGTACTTTTTTTTTATTATTTTGTTGGGAGCTGTCTGTCCAGTGTCCAACACACACACACACACACATTAATTCAATTGGTTCACAAGTACAAGTATTTATGTACATGATTCAAATGATGTATGTATGTGATGCATGCAGTGCGGTGTGAGAGAGTGGCGTCATGGACATGTGCATCAGGCAAGAGGTGATCAGAGCCTTTTAGGCCAAGAAGATGATGAGAGCAGCCCGAATTCAGAAGTCGACACAGGCTTATTCATCGGACCACCTCAACCAGACGAGACCAGAATTAATGGAAGCACTCTTCTTCTTATGCCATGACCTACTTGAATCGACGCAACAACATGAATCATGATTTAGATATAATATACTAAATTATATACTTAATTAAATCATTAACGCCCCCAAATTCTCTCTCTCCCTCCCTCTCTCTTTTCCATAAAAAAGGTGATATCTTTTGTTGGCTTCGCACGTGTAAAATTAAGAGAAAACTACATCAAGTCCCTTGATGTTCGCTTAAACCTTCACTTTGGTCCTTTTTAGATGCCTACACTTACCCCTCAATTATTAGCTCTTTTATATTATTCTGCCCCATTAACATTATTAGTTCAAATATTTTGATCAACCTTTCGATGTTTCTGAATTGTGAAGATAAGTGCCTATCCTACGCTAGTGCCCACCAAAGCTCCCCACCATTATGAGCTCCGACTGCCATTCCTACTCCTTCTCCAGCGTCAATTAACACCCCCATAATCTTAAAGAATACCATGAAGGCCATTTCTGTCTAGGCCCATCAAAAGAACTATAATCAACTCAAACAACAAAACATTGAAATTGAAGAGATATTCTTCAATTTGAGCAAACTGGGCAACGAGAAATTAAAACATAAATTGATTCCCAGCGAGCTTCCTTTATGCGGCCTTTAGCTACTCCGGTAAATCCAGACCTTTTTTTATTTTCCTGTGCATGAATGAGACCGGGGGTTTAAGTGTAGGCGGTTTGAAGGCAAAGAATTTGGCTCTTTTAGGGAAATAGTGATGGAGATTTAGAACAAAGGAAGGGGCCTTATGGATGAGAGGTGTTAAGGTTATTTTTGCTGAGGGTGGTGAATTTGTTATGAGGTTGAGCGATGAGCATTATTTTGGGGTGTGTGGAGGTATTATAAATGTAGGATATAAGTTGGAGGAGCATGGGGTTGATTTTATCAATTCATTCATATGGAATTTGGGGCAAGTGGTAACATGAGATTTTGGTCAGATAATTGAGTTAGGTGTTTGAAGTTGAGAGATATGTTTACTAGGTTTTTGAAGTTAGATATGTTTTCAAACTGTTTGGTGATTGAGAGAAGTGGTGGGTTAAAAAAGAGGAAGGGAAGTAGGGGAGTTTGAGGCACTTATGCATATTTTGGAGAATGCTTGTTTCTAGATAGGTTCACTAGATAGTTAGTCTAGCTAGGTAGCTTGATCCAAATGGTGTTTTTACAATCACAACTGTCACGACAAATCAATGAGGCCATTCTCCTAATGGTGCATGATAAACACTCTACCATATGGATTTTGTAGGTACCAGGCAAGGTCAATATCTATGTGCATAAAGCTTCTCAATTTAGGCCACTTATGAAGCTTAATTTGATTAGCCGTGGAGTTGTATTAGAAAATATTTTGCCATTTTGCAAAGAGGGTGTTGAGTTTGTTGATCATATTCTTATAGGATGAAGGAAATCGATGCTAGTTTGGATGTAGGTTTGGAAGTGGTGGCAAGTGGGTAATTTGCTTGGAATAACTCTTGGTGAGGTGCGATGTATCAGACGTATTGTTACTCTTAACAAGGCACAGTGGAAGGCAATTATTTATATTGCCATTTAGGTCATTTGGAGCCATTACTAAAAAAAAAGGATTTAATGAAGCCGTCATCAAATCAAATGTCGTGACAGTTAGCCTTCACAAAAGTAATAGTCACTTTCTAGCACTAGCCTATTGCTGGTGAGTTAGTGATAACTAATAGTCACTACCATTGCTAATTTAGCGAAGGCTAGTCGTCACTAATATTAGTGAAAGTTAGCCATCGCTAACATAGTGAATGTTAGTAAAGGCTATGCGATGGTTGGCCTTTACTTGTCAAGGGTCATCATCATCATCATCATCATCATCATCATCATCATCATCATTATTATTATTCTTACATACATTACCAAGTTATCATGTCCCTATAATTGCAACAATTATAAAATAGAGGTAGATTATATATATCCATAAATATGAAGTACATCTCAAATGTTATTCAATAGTTAAGTCATACACAAGAGATCATATATACATATTTTTGTTCCTTTTCTAAGTTGGCAATTCTACCACAATAGAGGTCCCAAGAACCAGGAAAAAGTTTACCCAGATGGGAATACTTAACTAATATATGCTTAGCTTGAGCAATAATTCCAATATTCAGCTTTGTAGCATTTCCACATGTTGCATTTAGCAGGTCCTCATTGCAAATTTGCAAACATATTTAAAGATTGTAGGAAAAACTTTTGGTAGATTTTTTTATAAATTCAGATGTTATCTTTTTTTTTTTTTGTTGGATTCCAAATAGGTGATCAAAACTTAAGTGTGCATGGGTGGAATGGATATCTAACCCTATTTTGGCTATAAATAATTGGTTGTAATTGTCATTGCAGGGTCGAGTGATATTAGGTGTAGGTTTGGAATAAGTATATGTATATAGGAAACATGTACAGGAAAGACTCTAGGCATATTTTTTGGGAACTTTTGTGGATTTTCAAATAGGTGTTCAAAACTTAAGTGTGCTTGGGCGGAATAGACATCTAACCCTGTTTTAGCTATAAATAATTAGTTGTAATTAACATTATAGGGAAGAGTGATATTAGGAGTAGGTTCAAGAGAGGTGTATGTATACAAAAAACATGTGCTTCTATTAGTTTGGCTTGTTGCTGGCTAGTCTGAATCTTTTTGTATTTGTTATGTTTTTTTTAATAATATAAGCTTATTTAGCTATTAAAAAAATCAAAATAACTTATAATATAAAGGTAAAAAAATTGTTCAACATTTGTCACATTCACACTTTATGTGTGTGTGTGTGTGTGTGTGTGTGTGTGTGTGTGTGTGTGTGTATGTAGTTAGTGCAATTTTATCTAATATCTTAAATATTTAAAAGTATATTAAAAATTTTTATTAATTAAAATAAATAATATTTAATAATATGTTTCAAAACTAAAATTTTTTAATAAATTTATCAAAAAACACAATAGGCATCAACAAAAAGAAAGACAAAAAAAAGAAAAGAAAATACACACCATAGAAATAAAAAAACACAACTTAATGTTAAATATACTATTAGGTTTTATTTGAAATAAAATATATAGTATTGTATTTTATCCAAGTTAAAAGAAATTGCTAACATAAAAAATAGGACAAATTTTGTAGTAGTCCCTAACCCTTAATTTTTGCTTTCTTTTCATTCTTAACCTATTAATATTCTCTTTTGGTTCTAAATTTTTTTAAATATTCCATATTAGTTCCTGATTAGATGAAATATATTAACTCAGAGTAATTGTATCATTGTAAAATCAATCTTTAAAAATTATTTTGAATTGTCTAATAATTTCTCTCTTAGAATTTTGAACTAGGGAAATAATTTTTTTACAAATAAATAAACTCTTGCATATCAATTTTTTCTATATATGAAATAGTTATTATCTACAATGTATGCACTTATTTTGTAATAAATTTTGATTGGGTTAACAAATTAAACTTATTGTGACAAATTAAAATTTTTTTAAGGAGAGATAAAAATTTATGATGAAATTTAGCTCAGATAAATCATAAATATTGAAGGAAATTAATTTTCCCATAAATTTGATTGTATATTTTAATAGCATATTTTATCTAAGTTAAAAAGCAAATTGAAGCTTATATTTGGGTAATTTTAATGGAGGCACCATATATACATCTAATTTTCTTTTTGGTTTCATCTTTAATGTATGCACCAATTAAGCAGACAAATAAAAGATTTATCCATAAATTTACTTTTAAGTGTTAATAAAAATATTGTATTGAGGTTAAAAGGTAATGAAATCCATAAAATCTCATGTTTAAGATCTTGTTTAATAATAATATGAAATAAAGGAGAAGTTAATTGAAATAAACTCTAACACCTAAATTAAGGATAAAAATGTAATTTGATAGTTTAATGGAAAATTTTAAACCTTAAAAGAGGCTAGTAGCTAATATGTAAAAAAAAATATGATCTTCCAATGGACAAATGTAATGGGTTGTTGAATAGTGTGAACGAACTTTTCTAACAGTATTACATTGAAAAGTGTAATGGATTAAAATATGAGATATTAAATGAAAAAAAATTAAAAAGTAGAGCTGTTTTGAAGAATTTAACCAAATATTTAAATTACAATAATAGATTTGTTTAAAATATTATAATATATTAAACTTTAAGGACAAAAAAATCATTCAATATTTGTACATGTGTGTGTGTAAAACACATAGAAAAATAAAGTTTAAACTTGACTCAATAAATTCGCAGTTTCTGTTCAAAAGATTAAAACCTATTACTATTTTTCATAAACCTTTTAAAAGAATTTTAAATTGGTCCATTGAATTTGAGAATATTTATTTTTTTTGGAGGAACTTGAGAAAGATTTGACTAATTTCACGATTTGTAAAAGGATGGGAAAAAAAAAACAGAAACAAGCCAAAAGGTTCACATAAGGTTGGAAAATGTCAACAATAGCGCATTGCCTCAATTAATTGGAGTTCTATTTTCTTATTTAAATTTCATAATCCTCAAACCATTTAAAAGTATACGGCTGATTTACACCCTTAAAACTCCCACCAAGCAGGAATTGTTTCAAATATATGCCCACCTAAATTTCATCTTCTCATCAGTTGGTTATAAACAATGTTTTCTCGTAAACCTATAAAAAGTAATTCAAGTCGGTCGGGTGAGGTTTAGAATACTCCTTAGATTTGACAAAAATTTTAGAGATACAGTGGACGGAAAAAATAATTAGAAAAAAAAAAAAGAAGAAAGAAAAAGAAGCGAGAGAGAGAGAGAGAAACAAGACGAAGGGTTGATACAATACAGGAGGATTGAAAATGTCAGCAATAGCATTACCGCCTGAATCGGACCCGAACTCTCTGGACTGGATTCCAACCTTCTTCACTCTATTTCGCTTGCCCTGCATTTCTTGTTCACGTTGAAATCTTCAACCCCACACCACAATCGGAAAACCATGTCGACGGCCTGCGACCCTTACGACCACCTGAAGGTCTCCTTAAACCCAGACGGATCCCTCACCCGCCTCCGAGTCCTTCCGGAAGCACCACCCAACCCCGAACCCGCTCCTGGAGTTCCCATTGTCTCCAAAGACGTCACTGTCAACCCAGAAACTAAGGTCTGGGCTCGGATCTTCCGACCCACTAAGCTACCCTCCAATGATAACACCATCGCCCGCCTACCCATCATTTTCTACGTTCACGACGGTGGTTTCATTCTCTTCTCCGCAGCCAACCTCCACGGCCACAATGTCTGCTCCTGCTTGGCCAGCGAGATTCCCGCCATCATCGTATCTGTTGATCACCGCCTCGCTCCGGAGCACCGACTCCCGGCGCAGTACGAGGATGCCCTGGACACCATCCTGTGGGTGAAGCAGCAGGCGACCGGCCCGAACGGCGAGGAGTGGCTCCGGAGCTACGGCGACTTCACGCGGTGCTACCTCGGAGGACGCGGTAGTGGAGCGAACATCGCGTTTCACGCGGCGATACGAGCGGCAGGGCTGGACCTGAATCCGCTGAAAATGAGCGGCATCTTCATGAACCAACCGATGTTCAGCGGGAATACGCGGACAACATCAGAGATAGAATTCGCGGCGGACGCCATCATGCCGTTGCCGGTGCTGGATCTGATGTGGGAGTTGGCTCTACCAAAGGGGTCGGATCGTGACCACCCTTTTTGCAACCCGAAATCGGCGATTGAGAAATTGAAGGAGGAGGGGAAGGGGGCGCTGATGGGGAGGTGTTTAGTGGTTGGGTTTGACATGGACCCGATGGCGGATAGGATGCAGGAGTTCGCGAGCTCGCTAGCTATGGCTGGGGTTTGCGTGGAAGCCAGATTTGATGACTTCGGCTTTCACAATATGGATATCGTCGATAAGTTGAGCTTTCAGGTGGTTTTAAACGTTATTAAGGAATTTGTCATATGACCATGACTCGAGAATAGGAAGGAGCTTAATTTCAGCTTGCTTTGAACGTTATTAAGGAATTTTGCATTTCGTCTCTTTGATTTTGCATTGTAATGTAAATGAGCATAATGTAGACTCTTCATTAGGAGTGTAAGTTTAGGGTTTCGGGCTGAAACCCGATTTTTTTGAACCCATAAACAACAAGCATTTTCTGACCCAAATCTGTATCGAAATGGTCATTTAACTAGAATTGATCCTAACTCAAAAATATTGGCTTAGGACTAGGTTGGGTCAAGTTTACACTACCCATCACCAGTTGTGCCGTAGCTGGCATTTCCTCTATCGTTTCATATCCAATACCCCTCATCCTTTATCTTCTCCTTCACCATCTTTGTTAAAACTAGCCAGAAACTTGCCACAAACATGAAATAATCCAAAAATCTCATAATCTAGAGATCAAGAAAGAGAAGAGAAGCTTAACAAAGCACTGAGGTTTGGATCAAGCGACCTCTTGGATGACGGCAAGGCAGTGATCGAGCGAGGAGAGGGAGGGCGGCAGGAGGGTGAAGAGAGGCAAGGAGGGCGAGTGTGAGCAAGGTGAGGGAGGTGAGTGTTACTATGCGAGTGAGGCAAGGGAGGCGGTGGAGGGAGGGAAGGTTAAACACAAAAGCAGGGTAAAAAGAGGGAGGTGTTGGCAGGGCAAGGGGAGGGATGGCAGCACAAGGCAGGGAGGTTGATCGAGGGCAAAGGTAGCGAGGAGTTTGAGGAAGGTTGGGGATGTTGAGAGTGACAACTGCTGGGGAGTGGGAGTGAGAAGGGGGTTGAGGGATGTTAGGGTTAGGAGAATTGGGCTGAGGAAATGGACCTTAGATTTTGAGTTGAATCGGCGGGTTTAACTTGAACCAACCTGATTTTTGCTTTTCATAATCAGTTCGGGGTTCAAGTCAACCTAAACTTCAATTTTTCCTAGAGTGACCTGACCTAACCCAACCCTATATGTTAGGTTTGGGTTAGGGTTAAAAGCTTTAACCTCTATTCGTGAATAATTTAACGAAAGTTCATTTTAGTTTATTTTGTTAAACAAATGAAAATGAAAAAAATTTCACTTTTTGTTTATTTAACAAATAGACACTAATAAGGGTATCATATGATACATTAGTGTTTAATTATATTTGATCATTTATTTATTCATATATCTGGTAAATAAGTATTCATGAACACTAAATATGAATAAGAAAATAACATTCATTTAGTGTTCATATTTATATTCAATAATAGGACATTAAACAAATGAGATGAACATGGTCTGTTTATTTTTCTATGATACTACTTATTTTTTTTGTCACTAATAGTTACTTCAAATCTTATCGGATTCCTCCAAAGGACTTTCAATATATTAAAACATTACTTTAGAATAGCTTTTGTAATTAGTGTTATAGTTTTAGATAATTTATTAATGGTGGAGATCTAACTGCTGAAATTAAAAAAATAAAGTTACTCTTAAATAATTTTTTAAAAACTATAACACTAATCACTAATGTTAATGTCAAAAAGGAGCTTGAAAGTTAAAAATTGATGCTTACCAACATTGTAAAATAAATTAGACTGTGAAACTTGTGATACAGTATTCTACATTTTTTTTTTGTAAAACACCAACGTTGTATATAAAATAAATTAGACGGTGAACGCTGCGGTACAGTATGTCTAAGACCACGCCATACGTCAAAGGAAAGAACGAGCTGTGAAACAAGCAACGGTGGTTATGTAACACCCGTTGGAGAAAGAGATGAATGACTGGTGAAATTGAGGAGGAAGATAGGGAAACTTTGACTAATGTGTTTGAATAAGGATAAAAAATATAATTATAGCGCATATATGAGGAATGGACACTACCTATAGAATTACTTCAAACGATCAGACTTAGTCGCGACAAAATGATATGATAATGCTGGGTAAAATCTAAATTTGGTCCCCTAACTTTAAAGGTCATCCTACTGTGGTCTCTTAACTCAAAAAATGACTATTAAAATCCCCTAACTAAACTTACGTGTCTTATTTTGGTTCCTACTGTCAGTTCAAGCATTAGTTCTAACGGAAATTGCCTACGTGGCTACCCAAACTGTCACGTGGCATCCTCTTTTATGACAATAAATGATAAGATTAGAAGAATAATAAATCTCAAGTTAGAATTGACAAAGTAAAATAATTTTAGGGACTTAAAAAATTAATAACCCTAATTTTAAGCTCTTCCCTAACTCTCACAGTTCACCGCTGCCGTCTACGCCCACATAGTTTCGATTGGCGAGATTGGCGACATTGTAGAAGTGGCGACACCGATTCCTGATGAGTGTGGGAGAATAAGCGGTGGGAGAATAGGCGATGGAGGAGGAATGGGTAAGTTCCTTCCTAGTTTCGAGATCTCTAATTTTGTCTTCACCGGCAGCAGAAAAGCGAGCAACTGCCTAGGATCAGGTGAGGACCGAATTGCAATAGGGCAACAACGCCTTAGTAGCAACGGGAGACGTCCGGGGGTGGTTGGAAATGGTGGAGCGATCGATGGAGAGGGCAGCAGGCTAGAGGATTGTCGGCATGTGCTAGAGGTTAAAGGTTGGAGGCTAGCGTCGAGCAACAGAGGGAAGCTCCGGGGACCGCGGGGAGAAAAGGTTTGGGCCTTCTAGGGATTAAGGAGGCAAGACAGGCAGAGAAGCTAAAAGAGAAGATAATGGGCGGCGGAGAGGCAGAGTTGGGCGGCCGCGTGGGTGGTGGAGGTGGTCGAGCATTTGGAAGATTATGGTTAATATGTGTCTTAAGTCCTTAATATTGTGTATTTTAATCAATTTTAGTCTCATACTTAATGTTCTTCCATACTAGTCACTTATTGATATAACATAGGATGACATGTGGCAAAATGAGTGCCACATAGACATCTTCCATCCAAGATAATGGCTTAACCAACGGAGTGGACTGAAATAGGACAAATTAAGGGAAGTAAGGGACTTTAATATATACTATTGAAGGTAAGGGACCATTTTAAAATATTTCAGATCAAGTGCCTTTGTTGCTGAAGTTGAACCTGGTAGACTTTGGGCCTGTGCCGTTTCGATTTTTCGATGCCTGGATGGAACATAGTCATCTGCAAGAGTTGGTTAAAAAGGTGTGGTTGGGGTGTGACATTGTTGGGTCTCCAGGGGTTATCCTCAAAGAGAAGCTAAAGCTCTTGAAACAGGAGTTAAAGCTGTGGAAGAGTAAAGGTGTTGGTAGCGGGTTCAAGCAAGTTGAAGACTTGAAGATTGAAATAGAGAAGTGGGACTACCTAGCAGAATCTAGGGAGCTGCAGGAGGATGAGAAGACAAAGAGAGCCGAAGCTTGGTGGAGATATGCTGAAAAAGAAAAACTTAAGGAAGCTATGATCAAGCAAAAATCACGTGTCAAATGGGCCATTGAGGGGGATGAAAACTCTAGTTTTTTCCATGCGTTTGTAAGAGGGAGAATAAGGAGGAATAATATTATAGGCCTGAATATTGATGGGAAATGGAGGGAGGAGCCAAGTGAGATTAAAAGGGAGGTGTTCAACTTCTTTAGGAAAAAATTCCAGGAGAAGGTGGATGTTCGCCCATCTTTCAGAAGTAGCGGATTCAAGCAGCTGTCAGATGAGCTAAAGCAGAGCTTAGAAGAGCCGTTCACAGATGTTGAAATCAAAGAAGCAGTGTGGCAGTGTGGAGGAGCCAAAGCCCCGGGTCCGGATGGTTTCACTTTCAATTTCTTCAAGAGATATTGGGAGATAGTTGGGCCGGATATTATTAAGTTTGTTAGGCAGTTTGGGAGAGCAGGAAAATTAGAAAGGGGATGCAATTCCTCGTTTGTGACCTTGGTGCCTAAGATTAAAAATCCGATTACTCTTGGGGAATATAGGCCGATAAGTCTCATTAGGTGTCAATACAAGATCATTGCAAAGGTGTTGGCAGAGAGATTGAAAAGAGTAATTCCATTATTGATTAGTGATGTGCAGTCGGGGTTTATAAAAGGAAGGCAAATCCTTGATGGGGTTTTGATTACAAATGAGCTGATCGCCAAAGCTAAAAGAGAAAACAAGAAAATGTTGTTGTGTAAGGTTGATTTTGAGCGGGCGTACGATTCTCTAAACTGGAAGTTTTTGGATTCTATTATGGAGCAGATGAACTTTGGTCAGGTGTGGAGGAGATGGATTATGGCCTGCTTGGAAAGTGCAAAGGTTTCAATTCTTGTAAATGGCAGCCCAACTCCGGAGTTTCAGATGGAGAAAGGAGTCCGCCAAGGTGATCCACTGTCTCCCTTTTTATTTCTGATAGCGGCAGAAGATCTCCATGTAGCGGTAGTGGAGGCGGAGAGGAAGAATATTTTTGCTGGAATAACAGTGGGTGTAAGGCAGATTCCTATTTCTCACCTACAATACGCTGATGATACTCTGTTCTTAGGTGGTTGGTCCTTAGAAAATGGTAGAAACCTGGTGAGACTCCTGGATTGCTTTCAGTTGTCCTCGAGGTTAAAAGTAAACTTAACGAAGAGCAAGATATTCGGTGTAGGGGTCAACCAAGATGAGGTGGTGAAAATGGCCAATCTGATCGGGTGTGGTATTGACAAGTTACCGTTCACATATCTGGGCCTCCCAATTGGAGCAAACATGAAGAGAGTTCAGGCTTGGCAGCCAGCTATGGAGAAAGTAGAAAGGAGATTGTGTACTTGGAAGGCAAAGTCTCTGTCATATGGTGGTAGGTTGACCTTGTTAAAATCAGTCTTGGGAAGCTTACCCTTGTTCTATTTCTCTTTGTTTCGTGCTCCTCTCACGGTGATTAAAAAGATGGAAAGTACCAGATGTCAGTTTTTATGAGGGGGTCAAGGGAGGGTAAAAAGACAGCTTGGGTAGAATGGAGTAAGGTGTTAGCTAAAAAGGAGGTAGGGGGCTTGAGTGTGGGTAGTTTAAGGGCAAAAAATTTGGCCTTGCTCGGGAAGTGGTGGTGGCGTTTTAGGATAGAGGAGGATGCCCTGTGGGTCAAAATTATTAAGGCTATTTTTGGAGAAAAAGGCGGGGTAGATAGGTGTCGAGTGGGACAATGTTTTATGGAGTTTGGGGGAGCATCCTAAAAATAGGAAGGGAGTTGGAGGAGGTTGGGGTGGACTTTATAAGCTCTTTTAGGAAGGAAGTAGGGGTAGGGGATAAGGTAAGATTTTGGGAGGACCTTTGGCTGGGGAATTGTGTTCTGAAGCATGAGTTTCCTAGGTTATTTGAGTTGGAGAGGTCTAAGAATTTTTTGATAAAAGAAAGGAGGAGGGACAGTGGGTGGGATTGGGAGTGGAGGAGGGATCTAAGAGGGAGGGAGGTAGGAGAGTTTGAGGAGCTGTTGAAACTACTGGTCTCTTCAAACTGTAATGCAGGTTTCTCTGACAGATGGAGGTGGCATCTACACCCCAGTGGCTCGTTTTCGGTTAAGGTGCTGTCCAGTTTGGTGGATGAAGCTCTTTTACCGACAACACCCGGGGGCCAAGCGGCAAGATGGAATTCGTGGGCCCCTCGAAAAGTCAACGTCTGCATCTGGAGGGCTCTGCAGTATAGGCTCCCTTCAAAGGTTAATTTGGCGGTGCGAGGTTTCACAGTTCAAGATACTCTTTGCCCTTTCTGCAAACAGGAAGAGGAATCGTTGGACCACTTGTTTGTGAACTGCTCACAGGCAAAGGAGGTTTGGTCTGCAGTATATTCTTGGTGGCATATTCATGCGGTGCCAGCAGGAAATTTGATTCAAGCTCTGGCCAGTCAACATCTGGTCTGCTTTAATACGGCTCATCAGAAGGTTTGGGAGGCTATAACTTTCATCGTGGTTTGGTCTATTTGGAATAAAAGAAATAGTTTAGTCTTCGCAGATAGTAGAAAACCATTCGCACAGGTGATGTTCCAAGTTCAAAGTTTGTCCTACCTATGGATTAGGAACAGGTGCCCAAAACTTAGCTGTAGTTGGTTTGAATGGTTTTTTAATCCAAAAATAGCGGTTCAGAATTGGTTGTAAAGGGGGTGGGTTGTGTGCTGTCTAAAGATTCTGTAGTAAGAGTTTGTAGGGTATGTGGGGTGTCTTTCTGAGGTTTCTAGGGCTAGCTCCTTGCTAGGTCTGTAACCTTGTTTTTCTTGTCTTAGTATTCTATTCTCTTTTTTGCTGCCGTTCAAAAAAAAGTGACCACTTTAAAATGACCCTTAAAATCAGAGGACCAAATTTAAATTTTACCCTAATAATGCTTAATATTTTCAAAAAATAATTATAGAACACTTTACTCCATGCAGTTTTCTCTTTCCAACATCTATGTTTTATGGAAATTACTATTCTGATTCTGTTACACAAGACAAGATGTAAGTGAAGACTGATGAGTAATTGAAAAGGGTGAAAAATTGAAAATAAAATTAACTAAAGAGCTTTCAAATTCTAAAAGGAATTAAAAAAAAACCACCAAAAGAGCTTATTGATGCAGGATCATAATAGATTAGGCTTTGGTTCGGCATGCACGAATTTAGTAACCATGTTGACTAGGGCCGCAACATGCAGCAAGTCAACCATCTCGATCATGTGAAACCCGACGGAGTCAAATTAACTGGGCATCTTCCCGAATGCCGGAAACAAGCAGCATACTAACCAGCTGCTCCCATTGCCGATCATAACAATTATCACCGGCACACCCTATCACCAGACACCGCTCCAGCCCGACATCCTTCGATTCGACAACCCCTCCACAGTTGGATTGCAGAATGAGTGGATGGTCCCGATCCGCCCCCTTGGGTGACACCTGTTCCCACAAAAGTCCTACATCACTAACGGTGTCCACTGATCATCCATGTTGTTTAGCTCTGACTGCGTTTCTCCCCCCCCCCCCCCCCCCCCCCCCAACCGTTGCTTGGTAGAAGATGTTGCTCGCGATTCTCATGAGTGACAGGTTCAAGTCCAGAGAGCAGAGCGCCACTTAGAATTCGATGTTACCGCCATTGCTACAACCATAGACGCAGCACTGGGAGAAGTTGGCATGTCTTCAAAGCTAAGGTCTCCGTTGGCGTCGGTCGCTTGTTTTTTAACCCAAAGAATGGCGTCAACGGAGTTTTCCGTGCAAGACAGGAAGACGCTGCTCTAAAGCGAGGTAGTATTCGACGCTGATGACAAAAGTGGGGGCCTTAGTGGCGGTTCGGGAGCAAGCGTGGTGGTCATTGAGAGTGATGGATGATGGGGAGAAGCGCAGAGAAGACGTCGATGGGTTTGAAGATTCAGAGGGAGGTTTTGTTAGCAGGTTTCAAAATGATAACTTTGGATGTTGCTTCGCTAGGTTGGGGATTCGGGTTTGGGTTAGCCAGCATGATTTTGGAATATTGGCGGGTGAAGGATCTGTCTGGATTGAGACGGACGTGTAAGTGTTCCCATGGGTCGATTGGTTTCAGTTTTTTTATCTTGGTTCTTGACATTTTATTTTAAATGGATTTGATATTTTTCACGAACTCAATTTTGAGACTGCTTTGGAGAAATTGAACACTTTTTGAATTTGTGTTGCTTCTCATTCAATAAGTGACTTTGCCGCCTTTGAAATTCAAGTGGCTGGCCATCACCATTCACTTTACCAAATCGATTCAGGTCTAAAAAAAGAGCGTGGGAATCTTTCTCAACTGCTTAATCTAATCACAAGGTATTTTAGTTTGTGTTAACAACTTTTCTGTTGCAACCCCTATAGGCATGATGACGAGAGTAAATTAAGTGGCTTGCAACAAAGGAATCTGAACAAAGTACATTCATCGCTGGATTTGAATGTGAAATTTGAAGGTTGTGATGCAGTGGGAAAAGTCAATAAACAACTTCGAAGCTTAAGAAATAAAGAAATTTCCCTTTGGAGATTTCACGAGGTTTGCTTTGATGATTTGTTTTACATGGATCTTGAAATACTTGAAGGTGATGAGCTTTCCCTCTACCAACTGCCAAGTTCAAAGTAGGTTTGGAATTGTACATTGACTCATGTATTTCTCCTCAAACCATATTTGTGTGTTGTATTTAATAGATATCTATGTATATATGATTATTCTATGATTTTTTACTGACCCTATAAGAGGTCAATTCTTATGATTTAATGTCCTTACTTTTTCAATTATAACAAAGAGATTATTTCATGGTAGGACAACACATCTCTACATCACGAAGATTATCATATAATAGTTACATCATAGTAATATTATATTATTTATCTCACTAGTTAATAGGTTTCTTTCAACTACAAAACATTCTTCCACAATAGCTTGTACGGAAAAATTATGTACCAAATAGGGGGTATTATGTGAGCTTTTATAGTTCATTTTAATCTCGCAAACAATGAACCTACATTCATCAAAATTGATTGTATACATGAAACCTAGAGTCAAACATAGATCCAAGTAGGCTATCCATAGAGGTAGTACTAGTAGAGAATCTATAATCAACAAAAGAAACATATATCCAAGATAGAAATTTGAACTAAGACTTGTAGTTAGCAATCATCACTTTTTTATTTAATGTTAGTCACCCATAGTTACAGAGCCAGTACTTTTTTTTCTTGAGTGGGCTGTTATAGTCCTTCCCATGAACCTCCCTGCTTTGTGCAAGCCACTGCCTACAGCTCCTAGGCCGGTCCCCACTATCCCAACCCCATTATTCACACCAGTCCCAACGAGCCCTGCTCCAGTGCTAATGCCACTTCCCACAGCCCCAACTCCAACACCAACTCCATCTCCCACAAATCCAGCTGCTCCATCAAGTGCATCCATCGTTCTTTCAATCGTCCCCTTATCTTTCAATTTCTTTTTTTCCGCTAGGACCTTCTTCTCTTTTTCTAAAGCGATCATTTGTTCTTCTTTGCTAAATTGATGGTAGAATAACTAAATGCAACATAACAAAATCTAATCATACCTTTCTAGTTTTGATAGCAACATAAATAGAATAAGACAAGATTATGACATAAATAAGTAAATATGGTGGGATAAAAAAATTTTGTTTTAAAATGAAATAATCTACCTTAAGGGTGCAGCTTCCTCTATCCTTTTTATCTTTTACTTTCAACGTGTCAAGTGAGGTTAAGAGTCTCAACTCCACATCTTTTGCCATTTCTGGTTCCAAATCAATTAAGGGCAATTTTGCTATTCCTAATCTCTTGTCTTCTCCAATGTCCTCATCGAGCACCTGTTAATTTTAACAGATACATATACAAACTATATTATTTCCCATATGATCAATATTGTTCTCAATCGAGAGGTGTTTAGATAATCACTTATAAATGAGTAGGTTTGAGCCTTTATGTATTTAATTTGTATAAACAAACAGATTATGGTGCCATAAAAAGAAGGGAAGGTAAAAGCAAATCACCTCAACGATAAGTGATTGTGTTTCTTTGTCTTCTGTAAGCAACTCAAAAATCTGATTGAAAATAGGATTTAGGTTGTTCTCAATGACTTTTGTTTTCACCTTGCAGAGTGGCCGAACATACACAACCGCGTAGGGATCAGATTTTCCAATTAATTCCATGTTCTTTAAGTCATTTGCTTTAACTACTGTGACAGTCAATTTCCCATCAGGTTTTAACTCCAGGTCACTACAAACAAAATCGAGTTATGACATTTTATCAAGACAAGCAGCAAATCTTCTCTAACTTTTTCCATTCTTAGTTCAATTAAAGCCTCGTTATATCATCACAAAGCACAATTAATATCATTATGGAATAAAATAACCATCAAGTCAAACATATTGTCCCAATTCATTAAAATTCAAAAAGTAAATGCCATAAATTACAGTCATTACTTATTTACCTAGCTATACCAAATGTTTTCCAGAGTATGACTATGTTGTTGGGAAATAATTCCTTCAACATATCATATAGGTAGAATGAGTGATATCTTAAGAAAGAACTCACATACTTTCCCTAGTTAATGTGATTCTCTGTTTGAAAATTTTCTTATCACATGGACAATACATGTACTATTTTCCATATGAGAATTATTTTTTACCTTAAAAACAAACAAAAATTTAAAATCACCTTGTATCAATAGACACAACACCAAATGGAACAACAATCCTATGTGGCCATTGAAGCATATCTGTGACAATTGAGTTCACAATATCCTATAAAAAACATGATGACAGTACATAATTTGTAAGGATGTTAATTAAAAATATAAAATTAGTAGAAAAAATTGATAATAAATAACATTGTAGACAAATAATTGTCGAATTAAACTTACATCAATCATATCTGCAATTCCAGGAAGAGCTGTTAAACTTCCACCAATAGCTTTTAAAGTGTAATCAATCTTAGGCTTTGGCTGATTGAATTCATAGAAATAATTAGACATTTTAAAAGAAACAAATAAAGATAGTTACTACTTGCCTACTCAATCCATTACATTCATGACTAACACCTCGGTAATTGTTAGACAAAGTCAATATGTACTTTTTTGTAAGTTGGTAGGCATTTATAAGCATGTTTAGAAAAAAAATTATAATAAATTTTATAGATCTTTTATGGAGTAAAATATCACAGCTTTATTCCTTTATAGAGTATGTAAGATATTAGAATAGTTCATTCTCTGACATGTTATTAATTAAATATTGAATGTAATTCTCTTATTCTACCGTTAACACAGTAAGACAATTTATAAATGACTGCATTAGGTGTAGCTTTCCACAATAGCCAAAAGCAAAATACGGGTAAGTGAAAAATGAACTTAGGACCACATGGTAGCAATCAACAAGTTTTAACTATAAGGTCAAGGGTTTAGTTGTTGTTGTTTTACCTGCTAAAATTTAATTGTTAATTTAATTCCAAACATGAGAACAAATAAACTAAGAAGCTTATGAATGAATATGAAGTTATTTAGAGTGGGTGTTTTTTTCTATGATGCTAAAACATGAGAACAAATAAACTAAACTAAGAAGCTTATGAATGAATATGAAGTTATTTAAAGTGGGGTGTTTTTTTTCTATAATGCTAAAACATGAGAACAAATAAACTAAGAAGCTTATGAATGAATATGAAGTTGTTTAAAGTGGGGTGTTTTTTTCTATGATGCTAAAAAAAAAATGAGATGGCTGTGCCTTTAAGAAAAGTGCACTCCATTATAAACTATTAACTCTGCAAGATACTCCACAAACCTCTGAAAGAAGGGCAACCACAATTGCAGATATACAAGGTATCTCTTCAGCAAGTTGGAAGATGACTCGAAGAATAGTAAAAACTTGAAGATCCTTCAACTGCATCACATATATACTTTAATTGTGAAATTAATGGAACATAAATACAATCAAGGAAAAGTTTGGTCAGTATGGCATTACATTTTCTGATGTACCAACCTGAATGGGTATAGAAGCAACAAGGGCTGCTTCAACACTTAAAATAATATTGGGGTCGCCACCCCAACGAAAGTCGATATCCATTGTAATTTGACCTGTTTTTAGGCTTTGAACACGGATACCTTCATTTGATATATGGTCACACATATGAAAGTTTTGTTAGAGGAACTAAAAACACGTTTAACAATTAAAATTAAGTAGCAAATTAAAGATCCATGATTAGAATCAATAACTAGCTTCGTAACCTCAAAACATTCTTTTTGCATTTTTTTAAAAAATATTAGTCTTTGTCAAAAAATTAATGACATTTTTTAAAAGGATTTTTATCCCAAAATAAATGAAACTTATATAGTTTTATGCATCTTTTTTCAAATTTTCCACTTCCAAATATAGACATGTAGACTACTTTTATGCTTTAATTGTGTGACTAGATAAGGGTGGTACTGGAAAAATTTGCATAATATGTTTATATGTCATTACATTTTAAATTTTTTATAAAAATGGTAAACGTTTCAATTAGTGGTGGACAAAGAGAGTAATACTCATTGAAATGACAACAAAAAGACACCATGTTAAATGTTATCAAGGAGAA
>SMDT01001124.1:0-111615 GCA_005392925.1 Aquilaria sinensis | reverse complement strand
CGAACGACCATCATCAAGTGGAACCATGTTTAACTCCGGCCGATTACAATAAATTTCCAGGTCCTTCCGTGCTTTGACATTATCTTTCGTTTTGTTCTTAACATCCATCACAGTATTCCATATATTCTCAAACACGTTCTTCTCAATATGCATAACATCAAGATTATGTCGTATTAAGTTCGTGGCCCAATATGGTAACTCCCAGAAAATGCTTCGCTTCGTCCAATTATGTGATTTCCCATAATCACACGGTCGATTTTGTGGACCATCGTTACCAACTGATGGAATCCATGAGATTCTTTCAAATATATCTTCACCCGATAAGTGCGGAGGAGGCAATGACTTTTCTAATTTCCCTTTTTTAAAGCAAGTACAATTCCTTCTATATGGGTGGTTCCGGGGGAGGAATTGCCGATGACAGTCAAAAAATGAAATTTTTCCGCCATACTTAAGTTGGAATGCCTTACTTTCACCCATACAAATAGGGCAAGACAATCGCCCATGTGTCATCCACCCTGATAGCATGCCATAAGCCGGAAAGTAATTAATGGTCCACATTAATGCTGCTCGCAGAATAAAATTTTGTTTCAATGACACATCCCATGTTTCGACGCCATCAAACCACAGATGTCGTAGCTCGTCTATGAGAGGTTGTAGATAAACATCAATCTTATGATTTGGGCTACGTGGACCTGGAATCAGCAACGAAAGGAACATGTAGGGTTTTTTCATGCACATCCAAGGGGGCAAATTATACGGAGTAACGATCACAGGCCAACAAGAGTATTGTTTCCCAGATGGTCCAAAAGGTGTAAATCCATCGGCACACAAACCCAATCTGACATTTCGTGGTTCCGAAGCAAACCATGGGTAGGTCTGATCAAAATGTTTCCAAGCTTCACCATCTGATGGATGTTTTAACACACCTGGGACCTGTGTTTGCTCCTTATGCCACCTCATCTGCTCAGCTGTTGCCAATGACGCAAATAAGCGTTGCAGACGAGGGCTTAGTGGTAAATAATGCATGGTTTTCCTCGGTCGATCTTTACCACGACCCCCTTTTTTTGGCTTATATCTCTCAGACCCACAGTACTTACAAATACGATTGGTACTGTCATCTTTCCAGAACAACATACAATCATTCACACAGACATCAATCTTCTCGTGAGACAGACCCAACTGGGAAACTAATTTCTTAGTTTCATACCAATTTGATGGCATCTTACTATCTGTTGGTTGGGTCTCCTTCATTAGTTGGGCAACGCCATTAAAGCATCCTCGTGACATGTGATACTCAGACTTAAGGTTGAGAAGGCGGACAGCAGCAGATAACTCAGAATGACTTTCGCACCCATCCCATAAAGGAGTTGACGCTGAATTCAACAGATTAAAAAAATTTTGAGCACTTTCATTAGGCTCCACAACATTGTCTTCCGGAAATTGATTGTAACTAGGGCCAACGGCATCTAATACCATCCTTTCATATGGATTCGTCGAACACCCCTGGTCAAACTCCTTAAACCCACCACACCTGGAGCCGTATCTGATGATTCATTAAATGGCTCACCATGTGCGGTCCAATTCAAGTAAAAAGGCGTAAACCCCCATTTGTACAGATGAACTCTGACCTCATCAGCCTGATTAAACCGCAAATTCTTACACTTCCGACAAGGACAGCGAATGCAGAACCCGCTCATAGTTTCAGGGTGGGATACAGCAAATGATATAAATTCTTCCACCCCGGACTCCCACTGTTGTGTGTAACCAGTTCGGCGAGGCAAGAAACGGTTACTGTACATCCAACTACGGGCGGATTCCATTACACACAAAATCTGTTCGTAATCATAAACACCTCAATCTATTAAATGATATACGTACTCAAGTTTTAGGTTGAGTTACTAAAAATAACAAAAGTATGCTTCAATGTTTACCCTCTCAAGTTTACAGTATTTTTAGATAGACAAAGTTTATTATCAATAAAGTTGTTCTTATGATTAACGTATGGTCATCATTATTGTTCTTATTGTTCTTATTACTGTCATTGTTCTTAGTACTTAAATTCATAATTTTTAAAGAATATTTTATTACAAAGCAAGGATTTACTAAGCTTTTAAGTACCTTGACTAAGCTATTTTATCTTAATAAGTTAAGCCATCAAGTTAAGTAAACTCATGTACAATATGATGAAGGGTAAGAACTGATAAGTTCAATTGAAGACAATAATTTAATCTTATAGTTAGAACATAAAAGTTGGGGTAGGATTTGCACAATAAAATCCTTTCTAGTAACCATTGGATAAGACCTTAGAATGTTTGAGCTCTCATTAAATTAGTATATATTTTGTTATATATACTTTATCCTAAGTTTTGTTTTTAGGGTTTACAAGTTTAGGTATATTGTGTTGGGTTTAAGTGTAGATGTATGGTATAAGGTAAAGGTTAGGGTTAGAAAGAAGTTTGCGTTAAAGTCATGTTTGGTACAATCAGGCTACCTGGATTTCTTCGAATGACAGTGACTCCTCCTCTTCAGTGGTCCTAATTTATTTGTTTTAATATTTTCTCTATTGGTCTCCAAATTAATTTACGAGGTATTTTTTCTGCATTATTATTGTCATATTATTGCAACATGGTTTTATTATAATGATTAAAGTTTTATTATCAATACACCATGACATAATATAACCATTTACACTAAAGCACTCCAACTAAACCATAACTACACCTATTACCATGAACTTATACAAATAATCATGCCATAAAATAATATACACAACGCACAAAGAAATTACATATTGACTATAATACAGAAGAAAAAATATGCACAGATAACAAATAATTAACATAAATTGCATATTCAAATCTAAAGCCACAGTGTTCAAACCATAGTGAGAAGTATTTCCGTTTTATTACCAATATTAGTAATTAAAACAATTTCCCTTAAAATCATCCCGTTCTCAAATATACACGAAAAGAATTATAAACTAACCTCGAACGACAGGAGAAACAATGGGTACTTCTTCACGCTAGACAGATGCAGGGAGGAACTGAAAAATGGGGGAAAATAACTTAATATACTGGTAATATAAGAAATTTCTTCAAATGAAACCAAGTATCATTAATGTACACGATCAATTTAAACAAAATACGGTACGGAGATTATTATTTGTTTCATTATAGTTATGTATAACCGTCATGTCATTATCTTTTCTCTCTTAACGCATCATTTATTTTAACTTATGTATATATGTTTTAAATTGAGACATTTTTTTTTTTAAATTTCAAATAAGGCCAACACATATTTTGTACATACCTAGTTTCTATCGTTGAGTATAGAATTTGACCTATATATATATATGGCAATGAGTTTGAGTTTTTGGAACTGGCTTTTCTTAATCGCTTATTAATATGAGTTTGAGTTTTTGGAACTGGCTTTTTTTAATCGCTTATTAATATCAACTTTGTTTAACTTGTGGGATCATTCTTTGAAACTAAAGTTGGTATTCTACCATATAATCTGTTCGATAGTTTTTTATTTCAGAAATGAGCTATTAAAAGTTCTAATGCAATAGTATATGGTTCAAGTGAACATTCCATAATTAAAAGTAGTTGACTATATTCCTTTGGGTATTTTAAAAAGGGATCGAGTTTCATTTTAATTTTTCTTCATTTTTAAGTATTTTAGTTTGTTAGTTCATCATTTTAAAAATGAATCATAAAGAGTTGCCATAAAAAAGGGTTTTTTAAGAATAAACATAGTAGCATCCACTAATTGTGATTCTCAGACACAGTACCAAAAAAATGCTTATAATATTTACATAAACAAATATTAATAATATGTTAAATACATTAAACGCATTTACTTATAATAAACTTTATCTATCTAAATAATTTATATTTTTCTCAATTTACTAATAATTTCTATATCTATAATGGATTTTAATATTTATAAACCAATACTTAATGCTTGTTGCAATATTAATATTAACTTGTTTAACATTTTATTTATTTTTCAATTACTTCATAAATAGAAGTATCATTTTTTTTATAAAGAAATTAGCAAATCTAATTTTTATTTTAAAAATTATTTGTCACCATATGAAAAAAAAATAAATATTCTACAATATTTTGTCATTGGAAAATGTCAATATACTACCTAAACAAATCACTTAAATCTAATTTTTTCATAAATTCTAATTAATCCCGAAAATAACAAAAAATTGTAAAAAAATGCACATAAAAAAACAATTGTAATGGGTAACCTAAAAAATAAATCTCCAACCAAATGCAACACAAAATAACAAATATTGCACATATTTCAAACCAAATTAACACAATATAATCCGAAAATACGTAATTATTAAGGAAAAAAATTAAAAATTCCGAAATAAACGCGTTACCTAAAAAAAAAAATACTAACTTCCTTCAAACACCTCCAAATCGCTTCAATCCTGCAATAAAAACCAACATCTTCAACCCATTATAAACCAAGAAGCTCAAATAGGGAGAAATACATAAAAAAAAAATTTGAAAAGTGCTGAAAAAAATAATTAACCTTCGGATCTAAAAAAACGCCACCAGATTGACGAATCTCCGACCTCAAAGAAAAAGTTTCCGGTCCCAATCGACGCAAACAAGTGAATGTGTGTGATGTGTGAGCTAGGAAGCGGAGGAGAGAGATACAGGAGAGAGAGAGAGAGAGACGAACCAGAGCGAGGAAGAAGAAAGAAAGATTTTCGCGACTCGCGACGCTGGGGGGGGGGGTTTAAAAAAATTAATCAAAACGCACCGTTTAACTAAAGTAAAAAAAAAAATCAAAAAAAAAAAATCAAAAACAAAAAAAAAAAAAAAAACCTCACCAACTGCTGGAAGTTGGAATTTTACCAACGGCTCAGGCCGTTGGTAATTACCAACGGTTTGCACGTTGGAAAAAAAAATGTAATTTTTTTTTAAGCACTCACCAACGCGTGCACGTTGGAAAATATTTACCAACGGCTAGCCGTTGGTAAATCACCCTTTTCAAAAAAAAAAAAAAAAATTTTACCAACTGCTGGGAAGTTGGAATTTTACCAACGGCTAAGACCGTTGGTAATTACCAACGGTTTGCACGTTGGAAAAATAAAAAAAACACTGTTAAATTTTTTTGAATCCATCACCAACGCATGCACGTTGGAAAATAATTACCAACGGTTCTACGCGTTGGTAAATACCAACGGCGTAGCCGTTGGTAAATTAGCAGTTGGAAAAGTAGGTTTTTTTAGTAGTGTTAAATAGTATAGCCTTCACAGGTTTTAGAAGTTAGTAGTAATATATATACGTATCCATGCATGTATGTATGTATGCGTGTTTGTGCCGTTCCATTCCATCCTCTGCTGAACTCAACCGCAAACGGATCTCCAAGATCCGTTCCCTACCAGTTTATGTTTTCTCTCTTTTATCAATGTCCGTGGGTCCGCTGCTCTGCCGAATGCATCCACCGAATTCCGCTCCGTTTCCGTCCTCTTAAATCCTAGATTGCTAATATCTCTCGCTCTTTCTCCACGCCCCAACTCCGAGGCGGCCCCATCGCCCTCCTTTAATTTTTCTCAACCTAAGATATTTCTTTAACTTCTAATCATGAACACCTAAGAAAGAGAAAGAAGAAATATCATAGTATACAAGAGTAAAATTTGTTATCAGTTAATTCTATTAATTTTTAAACTATTGCCAAAATCTTTTTAAATGTACATGATCAGTGAATAGAATACATATTAATCCGTTTCACAAAGTTCTCGAGCACTAGAAAATTAAAAAGAAGCGCAATTCTAAAGGTTTTTTTTATGATATTAATTAGAATAATCAGTTATTACAAATAAAAAGTTAAAATATTAAGAAATGATAGTTGATAGGATGTCTCAAACCCTAGTTGACACCAAGGAATGCCTGAGGCTCTATCGAGGAGATTTGGTATGGGAGACTCAAGTTAATTTCGACGATACATATCCAACGGCTCAAAATGATAGATCACAAAGATGGCAGGGTTTGGCTTGGGGTATACGGTAACTTAGGCAAGAAATAGGCCCCAGTTTTTCCCACAGCAGCCAGCAGGGCATACAAAATTTCAATTTCAATGGTAGAAGTAGCCAGATTGCGTCCACATAGGACAGAAAAAAGAATTAGGTGGGAGATGACATGTGTCCGAAGAATGATCAGGCCACTTCGCGGTTCACCAAACGCCTCAATATAAGCCTTTCCCATTCCCTCTCGCTAAATCACACCACACCACTCCAACTGTAGTAGTAGTCTCCAAATACTACTCTAGCCCAGCCCTATTCATTTCAGCTACGTTAACGCCCTTCTTTCCAATTATAAACATATATAATCATGACTCGTGCAGGAGCAAAGCCGCTCTTCTCACGGCGGCTCACTCGCACTTCAACCCAGAAGAGGCTGCCGGTGCCACCGAGGTGTCTTCCCGACTTCCCCAACTTCCGTGGCGGGCACGCCGTGGAGATGGAGGTGCTATATGAGACCGAGGTGTATCCCATGGTGTGCACCACCCGAACAAGAGGGAGGTACGCGAAACCGGTTCTTTCCAAAGGATGGATTGAGTTCGCTCGAAAGACCCAGTTGGAAGTTGGTGACAAAGTCACTCTCTCCAAGGTCCACAGGCCGCAGGAGGGCGGTACAGCAAGAACCGTTTATGTCATGGAGGTTGAAAGGGCTGTGCCCGTCTTGATCAAACAGGAGGTAAAAGCGAGTGGTACCATTGCCTCTGTTAACCCAATCACCACAGAACCCTTTGGCGCAGGCGGCCTGGCGCCAAGCGGACACAATACCGATCAGTTTTTGGCGATCTCCAGCGATCAAGCTGATGATCAGAATAGGAAAGACCGGGAGCGATTCAAGCAAAAGGATGTCGGGGGTCCATCCAAGTCCCTCCAGGTGAAGATATTTGGAGTTTGGTTCCAGCAGTCAATCGCCCAGTAGCGTTAGGCCTCAGTTCTGTTCCAGTTCCTGGTAATTTGAAGTTGGGGGAGTTAACATGTCAATATGCGACATATAAATATTTATGTATACTTGTTTTTTGTTTTTTGTTTTTTTGCCTTCTCCCACATGTTTTTGTGGCTTTTGGGAGGTCTCCTAATGTTTATGTACTTTTGTTTCTCGGATCGGAGTAAAATAGAGTTTTGTTTTTGTTTCGAGTATGATGAAGCTGTGTGATGAATAAAATAAGAGAGAAACATTGACGCCCCTCGTTGACTAGCTTGCTAGCCCCATTACTTTGGTTCCCAATTCTCAGATCTGCCTCATAGCATTTGGGCGGGCAGAGATTAGGTTGATCTGGCCGGAAGGCCTCAAGGCGCGATGAGACGGAGACGCGCTCGCTCTCATCTCTCTCTATCAACGGTATATAATTGCTCCACACATTAAGGTAGCTTCTAATCTGGTGAGTTAGATCAGTTTTTCTCAGCCCTTTTCTTTTTCTTTTTATTAATTACCCATCGATCGAGTCATTACGCGCGATACGATTATGGAACTGGCGATGCGTTTCCATATTCGATCTCTCTCTCCCGTATTTTTCTGCTGCGCGCGGTTTTTGCCGACTGCTTCCTTTGTATCGCGTCATTTCTCTCACCGGTAGCCCATCGGCCCCATCCTCATTTACATTCTTCTCTCTTCGTCTTTTTCCCCCCAATATATCTTTCTTGCATCAACCTATCAAATATTTCGAAATATTAATTAATGTAATTTAATTGCTTTCTCTTGAGCAATTTGATTTTATTATTATTATTATTATCATTATTATTTTAGAAAAAAGAAAAGAAATCCATAGCATATATAATTCTCTCATTTAAAAAAAAAATCTCAGAACACGGAGTTCTCTTGTTTTTTCAAGTGCAAGAGCATGTTTGCCTTTTCTTTTTTAGTACTCCAAAGTAGTATTATTTTGCATGTGCATGCATTAATAAAAGTTAGGAGGACTTTTCAAGGATTCGAATGCTAAGCCATCAGACCAGAAATTAATGAATTAGTATATATCCTCGGATTTGGCTCATTTTGCAAGGGTTTGACAGGATTTGGTACAAGCTAATTTCTGAATTTTCCATGAGACCTTACCTGTGATGAGAATAATTGCGGCTCGATCATACATAATTTAACTGGGTCTGATATTTTCTCAGTCCACACATTGCCATGGAAACAATCCGCAGCGAACTAGCTAGCTAGGGATCTAACCGTTACTAGTCTGTAGTTTTGATTGAATTGGTTCGTTAATAGTCTGCAGGTGAAAGAGGGTAACAAGTCCATTCCATTTAGAGGCAGATGGCAGGAAGGAGAGTGGCAACGAAGGTGGACTTGCACAAGGCCTGAGACTGTGTGATTCGGGCGGCAAGTTTTATGTGATAATTTTTAGTTCCCCGGAGCTATGGTTGTGTTGAACATGTTCTGTGAAACATTGGCTGAATTAGCAGTGGTTTGGAATGGTGAAAGAGGAGTTTTTCACTCCTGGGTGAGGCCTTCGACATGGTGACACTTTCTCTCCTTATCTGTTCCCTGTGCGTATGGAGCGGCTTTCAATCAAGATTCAGCAGCATATTGCAAGGAGGCACGGACGAGTATCGAAAGCTAGCTAGTTACAGCTATATCATGGAGAGACTTGAAAATAAGTTGGTTGGATGGAAGTGGAAATTCCTTAGTTTGTGAGGCCGCAGGGTGGTGGCCTAGTCTGTCGAGTCCTATTTATGGTATGTAAATAACATGTGAGCATATGTGATGGGGTTGATCAAGTGGCTCGAGACTTCCTTTGTGTAGATCCGATGATAAACGAAAGATGTCACTGGTGAGTTGGGGGTAGATTAGGACATCGAATTCAATGGAAGGGTTAGGGTGGCGGATGACACAGAATTTTAATCATGCCTTGTTGGCAAAGGTAGGGTGGCTCCCTGGTAATAATGGTTTGCAATGGCACACTGTGGATTGAGAGAAGACTCGTTTATGGGATGATATATAAATGAGTTGGAACAAGAGGTGAGTCTTCAGGCAGTGGATTGGCAGCTTTCTAATTTGATTGTGGCAGATATTATTAGTGATCGAGTTGATGGGAAATAAATCACTTGTTGCGGGTGGAGATTTGCAGGCAAATTCGAGAGGCTTCTATTTCGTCTCGTGAAGGAGTGGAAGATGAGATGATTTGGCGAGAAGAGTTTGATGGCTCTTTCACAGTGAAATCGGCTTACTGCTGCAGTTTGATGGGGAGGATTCAAGCATCAAGATGAAGCTCAATTGGGTCTGATAAGCTGAAAATTTTGAAAATATTAAATGTTTTTTCTTGTTGGTGGCTCGTGAAAGGCTAACAACGGCTACATGTTCCGGAGG
The DNA here is from genome assembly GCA_005392925.1 of Aquilaria sinensis. Taxonomy (NCBI): domain Eukaryota; kingdom Viridiplantae; phylum Streptophyta; class Magnoliopsida; order Malvales; family Thymelaeaceae; genus Aquilaria; species Aquilaria sinensis. Next base: position 102,262 of record SMDT01001124.1, on the reverse strand, counting down.
CGTTGAATAAATGTGGAGACTAGTTTCAAATTTTGTGGTTTCAAAAGAGGAGGATATTAATCACATTTTACATCGGTGTCTGTTGCAACGGAGGCTTGGGCGAAATTACTTCCTGGACGAGTGTGATGGACAAATCCCTGCTTGCATCTACGCTTTGGCATTTGTGGAAGCCCAGGGGCAAGTTTAAATTCAAGAACAAATTTTATTCGGGTGATGATTTCGTTTGTTGCGCTGTGGATCGTTGAGGTGATGAATCAGATGCGAGCAGCCAGAAATTTCTTGAATTCCTGAGCTGCGAGGGAGAGCTGGCTGGTGCAATTGTGCCCCCTCAACAAGGAAAGTTTAAGCTAAATGCAGATGTATCGGTGAGCGGCGGCCGATGGCTTCATTAGGGACGATGAGGGTGTTTGGCAGAAAGTGTTTGTTGGCCAGTTAGGGACTATGAATGTTCTACATGTCGAGATTGTGAGCATTCTTAGAGGATTGGTGATGCATGATGAGTTACGGAGTCAAGCTACAGTGATAGAGGTCAATAACCTCGGAACGTTCTAAAATACAGGGGGTAATGGTGCCCCATTTTCCACCGTCTGATCAGAAGATTGAATTTTGGCTCAAAATCACTCTTTGCAATTATACTTTTATATTTTTTGTCATTTTAGTCCTAAATATTTATTTTCTTTTTCCTAGACCATTACATTCAGATCAAGTAAGAACAAGTTTTGTGGCAACTTGCCTCTGCAGGTTACAGGTGGTTTTGACATCGAGATTTAGTCAACCCAAGTTGCTGATCATGCTGCCATCAATGAAGCCCCGGACCCAATAGCTAATCATGAATCCCACTCCTCCGACCTTGCCGCCATCAAGCGCACCACCAACCTCAACCGTCGATGGCGAATCCCAGGCCTCCGATTGCGAACTCCAAGCTCCTAGCTCTATGTTTCAATGCTTCTTCAGATTGCTTTTTCAATTTGCAGCAACGTCAGGGAGGTGGCGTGGTGGCGAGTTTGGGTCGCCGCGCAGGACTTTGACGGACAATGTCGCGGCCTTTGACGACAGCTACACGCGGCCTTCCAAGGTAATGAATTCCGTCCAAAAAAGTCCAAAACAGAACATGTTAATCACATGAGGGATATGCGATAAAAAAAAATAGAGATTGGAGCTATAACAGAAACATAATTAAAATATTAGGGTCAATGCATGTAATTAACCCCTTACATGCGACAAGTTCAGAAGGGGATTTGGGTTAGGTATCCGAACCCCTCTATCAATATATGTACTACAGCTACATAATTCCATTATTTGCCACCTCGATCTCACTGCTCACTCTAGCAGCTAGCTACTAGCCTAGCTGAGCTCCACCTCCATTTCATCTTGCTAACCATGGACGACGAACTGGATTTGATTTTGAGGCTGGGGCCTTCGGGATATGTATATAAAGTAACTGATGACCAACGCAGTTAAAAGTACCATCGAGATATCCTTTGGTGTGGGGAAAAAAGGTAAGTATCACCAATAATCCAAAACGTTTAATTCTCATTATAAATTGGTCCATAATCTTTATTTTGTTACAAATTAGTCCCAAATTTTTATAATTCATTCTATATTGGTCCCCATCCCTAGACAAATACAAAAACTCAATTTACAAAAAACAAAAACTAATAGTTTAAGTTGTCTAACAACTGTAAAAAAATTATGACACAATTATAATTTATTAGAAAGACAACCACTGAATAATTTGAATTCATTGACTTTCATTAAGTATCTGGCGTTAAATTTTTAAATTTTAATTTAATTCATATTATTCATATCTTGCATTGTTGGATTCACACCATATATTCATATTTACATCAACTAAAAAAGCAATCATTTATATTGAGAAAATAATTGCCATTATATTCATTGTTAAATAGCATAAAAAATACAGAACATCGATCAACAGCTTTTGAACTCCAAATGATATTAAAAGATTGGTATTTAGGGGTGTAAGTTGTGATCAGAAACCTGAACCTAAACCCGAACTTGATCCTAATTTTCGGGTTCGGGTCAGGTTACAAGAAAGAAAAAAACAAGGATTCGAGTTGGCCCGATTCGGCCCTATCCTGAAACTTCAGCTTTCAAGTTGACCTGAAAATACCAGACCCAATCCTATATTATATAATAGCCCAACTCACTCCTATACTATATTATATAATAGCCTAGCCCAACCTAATTTGTAAATCCAATAACCGACCCAATCCTCCTAATTCCTAATTTCTACAATTTAACCCTAGCCTTTGTTCCTTTTTCCTAATCCTAATTTGTCAATTTCGATCACCTCGCCTTAAGCTAAGACTATCAACCTCGTTCCTCCCTCGTTATTGATTTGTCGGTCTTCGGCCTCTGGCCTCCCTTTGTTCCTCCATTGATTCAACATCTTTCATCGTCCCTCTCTTGATTAGACATCTCTCATCGTCCCTCCCTTGATTTGGCATCCCTCATTGCCCTTCCCTTGATTCGGCCTCCCTCTGCCCCTCGTCATCGCCTCCTCCTAGCCACAAGCCACTTGGCAGGCTACCACTGTCACCTGACTTCGACGCTCCAAAGCACACTAAGCTATCGCCACGTCAAGTCCTTCAGTCATTGTTGTGCTTATGCTCTCCTCCCGGTCAATCACCACCATTGAAGAGCCTTTCGACAAGCCAACACTCGTTGTAGCAATAGCAGAAACAGTAGACACAGTGACACGCAGCATAATTCTTTAAAATATAGGGTCAATCCGACCTTAACCCGACCCTAATCAAGTTAAGGTCGGTTCAGGCCTTGACTATATTAGGGTCAAGTTAAGTTTAAGGTTATTCAGGTTAGAGGTAAGCTGTTAAAATCAGGTTTTAACACAAATTCGACTCTACAACCCGAACTTTCACCCCTAGGTATAGTAGCCTCTCCTTGACCACTTGCGAACCAACTTGCACATATTAGTAGCCTCTCATTGCCACTTGCAAACCAACTTGCACATATTAATGCTTTGGATGCTTTTCATGAATCATGATTGGATTGAAAATTGAAAAATCAAGAAATATATCAAGAATTTTCAAGAATTTTAAATTCACAAGGATATTTTTATATGTATTGGAAAATAAAAGAGATTCACACACATATCAATTTTTTATTTCAAAATTCCTTTAAGTACATTGAAATTAAAATAAAACTTATTATCTTGCTACAACAATATCAACATGTTAAGACGTTGTACTTTTTCATTATTGCAATAAAGTTTGTCTTTGGCTGATAAAAACACATGTTAATGGTCATGAAAAAAAATCTTTAACTAGAAATTAAAGATGGTCAAGAAGCATTAAGAAACCATGAACATGAGACAAAACCCAAAAAACTTCTAAAACGAGAAGCAAAAATTTTAAGGATAGAAAAACATAAGAGAGCATAATTAGTTAAAAAAAAAACTTGTGTGTTGATTTCCACAACAAACAAGTTGAGTTAATTAAAATCAATAGATGTCAAGTTGAGAATAAACTGTTTGATTCCTCGATCAATCAGTGGCCTTTTTATCTTTTCCTAATACAACTAAGTAATTTGAAACTTACATTTTCTCATTGATGTTGGAGTAAAATTGTATAACCAAATAGTAAAGGATTTATATAATTTAATGGATAGGATTTTTTGGGTTCACTTGAATTAATTCATGAAGAATTAATTTATAATTTTTTAGAAAAAATAATTGCAGTTATTAAATTACATAAAATATTACTGATAAAAAAAGATATCAAAGTAACTTTAAACATGAGACCTAACAATTGTAGATCAAAGGTGGCTGAGATTATGGTGGCTTCAAGGTAGATGCTTGGGATGAGGGCTTGAAGTCAAGGTTTGCAAAAGTGTAGGATGAGAAAGAAAAAAATCAAGAAGTTTGTTAGTTAGCCAAGTGGTTTACCCTTTCCTATGGGTTACAGATTTGACAAAAATGAGCGATATCCGTATTCTTTGGTGTCACGTGAGTTGCACATGCGGTCAAGGGGGTTGACTGACCCCTTTATTCAAATTCAGGGGCTGAGTTATCCTAAGTTGAAGTTCAAGGGGCTAAGCTTCCTGATTAACCAGGTTAGAGGGCCTCTGCTGTATTTTGGCCCTGTAAAAACCCAACCGTAAAAAATTAGAGAAATCTCTAATTTATGATCTGACTAGTTCAATTGACCTGTAATTCTCTCACTACCTTAGCAAGAATCATGCCTATTGTCTAATATTCTAAAGAAAAATTATTTCAATTTATAGTTTACTTGTTTGAATGATTTTAGGTGATTTTGATCAATTTTGACCAGCTTTAACCAAACATTTAACGAGTTGATAGCCTTACAACAAGCCGTAACTTTTTAAGTTCCTCAGCTTTTGAATTGTACCCACAAAAAACCCGAACAGTAACTGACTGATTGGGCAGAGCAACAGAAATCGAGGAGCAAGACTGTCAAAATCCAGTGGTGAAATTAAGATGACTCTAATTAAAAGGGAAGGTATCAAAATCGTGTGTAACAATCTCTTCATTATACAATTCTCCTTATTACAATCTCATCAACACACACACATTTTATGTATACTTATTACAAGCATTTTCACTAGTAGTATTGCGCGCAAATAAAGGAAAAGCTAGTTAATTACAAATCTGTCCCTCACTCAAAAAAGTGTATATATATGCTGCTCGATCGGCATAAAATGTAGTTTCAATAATAAATATGTTGTGTAATTCATGTCATTAATCGAACAGGTGTCCGAAAATATATATTAACATTACTCGCACGGGCAAATCTGTATCAAGGGCAGGGATCGGAGAAGGAAAAATCTCATCACCTCTAGGACTCGAAAACTTAACATAACTGGGTTAACTAAATGGAGGCATGTCACGGCGCTTACCAGTTGAATTGTTGAGACGAGGGTCTTGGTCTTGGCTCTGGAGCTCGCGCACGGCCTCTCCCTGCTGGATCTCATCTCCATGGATGCTTGCTAATACTATGGAGATGCCGCAGAATCCAAAAACTCAACAACTTTACAGACGTCGTACACCATAAAAAAGATACATAGATAATGTCTTAACACTTTCCTTTTTCCCAAATTACTACCTGTACTTTCTAGTGCTTTATTATTTCATTAACAATTCGTTAACTATATCCCCAGCTTCAGAGCTAAATCCCCAATTAGTAGTAAGAACATAAAATTGTGAAAAAAAAAAAAGGCTAAACACAGTATATTAAAGTTTAAACCCCCACAGTAGGAAGAAAAATATATTTAATTTGAGACAAAAAAATTTATAAAACATTTACATATAAATTTCTCAATTAGTAGTAAGAACATAAAATTGTGAAAAAAAAAGGGTTAAACACAGTATAATTAAAGTTTAAACCCCCACAGTTTTGTGTCTGTTACTGTTACCATTTGGCTGTGAACGATTTATATCTATTGAACCATTTAATTTAGTGTGGATATCAAGAAAATGAAAAAAATTGTATATTATTTTCATTTTTTTCCTTAATTTTTTTATATAAATTAAGAAAATTAGAAAAATATGAATATTGCAATGATAATTTGATGGATATAGAATGTTAAAGTAATTTATTAAGTATGGAAATGTTGTAAGGATTTAGTGCTTTCCAAAATAAAATATGTTGTAATAGTTTTGGGACAGAGGAAGTGACATTTTTTTGTTATGGTGCACTGTCTTCATCCCATCTTCTTTGATGTATTTTACTTTTTTGTACTTAATTTTTGTTTAAATTTATTCATATTATTATTTGCTGCAAAAAGATTTAAAAATAATGTTATATATATCTAAAAACTATAAGTGTTCTTTATATATGAAAATTTTACATAAAAATTCATAAATTAATTATTGTAAATATTAAATCATGTAAAGATTTGGGAAGAATTTGTAGTACATTTTTATTCATCATGTGGGGCAAATCTGTATAAAGGACAGGGATCGGAGAAGGAAAAATCTCATCACCTCTAGGACTCGAAAACTTAACATAACTGGGTTAACTAAATGGAGGCATTTCACGGCGATCCATCTTTCAAGTTGAATTGTTGAGACTAGGGTCTTGATCAACAACTTTACAAACGTCGTACACCATCGAAAAGATACTTAGATAATGTCTTTAACACTTTCCTTTTTCCCAAATGACTACCTGTACTTGCTAGTACTTTATTATTTCATTAACGATTGGTTAACTATATCCCCAGCTTCAGAGCTAAATCCAGTTGTTCGAACTCAACAACGGATTGATCAATCTCCGCCCTTTCGGAGGAGATGAACTCCAATGTTGATGTGGTGTATTCATCAGCCAAAAATATGGGGACCCCAAATAGCTTCAACGGCGGCGACTTGCCAAAACTCTCTTGCTTGATTTCTTCCTTATCTTTCATATCGTACGTAATCAGATGATCCGCCAGTCGCTTCGTCTGCGGAGCTCAAGCTACGGAGTGGACCTGCCCCAAGGCCAACTGGCTTAGACGGCGCATGTGTCGTCTTCAATATTATCTGATGTTCCCCTGGTTCGCTCACGAAGCCGTAGTCGCGGAGTGCGTAAGGCCGCGACGTACACCAGCAGTCTCCGCTGCCTTGAGCAACTAAAGCTGCAGGTCCCTGATCATGTCGCCGTACAGTAGTGCTCAAGACAGCTGACTCTCTTTCCACTTGGATCAGATAAACGGGGCCGCCAGTTTCGCCGTCCGGGCGGAGCTTGAAGAGAGTGACCTTGTCTCCCACGTTCAACCGGTTCAGTCGAACGAACTCGATCCAACCTCTGGAAAGAACGGGTTTCTTGTACCTCCCTGTTTTGCGGGTAGAGCACTTCATTCGGTACATCTGGTTTTGGAAGCGCACCCGGAGCTCCACGGCGTGCGATTGTCCGAAAGGAGGGAAGTTGGGAAGGGTCTTTGTGGGCACAGGTAGCCTCTTTTTGATGGAAGTGAACGTGAGCCGGCGCGAGAAGAGGAGCTTCGCTCCCTCATCAGGAAGAGCTTGATCAGATGGATGGGATCCTCCCTTCATGGCCATCAAATGTCAGATTGAAAATTAAGGGGCAGATCAGCCAGCTAGCTAGCTAGGGAGATGAGAGGTGTGTGGGACGGTTTCCGGGCAAGGGCTAATATATAGAGGAGAATTGCGGACACTTGTCAACACACAATGATACGGCAGGTAGGCGAACGCAGCAACGTCCTTAATCCGGGGCCCACTGTCGAGTGTTGAGTTGAGACTTGACTTGAGGGCAGAAGTGTTAACTATTTGGATAAAATCGAATAATTTAAATAGATTATGTAGATTGGATAAAATAGTTAAATTATTTAGTTATTTGGTTTGAATTTAATTGAAATTAAATATTAATAATGTTTTTTTGGCCAGACAAAAATCTAGGCTGGCATCTGAACATAGTAAGGATTTCAATGGGGAAGCCAACTACAATCCTTTCCCTTCTCTTCGAGTTTTGCATCACTTTCTTATTGGAAAAATCCCTCCCCCAATGTCTTTGGAGAGTGAGAGGTGTGTGGTAGGGTTTCAGTGCAATGGCTAATTTATACATAGAGGAGAATATAAACGATCCCTGGACTTGAGAGAGAGGTGATGTACATGTGGAGCACCAGGCCTTGTTGGTCCCACGATAAATTGAGGTAAGAAATTATCAAAGGCCTTTCCGATTGTCTTATTATATACCAATGGGCCAATGGCTGTCGCGTGTTGAGTTGATAGCCAACTCCTTGCCCCACCAAGATTAAGATAAGGTGTGTAAATTCCACCGGTCCTCTATCTCCAACTCTTTCCTATGTTGCATTAATTAATAGCATTCTTCAAGTATAAAATGTTACAATTTTAAATGGTTATTTTTGGTGACGAAAAATTGCACAACTGATTTTGTTTTTTATTATTCTTTCAGTGGCAGCTAATGTTATAATGTTGAGACTCTGTTATATTAATTATGTTTCTTCAGCCAGACGAAAATCTATACTGGATGAATTAAGGATTTCAAGGGGGAAGCCAACTAGCATCCGGCCCTTCCCTTCTCTTGGGAGTTTTGCATCGATCACTTCCTTGTTGGAAAAATCCCTCCTCCGATCCAATGTTTGTGAGGGTTTTCATATAATTAAGGGAGATATTTTGTTGAGGAAGAGTATTCTAGAAGTACGATGCGTGCGTCGCGTGCTAAGTATGGTCGAAACATGGAACATGACAAAGTCTCAATGTTACCCGCGCGCAAGTTCAGTATCAATGATGCATAATTTCATAGTTATAACGAGGAAGACTGGAATAGGAATATTAATTGGTGGAATTTGCTCCTAGCACGAATAGGAAGGCTGTCATGGAAAACGGCTGGACCTTTGAAAAACTATTGCTGTTAGTGTTGGAGGATTCGCGTCACCATATTTTTATAAGCTACCAAACTATATATGTTAATTCGTTCGCGTAATGGGAAGAAAAATATATTTAATTTGAGACAAAAAAATTTATAAAACATTTACATATAAATTTCTCAATTAGTAGTAAGAACATAAAATTGTGAGAAAAAAAAAAACAAAGGGTTAAACACAGTAGATTAAAACTTAAACCCCACAGTTTGTGGTGGCTGTACTGTTACCGTTTGCCTGTCCCTGTCCCTGTCCCTGTCCCTGATTTATTCTTTGGTACTAATCATTCTAGGATCTATGACGAAAACAAAGTCGAAAACTATTTTCAAATTAAAAGCTCATTATTTTTTATTTCGTTATTTTTTCCAGAGCTAATACCATTTGAAAATTAATAATAATTATTTAAATAAAATTTTTTAGAAAGTCATTAATTTTTAGGAACTTTTTTTGCATATCCAGCTTTAGAAGAGAAATCTTACTAAAAAAATTTTAACTTTTTAAAAAATATTTCAAGCATAATTTTTTTGATTTCTTAAATTTTAAATTTTTAATTTATATACAAGTGAAGTAAAAAAAATTAAGAATGACGCATTAAATAAATTATTATTTAATCTTTCCAAACACAATTGTAAAACAAGTTAATAATATCTTCTCAGTTCACCTGCTTGTATGACCGACCTGAGCCTTTATTAGTACCTTGACTCAGTTCACTTGGGTCAGGTCAGTCTAGACGTGAGGTGAGTTCGAAGTTCACTGGCCAACTCTATCAAATGGCTTGAGTCAGGGGTGTTAGCTAGCCAAGCTTTTATCAAACTATTCAAGCTCAAGCTTGAAACTACTGCTAATAAATCGAGGCTATCAAACTTCAAGCATGAACTTGAACTCATTTTACGATTCGAAATCTCATATCGAATTGAGTCCGAACAGGTTTGTATTTGGTTCGATCAGTTTTCGAGCCTATTGAATCCCTATATAATAATAATAATAATAATAATAATAATATAAATGTAAAGATTATATAATTAATGAATAAAATGAAGCAAAAACCTACAATATAAAATCTGAAGACTGAAACTACACTTTGCGAGCTTGCCACCCTCAGCACTTAGCACAGCAGGCGCGCGACAACAACGGTGTCTCCAATTCTCAGCCCTAGGACTGCCATCAGTCCTCCACATCTCCAACATCAGTGCTGCTTCGGAGCAGTCCATCTGCCGCATATCTCCCCCAATCTCCTACTTTTGACCTAGCTTCTGGTCTCCTCTATCGACCAACTCGCGCAGTCGTAGTCCAATGGTGTGTCGCTGAGTTCGCCCCCTCTGATGATGTTACGTAAATATCCGCAGTCAGACTTTCCCCAATTTCCTTTGTCACGCGCACGCCAACCTCAGTTGCCGATTTCCCCAACCCTAACTATCATGGTGTCAAATCCTTCATCTTCCGCCGACACACTGCCCACACATGGTAAACAGAGCTCCTTTCATTGCCAATCTGGACTAGAATCACGGGACCTCTTGTATGTGTTCAATTCGGCCTTTTCCCTCATTCTAGCTAGCCTACAGAGTCTTGGTTGCTATCAAGAGTCTCAAGACTTGGTTGCTGACACTTGGTTGTTGAATGAAAGCTAATTTTTATTCGATTATTGCTGAGATTGACATGAGTTTGATTGTTGAAATTTTCTCCTTGATATTAAACCTGATTATGTAATTATTATGAATTTTGTTGTTTTTTTTTTATTCTTTTCAAAACAAGCTTGAGCTCGAACATGCCTATTTGAGCTCACGCATCAAGCTCTTAACAGGTTTTTTGAACATTTCAAACATTCAAATCAAGCTAAAGTACCATCCTGAGCCAAACTCGAGCATAATTTTCCGAAGCTTGTTGAGCTCGAGCTCGAGCCCAAGCACTCCTTAGAGTAAAACGAGCTGAGCTGAAGCCCGAAGGGTTTAGGCTCTACTCGGTTCGATAACACCCCTAGCCTGGGTCAGTATTGACACAACTCGACCAAGTAATGCTTTCATTTTAACTTAAGTCAATTTAATCTAAAATGACTTATTTTTATTTTTATTTTTATTTTTATTTTTATTTTTATTTTTTGTCTCAAATCAATTTCATTTGAAAGACAATATTATGAAGATACAATAATCCATTTAAAAGTAAATTTTCATGATGTTATTAAATTTTTATAATTTTTTTTAATGCCTAATGCTAAAAAAATTATAAAAATTTAGTAAGATTATAAAAACTATATTTTCACTTGATTGCTACACCTATATAATATTAAATTTTAAATAAAATTAATTTTAGATAAAAAGATATAAAATTAAAAATAAATCATTTTAGATTAAGTTGAAACAAATTGGGCAGATTCTTGGTACTGGTTTAAAAGACCTTATTTGGGGACAATTTTTTTTATTAGTATTAGATTTTTTGATAATTTATTTAATAATTAAGATAAAAATACTAAAAGCTACCATTGTTTAATTTTGTTAAAACTCAAATGCTAGACGCTGGCACTAATCCCAACTGGACCAAAAGCATACCTGCCTCAACTATTCCCATTAAGCGGATGTTGAAAAACCTTCCGCTTTCAAAATGGGAAATGGTAATATATTGAAGATAGAAAAGCGTTCCCTTCCTCCGGTTGAGGCCAGAAGCTCCGCGGAAATGTATGCCGGCCCCACATGATTAATCAGGTGGGAAAGTTACAAAAACCCCCATGTGGTTTAGTCAAACCTACAGTTTGCCTCTCTATTTTGAGAAACCTACACTTTGCCCCCTATATTTTTTATACTACCTGATAACAACTTCTGAAACTGTATTTAAACTATATGGTAATAATTTCATATTAATTTCAAGATTTTTAATATTTTTTTCACAGCCAACTGACTTTTAAAAAATACTGATATATAATTACAGGTGGGAAAGTACATTTATAGAAAGGAAAAACTAATAGTTTAAAATGTATATTAACTATAAAAAAATACTGAACAAATTGAAATTACTGAAAGATGATTATCGTATAGTTTATATACAGTTTCAGAAGTTGTTTTCATGCAGTATAAATAACATAGAGGGCAAATGTAGGTTTCTCAAAATAAAGGGGGTAAACTGTAGGTTTGATCAAACTATAGGGGGTTTTTTGTAACTTTCCCTAATCAGGTTGAGTCAATCTTAGCGGCCGCAACTTTTTTGTTTGATTAAAATAATTAGTGGCACCAACTTTTGCCCAGTTACTGTTTCTGGGTAAAAAGTGAAAGTTACAAAAACCCCCCTGTGGTTTTGTCAAACCTATAGTTTGTCCCCTCTATTTTGAGAAACCTACACTTTGCCCCCTATATTTTTTATACTGCCTGATAACAACTTCTGAAACTATATTTAAACTCTACGATAATCATCTTCCAGTAATTTTAATCTGTCCAGTATTTTTTTTTATAGCTAATAGACATTTTAAACTATCAATTTTTTCTTTCTGTAAATATACTTTTTCACCTGTAATTATATATCAATATTTTTTAAAGGTCGGTTTGCTGTGAAAAAAATATCAAAAATCTTGAAATTGCTAGAGCATTATTACCATACAGTTTAAATACAGTTTCATAAGTTGTTATCGGCAGCATAAAAAATATAGGAGGTAAAGTGTAGGTTTCTTAAAATAGAAAGGATAAACTGTAGATTTGACCAAACCATGAGGGTTTTTGTAACTTTCCGGGTAAAAAAGGTTTGCTACGTACCACAAGAAAAGGCAGCGACTTTTGCTATCATTTTATACTTTCTAGCTGATTAGGCGTATGATATCTAAATCAATATACACCATCATCATCCGCTAAGTTAAGGCTTAAAGGCATCTTTAGCCCCTTAACTTGGTCAACCTAGACACTCTACCCCCTAAACATCAAACCAGTACAACTCACCCCCTCAACTTGGTTAAATGGTGCAGTCAACACCTTTTACCCTTCCGTGCCGATCACGTGCTCCTTAAGATCCTTAAGGCCGCTTCTACCACAATAGGTAAAATGTGCTAGAAGTCACTAAACTTTATGTTTCGTCCTATTTTCATGTCTAACCTCGTAAGTTCGTTGATTCCTTCCTTGATTTTGTACCCTTTTCACACATTTTGTTCTCTCAATCAAATCCAGCCCAATGTCTATCAATCTCATCGTTTTCCCTAGATCAGTCTCACTTGTATTCCTCATTTCTCCAACACCACCTTTCACACAGCCATTATCATTTTTGTCTACCTGCCACTGCCATGAATTGTCTGAGAATTGCTCTGTCGAGGAAGCCATTTTTGCCGTTGATTTTTTTTCCCATTGCCATGTGAATTGCTCGGTTCTTCGGCTAATCATAGGAGTTTTGAATCAATTCTTCAGATTGACGCTCGCTTTCTAGGGATGAAGATTGATGCTTTGTTGTTCTTTTGATGAGATTAGACTTGACTCACCTGAGCACGATGAGAAGGATAATTGTGTCTTGTTGCTGGGGAAATGCAGCTTCAGTGCTTAATCTCTTTGTATATGATCACCTATGTGACTTAAATTATCAACTATACAAGGCAGTTACTGTTATAATATTGTTTCAATTAGTTCATTGGTGGATTCTGTTTATTTTTTATTAATTGAAAGTGGTTTGAAGTCAAATGGGTGCGTCCGTGATTTTTTATTTGTGATCATTTATGCTTTTAACCGTAATGATTTTGAATATGTGGTATAAATACATACATCAAGATACACGTATTCAATTTAAACATTTTTTCTGGATATTTAATGAAAAAAGTACATCTGGTATTTGATATGATAAATTATATATATAGTAAGAGAATATAATAACACATTTACATTGTTTATATAGAAACTGAATAATCTAAATAAAAATAATAACTTACAAAAAGTAATCATTTTAGTAGTTATTATACTCCCACAAAGGAAGGCATAAATGGTAATATATACAATAATATAAAAATTGAATTAGCTGGAGATACATTAGGGGCTTAAGTTCAAGTGAGGAAAAAAAATATTTGCGCTTTGTCAAAAGGAAGTGGAAAGAATTAGGACATTTATGGGGTTTGGGACAAAAATGGGATCCAATATAAAGGCAGAGGACTTCTGATGCATTTTAGCAAAATGAGCAGAAGGAGCGCTACTAGTTTTAAGGGTCACGTGATTGGCAAGCAGGGCAAAAGGGCTTAACTGCCCCATTTGGTCAAGTTGAGGGAGTGAGTTATACTGAGTTCATGTTTAATGGGTAAAATGTCCGAGTTAGCTGAGTTCAAGGACTAAAAATATCTTTAGGCCCCAAGTTCCGTCCCGCTCCAAAGGTTATTTTCTCTGGCTGAAGGGATACTTTTTGTGGGATTTCGAGAATATCTTAATACTTTTTACCCAAGTAAAAAGCACCATTAGTCCCGAACCTTTAATTTTTATTACAAATAAGTCTCCAACCTTCATTTTGTTTCAAATTAATTCCAAATTTTTATAATTTATTGCATATTAAGTTTAGGGGCTGAGTTCCCCCAAATTGAAGTTCAGAGAGCTAAGTATCTTGGTCAGACAAGTTGAAGGGCCTTCTCTGTATTTTGGCCTTCTTACAGCATTGGTTTCACCGCATCTCTAGCTTGAATTCTCAAAATTTGCCCTCTGACTCTTTTCATCGGTTGTCCGCGAAAGCTAAAGGAACTTGTGGCGAAGTTTCGTTTGGGTATTTTGTCAATCCGAGTGAGGGGTTTTATATATATATATATTTGGTTGCGCCGAATTATTGAGAAAAGCACAAGGATATGGATAACTCTATAGATATCTATCTTTGACCCTCAATTATCCCAAACTTACACTAGCGAGTACGAATCCAAGTCTATCGCATTTGAGGTTGGAATTTCAATTCCACTTACGTTTTTCACGTTAATTGTCAAAGAAAAAAAAGAACCGCATTTTCCCTTTCGCTTTTTACTTGTATGATTTTTATATTGGGACCGGTGAGGATTTGGAAATTCAATTCAGCTAACATGCACTGACTAAACCAGCAGCCAAGCTGCGAATTCTTTATGGACAAGGTAATGTTGGGGGCTTAAGTGACAATGAGGCACTAATCATATAGCGGTTATAAGGTTTAGCCATTGGATTGGGAAATAGAGGCTGGCGAAAGAGAGAGGAGACAGGATGGGCTAGTGAGAGAAAGAGGAGATGGGTTGGGCTGGGAAACGGGGTTTCAATTTTTTTCCCATATCATTTTTTTAACCCTTCCACTGCTAAACTCGGGCAGCAAGTATCAGATCTCTGGAACCAGTGCTCACCAAGGCATGGAGCTTTCATTTCCTTCCGAAGGCTTCAGGTTGGGGGCACAGTTGAGCTTTACATGGATTCTTACAAAGCTAGCAGCCATTCCGGACACTGAGAACAGAGAAGGCAGTTAAACTATTTAAAGCTCACCTCGGCCATACATGAAATAGAACCAAACCAGTTACTGCCACGAAAACTTGTTAATCTTAGAGCGACTGAACTGAAGTGTACTCGTAAGGAGATGCATTTGTCGTGCAACTGTTTTAGTTATTTAGTACCCACGCTGCTCAGTTACGCAGTTGACTGATTTCTTTCCTTCATTCTGGTTGAAATTTCTTGGAGTAGAAGTATTTAAACTGGTCCAAATATCTGCGATCTAACAGTATATATGGATTACATAGTAACAGTAGCATAACGTGAAAATGGGAGAACAAAATTTAACTGCACCAACACCTACCATTTATCGCTGGGATAAAACTGTAAGTGAAGAGGAAAATAGAAAAAGCAAACGGATTATAAAACAAATAACCGGAACACACAAACATCTTACTACTCCTATTTTGAGCGAGCACAACTTTCTGCATCAATAAAGGGGCCCGATCAGTTTCAAATACACACGTAAGCAACGTGGACCAAATCACTAAATGCCGAGCTTTGACAGAAGCTTGCGCCATCTGGGGGTTTCCTCATCAAAAATATATGTCAAAGGAGAAACTAGTACCCCACTTCCTCCAATCTGCAACAGGCAAAACTCAAATTACTAACCCGAAAAATAGAATGGATGCTGTTTCATGACTCTACTTAGGAAGAACTGCACTAGTAAGACAGATGATTGAGAGATCAATTTCCACTAAAATTTGCTGACTTCTCTCACTAGATGCATTCCTGATGAAAAACGTTTTTATTTTATTTTTTTTGGCCAAGAAAAAATATTAAGTTCACATTGCAAACTAACATAGATTAGGAAGCAACCTATACAACCATCGTTTGTGAGAAAAGCAAAAAAAAAAAATGACTTCTGTTCGGGCATGGAACATCTAAATAAACCACAACAATAATTCTTAAATGTAATAGTAATTGCACTTCCACCACTCACTGCTCTCAATTGTTGAACAGATTTGTACAGAGCCTTCTTTGGCACGCATATAACTATTGCAAAGTAGTCAGCTGCTACTCCCCCATCACGCTTGCAGAAAACAGGACTTATAGTTGGTCCCTAAAACCATGCAAGTTTCAACAGCATTGAGATATGGTATCAGAAGGCGTCAAATTTTAGTTCTAATTTATTAAAAAGCATGATTCCTCAAACCTAACCTGCAACCCAGATAAGGAGGGCTGACTCAACACCCGCTCAGCTACTTCCTCTGCACTATTCCCCCTCATATTTGCAGTTACCTACAATGGAAAGATACATCAGAAATTGGAAAATGGAAAAGAGATGGCACTTTTTGTGCTTACCGTGAATTGACCAACAGCTCTCAAATGAGCCTCCAATCTTTCAAGAATCTCGTGTGTTGTATCTAGTGCTCCTTTACGTTGGATCAGTGATTTCCTGCTAGCCACAAGAACAGCCTGAAGCAGAAATAGATTGCCATGAAAGATAAGCTGATAAGATTCAACAGTAATATGATACCAGAAAATCTTACACTCCTAGTATAAAACATTCAACAATGGGAACAAATTAACATTACCTGGCTTTCCAATACCACTCCTCCTTCAATTTCTTTCAAGTTGTTTTCTTTCAGTGTCGTCCCACTGCTCACAAGGTCCAAAATTGCATCAGCTATCCCCATCTACATTGTTATGCAATGCAAGTAAATGTCATTGAATCACATAGTACTCTCATCCCCATGAACACGCCTAAAGTGTCAACATACTAAGTCACAAGTTATAGGCCAAAGAAAAGTAAAACAAGAAATTTGCAGTGCAGAATTGCCACTTCAGGTTTTATTTCCTAGAACAGCAAAATTTCAAGACCAAACTTTCAGCACCCTTTAGGACTTCCCCTGATATCAAATCAAATAAGACCCAGAGGCATAACACAATTGAGGCATATCATAGTAAGTTGCTTTAACATGGCAAAGAATCACAGCTCATGATTTCAATAACACTAATTCCCTTCCATAAAATTTCCATAAGAAATTTCCGAGTAGAAGTCTTGTTCTATATGCAGGACCAGTAAAACAAGATTTTAGGATATAAAACAAGTGTTATTGTGATATGCGACTAACTTCTTGGAAAAATTTAGTCTAGCAACGTTATAGACATCCAAGAAAGAAGGGACAGGCACCAGAGATGGAAGTATCCAAGAGGCCCAGCACTGTGCAAGAAGCCCTAGTTGGCGAAGGAGCTCAGTTGGATTTCAGTATGTAGCTAGTACATTACTATATTATGTTACTGTATGTGTCATGAAGTGTCTGTATTATGCACACCTATATCAGGTTGTCTTCTGCTAAACTAGTTTAGGCAGCAGTTAGTTGTAGAAGCAGTTGTGTATCTCCATGATGCTGAACATGGGGCGCAGTTCATAAAACTATATGGAAAAGGAAAAGGAACAAACGCAAATTGTGCCAAATTTCAAACAACCAACTATTGAGAACAATTGAATTCTCTCATATTCAAAGAGCCCTAGTTTCCACTGGGGCAAACAGGCCGTGAAAGCTGGACTGCTGGAGATCTTTAGGAAAGCATTTTCATTATTTTTACCTGATTTCTCTGCAAATCATCACATAACTAGATTACTATACAGGGGAAACAACACTATCCTGGATTGAAAGATCAAACCAAGTATATTCCTAATTTGAACCCTATTTAACAGTAATGAGAAGAGCTTGCTCTCTTAAAGCAATGAGGGGAACTTATCTCCAATCACATGGAACAGAAACAGATGATTACATGTAGCAAACATTGCTTGTTCGACTTGTATTATTTCTTTTACTTTATTTTAACCAGAAGTAGATCGCTCGCTCACTTCAGACACTCTTCCTGTAACTTTGGTTTCTAACAACTATGGATGTGTCACAATTCTGCATTAACAAGAAAAATAAAAAATAAAACCATAAAATAAAACATTTCTATTGCTAAAAGCCTAAAACTAGCCAGAAGATACATTTCGACAATTTTTCTTTTACTTTTGGTCTCCCAGAAGATGGATTAGGTAGCCACATTATGTCATAAATTAGGACAAAACAGTGTCATATAAAATCTAAATCAAGCTAATAATCACACATGGTGAGATTTTTGAAGAGACTAACTCAACTATAAAAAGATCAGTTCTTCATGGTTGAGGCTGTTAATCAATAAACAGCACACACTAATATTCATTTGAAACATAACAGTCATCTGAACTGATACCTAACTGTCAAAAGAAACATTGGGGGGGGGCGCCTTGTGTGTGTGTGTGTGAGAATGTGAGAGAAATGTCTCACCGCTGGGGCTGCCTCCAATGCTCCATCAGCAGTTGAGAAAGTCACATGCTTCAATCCATTCTCTTTCATAAACTTAGGGCCGAGCTGCACAGAAAGAGACATTTAGGAATTGCAGCCAGCCAAAATTTTGCAAGAAGCAGGCCATGCAAAAAGTGAGCTCTGAAAAAGCTGAATTTGGTGAACAATGATGCACAACTTACATAAGTAAAGCCTGTTGCAACTCTCAGAGGTTTCTCAGCAGTCCATTGAGGCATTTTAGCTAGCTCATTCAGTGAATTAATATTCTTAAATATGCCATATTTGGGAATCTGGAAGAACAGAGAACTTCCGTTATCAGGAATTGGTCATAAAAAATGGTTGTTTTACACACAAATCAAAAATAGCTTACTGCAAGAGATAATCGACAATCTCCATATTCCAGAGCATCGTGGACAAGGATAAGATCTTCATTCCCCTTATAGAAAGAATGACCGGAATGAGTAACAATTCAAAAATTGAGTATACTAAACCACCAACGACCGGAAGCTTTAAGTCCACACATGCCACAGAAGAAAAGAACACAACAGAAGCTCCAATTTTCCACCTAATCAAATATTGTACAATTTTCTACACAATGCCTACCTGCCCATATTCGCTGACAGTATCCAATCCCACAATTCCAATATCTAAATCTCCAGACACCAATTTCCGTACAATATCTTTGGGGCGTTGAAACCAGACTTCCACATTGGCAAGCTAAAACATAGGAAGCATCGGTTGAAATCGGCACCCAATTGTCCAATAATAATATACACCGAATGAATTTAAACAAGAAATCGAACCTGGGGTATTTCTGCGACATACTGACGAGGATTAACCTGCTTCACTGACAATTGACAGTCCTTCACGAGAAAAAGAACCCACATGAAAAGTGGGTCGAAATCAGCAAATGAGGAACAAAAAACAGAGAGCGAGCGAGAGAGAGAGAATCGGCGTTGCCGGAGGATTAAGCGAGTACCTTCAGCAGATCGAGAGTGTCGGTGGCCATCCGACCTTTACTGGGCAAGCCGAGACGTATCTCGTCTCGGTCGGCACCTCTGGTGCCGACTCTTCCATTGAAGACAGCCGTCTGAGACTCCGTCGAGCAACAAGAGATAAAGCTACGATGCCTGACGGCGATACAAACCGACGGAGAAGGAGGAGCGAAAGCTGAGGGGCATTGTTGGAAATACGCAGGCACAAGCGCCATTTATTACAGGGGCTACCGATTGGGAGGGAAGTGAAACCCTAAGCAATGCAGAGCGGCCGGTACTGGTGGTGGGTTTTGAACTTTGAACGGAGGAGAAAGAAATGCGAGAGGAGTCGCGCCGCCGGCCGCAAAAAATTAAGCTAGATGCGTTTTCGGCCAGTCCTGATTCCGGTTTGACTTCCACGACTAACCGACATCGTTTCATGCGAGGTCACGCAAAAAAGGCAAATAAATTACTGATCTTTTTGTATCAACATATGTCATCTACTATAGTTTTTTCCAGTTAAATCATCCACTTATATTTGTGATCGAGTGAAATCTAACGTTTTTGTTTTGAACTATAAACAAATGTGCCACTCACAAGAATATTGAAGAGAATATTTCATTTTTTTAGAATATTCTGTTAAGTTTATAAATAAAAAAGTCATGTAATTAGCATCATCATAGAAAAATCACAACATGTATGCCTGAACTATATTTATTGATGTACATAGGTTCCCAAACTAAAAATAATAACACTTGGGTCCAAATCTTTCCACTCCTCAACCCCAATGCTTGAGTCATCCTCTATTTAATCACTCAGTAGTCTTCTGAATTGTCTGTAGGCATCAGTTTCGAAAGAGGATAAGGGTGCCTATAGTGGATGATCGGAAGTGGAAGGCAGGGCAAAGGGTGAAGGCAAGGCTAGTTGGAAATGGAAGGCAGGGCGAAGGGTAAGGGCTGGTTGAAAATGGAAGGTAGGGGCTAGGGGTAAGGCTGGGTTGGGGACAAAAGTGATGAAGTCCAGCCATGACCTGTTCAGATCCAAATACTTGAAAAACATGATTGACTGGTCGGGTTGTAGCAGGAAGCCAGTGATTGTCGTGGCTTTTTCAAATTGATTTTTGCATCAATTTTTTTGGCTTTTTGGATCAATTTGGACTAGGAGTTACTATTCAACCTCAAATTCAGGCGCCAGCAAGAAGAAACAAGTGCAGCTTGAAGGCTCGTGAGGCTGAGAAATGATGTAATTGGGTTGAGGCAGTGGCAGTGTCAATGGGAGCGACTACTAGGCGAAGAGAGTGAGATGAGGAAGATGATGGTTGAAGAAAGAATAAACAAAGTTTATAGGGGATTTATAATATTAAACAAAAGGTTAGGACTTAAGTTAGGTGTTTTCTTTTTATTTTTTTATTTGTACATAAGCTTGCTTCGTATACGATCACATATGTTACTACAATATCAAAATTTGCTACATTATCAAACAACTAGACAAATTTAACGATAGAGGCTAATATCCGTTGATAATGTAACATTAGTAAGTGCTTTAACTATTAAAAAACTATAGTGAGTGATATATACTAACACTAAAAGATCAGTGGTTTATTTGCGCTTTTTACTGTGCTATAAATAAGTCAATTTCTTGTTTGGGGTTTTACGCAAATTTACTTAAAAGTACTTTTAGTCTTTAGTTTATTGTTTAGTTTTGAACTCAATCCAAACTCATGAGATTAGCTATTTAAGCCATTTGACGTGAATTGGGCCTTCTGACTGAATTGCCTAGAAATGCGAATTAGGCTTATTTTTTGCCCTTAAACTCGAAAGTTATATCCATGTTGAACCCAAATTGATACATTGCGCCTCAATTTGGTTCAATTACTTCAATCTAACATCTAAAATTCATAGGGTTAAATTCAATTGTAGAGCAATTAGATACCAAAGCATATAGTTTTTATTCGCCCCTCAAAAAACAACGTAGTTTTTTATTCACCAACCCAAGATATTTAATGAATTGGCAATGATTGCTGCCATGCATGATTACTCAAGGGTTAATTGCGCATAAAATCCAAAGTTTGAGAAGGTGTTTGTGAACTAGTTTAGGTTTATGTGCCATATACTTTTTAGTTCATGATGCAAATTAGAAATCTAACATTTAGCATTTGTACAAATTCAAACTACTACCCAACAAGCTTGTTTCGAATGATGTTGTTATCTGTAATCTATGGGATTGCCATGGCCAAAAAAATAACAAAAAAGACAAGATTGCCTTCAACTAAATGGCAGCACTAGAGTTGCGAAAAAGTATGCAACAGATAATTTACAGATTCGTATATTATGAAGTTATTGAACAATTGAAATTTAAGTAATTCTCTGTGCATAAAATTTTACTTCAGTCAAAATTTGACATATATATTTGTATAAACTATGCTTGCAAAAACATGTGTAGGTCTAGCATTATCCTTAACCAAATGTAATTGGTATTTGGCTTAAATTCTAATATGCCCATCAGACTTCAAGAATATCCCATTTTTCTCATTGAACTTTTTCATGTCCATCTGCTCGTCAAACTGAACCACTAAATTCTTGAGTATCTTAAATGAAAAAATTATGAAAATGTGTAGCATATGTATTTTTAAAAAATTTGAAAACTGAGCAGTACAAATAAAATTGGAGATATTTTATAGCAGTTGAATAGTAATTAAAAGTAAAATAATGGGCGTTAATTTTTTTTCCATTTTTAGTTTTCAAATTCGGAAAGTCCACACTATTGGTCCGTATGTTATGAAATTTTAGAATTAAGGCATTCAACAGCCTAGTGAGTATAGTTTTAAAAGTTTGATTTTGCCTTTGAACTATTTTAAAAGTCTAATTGATGGATGAATATGGAAAGGGAAACATACCAAAAAACTCACAGTAGTTATAGGTAGTACCGATCTAGTCATAATAGTTTTGAGTGGTTCCGATGTCATTACCAACGTCATAATTTGGTATCAAATTGGTCATTAATGTTACAATTTTGGTACCAAATACATCACTAACCGTTAAAAATCTAACGGCAAAAGAGAAATATTATTGTTTCTAAAATCTTATGATACTAATGTAACTTTTAATAAAATTTGTGAACTCTGTGTAATTTACCATTTTCCTTTTCTTATATGTCAGTCATTGCATCAGTCATGGCCAGAGCTGCCACTGGCGATACAAACAATGCCGGAGGAGGTATCATTGAATATCGCTATTAAAGATTATAAAAATTGTTACACCAAGAAGTAGATGATCAGAAACACATTGATATTGGATAAATGAGAGTCATTTTATCAGGGGTTGGGTTATTTGTAGTATCATAATGTGGTAAATAATTTGAATATCATTTCTATAAGGACCAACGACGGATCTGGAGAAGGATAAAGGTAGTTGTTGTATAAAAAATGCAAAATGGTAAATTATATACAGTTCCTAAATTTTGTTAAAAATTATATAAGCACCGTAAGATTTCAAAACTAACCACTTTTCACGTTTTTTGTTAGGTTTTTAACAGCTAATGAAATATTATATACCAAACTGTAAGTCCAAACTATAACATTAGTGATGACATTAGGATCACAAAAAATTATTATGACTAGATCAGTACTAGCTCATAATTATGATGAGTTATTTGGTACTTTTCCCATATGAAAAATAGTTCAATGGGATAATCAACAAGGAAAATGGTTGGTGGACTACAAAGTTAGGGACAATTTAACTGGGCTTGGTTGGGATGTGGCCAGGTTTGGTGGTTGAGGAAAAAGCAAGTTCTCTTATTCCAATCTTTTTTTTTTCTCTCTCTCTATTTTTCTTTGATAAATTATCTCTCTCTAGAACAAAATGATTCATGATAATAAAATACTCCATCCATAACAATAATGTTACTTCATTTGATTTTTTGCAGAAATTAAGAAATTTGAAAAAAAATTGTGAGTTATTTTCATTTTTAGCATTAACTTTTTATATGTAAATCAAGAAAGTTGGAAAAAGTTTTGATATGAAAATGATAGTTTGAAGAGTGTTATGGTACAATTAGTTACTAATTCTCCTCGCCACTAGGCAAAGTGTTAAAAGAACATTGGTGGAGGTCTAGAGTTTAACTTCAGGCTCCACCATTTCCTTACAAAATGTAACTTAATGCTAGTTTGAGTATCTTCCAAGTCCCCAAAAATAGACATTTTCCCCATTCCCTTAAATATATAATACCTCATTACTTCGTACCTTATAAAACTGCTTCTGATTATATATATATAAAAGTGGTTACTAGTTATGAAAATTTTGCAAAGATTCAGGATTGCTGAAAATAGAATAATTCATTCATCCTACCAATTTTGCTTCATTTGATTTGATGTGAAAATTAGGAAAAATGGAAAAAATTTGTGTATTATTTCTATTTTTTCTTAACTTTTTGTACATAAATCAAGGAACTTGCAAAAACTGGATATTAAAATAATTGTTTGAATGATAGTATGACAAAGTAAGTTATTAAAATGAAAATATTGCAAAAATTTTGGACTACCCTAAATAAAATTTGTTCCAAATTTGCAATAGCTCTATGAGAGAAAAAGTATTAGGTAAAAAAAAACTTGTATGTATATTTGAGAAATTTTTTAGAAAGTGGTTAATTGTATTTTTTTATATATAACTAATTATTAAGATTAAAATTCTAGATTTAAAAAAAATTAAAAAGTACTTTTAAAATATTATTTTTAAATGAAGTAAAAAAGCATGATTATAGAAAAGATATGTAAACAATTCCTTTTCAAAAGTTTATTTTTTCCATGTTACACTTCCTTTTATTGGTATTATTTTTTATTCCATGATTTTCAACCCCCAATAAGTTAGCACTTTATTTCCATTAAGTATTGAAAGTTATGTATTTTTGTAATTTAAGGCTAAAGCTTGAATTTTTTACAATCATATGACTATGTTGTTAAGAGTTTGATGGAGTTCTTGTTACATATTGGCATATGAAGCAAGTTAATGAGTTAAAGGGATAAAGTTTTTCGTTGTCCATAGTTTGAGGATCAGTTCGATATGAGTCATAATTAGGACTAAATTAAAGTGAATGAATTGACAAAACTTTGAGGGTGCAAAATGAATTTAGGTTGAGGACTATAATGTATGTTTAGTAATTGTTTTTCATACATTCTATAAAGGGAAATGAATGATTACGGATGCGCTCAAACCTTTTAATTGCACCCAATTAATGTCTTAGGATTAGTGGTGTTTGTTGGGCCGGGGCAAGACGGGCCGGTGTTTTCTGTACATTCTATAAAGGGAAATGAATTATTATGGATGCACTAAAACTTGGGCTTGCATTTTTTAAAATTTTTTTTATTTTTCAAATTTTTTTTGCATAACCAAGTATTTTAAAAGTAAAACATCTCAGCTGATATAAAATTTATTAATTTAAAAGTCAAACAATACTTACATAAATTAGAACGGGTCTTACATGAGTCAATGGCAAAATATTTCAAAAAATAACCTGAAAAGAAAACCTAGGATCTGTGTTTAATAACATAATTAGATCAAACACAAACTAGGAAGATAAAGGGTGAACTTAAGATCTATGCATATACCTTTTATGGGTTCTCGTTGTCTAAAATCTTGTGGTCCTGCATTCATAATGCATCAA
The DNA here is from genome assembly GCA_005392925.1 of Aquilaria sinensis. Taxonomy (NCBI): domain Eukaryota; kingdom Viridiplantae; phylum Streptophyta; class Magnoliopsida; order Malvales; family Thymelaeaceae; genus Aquilaria; species Aquilaria sinensis. Next base: position 77,527 of record SMDT01001124.1, on the reverse strand, counting down.
GACCTCAATCACAGTTGCAGATACAAACATCAACTGAATCAAGTGATAACCTTGCTCATCTTTCCAAAATAACTCATTTTCTTGTGTTGAAAGCAAACTCGAATGTAACGGTTAAAACAGGAACAACTAGAACTTCTTTGGTAATGATAGAGAGTATTGACAATTTGTTGCTTCTCAGTTTCCACTATTCCAAAATGTCGATCTCACTATTCTTCCATACCAAGTTAAGATATGCGACCACTTCACTAAGACTAAATAATTAAGACCGGGGCCATTTGAGAAGTTGTTCAGCTAAGTTAAATGATGCTAAGGCGGGCGATGAATAAGTCCCTGATGGTAGAGACAGTAGTGTTTCCAACCTTATCCTTATGCTAGTCGACATAAATCTTATACAACTCATACAAGTGTCCTTCAAGTGTGACACTGATAACAAGAACATTTATATGTGTCATTTCTAAGAAATTATAGTACCCCTAAAGGAGCTATTGTATACCTGTAATTCTAACAATCGAGTTTAGTGCAAATGCAAGTAAATGAATGAGGGATATATTAGTGAAATACAAAATCTATTTGTTTTTCATGGCCTTGATCGTGTCTTTCAAAAACTTGTCTTCTTTGTATTGTTTAAAAACTCATGCAATGTTGACCAAATACATTAAAACTTTGTCTTCAGTAGAGTGGTATACACCAAAACAAAATAGTTACCTCATCAAACACTATAGCACATTGGCTATTTTTTATAGTTTATCCCATATCTCTTATTTCAAAATCAATTTTCTTTTCTTTGACATTTGTAAAATATATCATGTGTACAATAAATGGAATTGCATCCCTCAACATCTTATACATTAAGTTTCATTGGGTGGGACAATCAAATTTAAAAATTTTTTAGCTAAATTTAAGCTCATTTTCAAGACAATATGTTTTAAACTCTTTGGCAATTTCAAGCCTTGACTTCAAATAATGGATTGCCCACCTAATATGACCAAATTCAATGTTCAAAATGTGAAGCTCTCTTTAGACAGACAAGTTTAAATATGATGGACATATTTAATGTGAAAAAATACAGTGTCCCTGACTGATTCCAATGATTCTTTCAATGTCTCAGCTGTTACATTGTTGTTAGATGCATTGTCAAATGTGATGCTAAAAACCTTGTCATGATAATAAAACTCTTTAAAAGTTTTAGAAATAACCTGAAAACTGTTCCACCCAGTATGATCGACCTCCATCCATTAAAATGCAATGATATACTTTTGAATGACTCAATTTCCATCAATCCAACGTACAGTGACATAATAATAATATTGTTCTAGTGGTAAAATCCACATGTCACTAGTGAATGAAACACAGTGATCAAAACAATAAAATATGCTTGCAGGTTTAATTTACTAACTTCATATATTTTGAATACCTCAATCCTAGTAGTACTTCTAGATGTCTTTTTAAAAGCTAAGTTTAATTGTAATTTAATCTGATTTTCTATATACAAATCTTCAACTTGTCTAAATGGTTTCATAGTAAGCATTGTCCATTCTACCATGCCTTGTCTACATTGCTGCTGGTTAAATATAAAAATATTTGATTCACTAGCAGTACTCCTCAACTGCATTTGTCCTCCGATACTAGCAATTTCATTGGGATAAAGATTTGGATGTTTATGTTACATAAGTTGTTTAAGCATTCATGTACCAGAGTTATTGTGCACAAGCTTTATTTTCCAATGTTTACATTTTACAAACCTCACATAGTTGCTATCACTGTCATTCTAAAGTTCTTTCAAACCCATGCAGTAAGCCTCAATAATTTACTTTGTGTTTCAACTTCAAGATGATGGCTCGTCGGGGTTGGTTGGGTGATATCTCCTCTGCCAATATTCTCTACCAGCATTGTCTCCACCTTTTTGACATCGTTGTCAGAAAGCTAATTGTCGAACCCTAAATCGTATTGAGTCATATCGAATTGCTCACTTCATCGGTATTTTGAATGTGGACTTCTTGGTTTGCCAGGGAATGAAAAAAAAATCTCATCCTGATGGTGCAAGATAAAGAGTTATTCACACCCTTGGAGGCCTTTCTCTTTTCTGTAAATGCCATTTGTGAGAGAATAAATAAAGATGATGAAGAAATTTGGAAATGATTAAGGAAAGATTAAAAAAATATTAAGAAAAGAAGCTTGAGAGCTTGAAGAAAATGAGAGAGAATACCTCTATTTATAAGATAGAGCCAATTTTTTTGAACCAAAAAGCCCTCAAATTCTAATTGTTAGGGGTAAAAAAATTGGCTGCAAACTGTTAGAGGACCTATGATGTAAGCCTTTTTTTAAAAAAATTATTGAGCAGACCGTTGCAGATCATTTTTTTTTTGTTACTATTGGGATTGAACCAGCTCGGCTTAGGACCGCATGGCCTAGGCCGAGCTGTGCCTTGTCCGTGCTTATGTTGAGCACAATTCCGAGTTAGGTTATGCAATATCAAGCCTAATCCCCTCCTACCCCCGGCCCATACCCAGCCTGCCTTAAGCCCTGCCTAACCCAGGCTCGTGTCGAGCCAGACCTTGACCAGTCCGTGTTGGGTTTGACCATGAGTTGGTCCCGGGCCTAGCCTAGTTGAACACTTCTACTTAGGATTCAATTGAACAAACTATGCAAGTTTATGATTGTCATGTAGCACGATGCTTTTATGAATTGCAATACAATGTAAATTAGTTGTGTTTCAACTATAATAATTTTTTACGCAAACGAGGCAAATCCACAGCTTGGGTTATCGCCATGATGTAAATTGGTTACTATAGTTTTTTTATTTTTGTAGTTAAATCTACCACTAACATTTTCATTTGAGTGAAATCTACCATTATTATTCTTAATGTGGATAGATTAGTAACTTACATGATTAACAGAGAAAATATTTTATTTTATTGTGGAATACCATGTTAAATGTTCTGGATAATTAAAAGATAAAAAAATAAAAAGAAAAAGAAAGACCACGTAATATAACCATCTCTCTGGATAAATTATACAATTTATTCCTAAACTACACTTTTGAGACACATATATCCCTAAGCTAAAGATAAAAATCATTATTTGCCAATCATGGTCGTCAGTCATTCTTGAACTACACCCAACTATTTAAACACTTTGTGTTTAGTTAGCTGAATTTAAATTAGAGAATAAGTTAGATATTAGGCTAGTTGTTTTCTAGGTTAGGCTTGTTCTTTTTTTTATTCATGTAACTATTGGCGAAATAGGTGCTAATGATTGGCAGCAAGTTCAAGTGTACTTGGGCATATGGTAGCACACTTTGGTGATTGGTCATCTATGGTCAAGGATGAACATTCGTTATCTCAATGATTTTGTCTTCCTTAAAATGCATGAACATCAGTTTGGCACTTGCCCTTTTTTCCTCATTTCTCTAACACAAATTGTTTTTAGTATGGACTAGAGAGGATGAATTTTGGACATGGATTAGGAAGCTTGAATGTTCGTTGGGGATTAAGGGAAATCTCCCATTTTCCTTGATCTTAATAGCTATATAATTATATTGATCATATTAGCAATGGCAAGTTGACATCTGGATGGCAAGACAAGACTAATGGCATTAATGTCTAGAAAACCACCGTCCCTCTTAGGTTTAGAGGGTTTTACAGTGTTCAACAAAGTTTAGGGGTAGGTTATGTGTGTTATTTTTTCCCGCACATATGTGCTTATAACATGTATTGTCGTGTCATCAGAAAGACCAATATCATTACACAACTAGAAAATTTTAATAGCAGTGGTGAATTTCACTATAATGAAAACTTTAGTTGTGAATTAACTCTAAGAAACTATAATGACCAAATTACTTAATGTGAAAACATTAGTGGCAAATACCCCATTTACTTAATTTTTTATTATAATGCCATATATTACCAATAATCTATTACAATTGGGATGAGCTCTAAAGATTATAAGTGATATATTACAACTCATTTACAATTTAGTTCTAATTAATAGCAATTTAATCACTCCCTGATAAAAAAAATGCACTATAACTTAACCACGACTACATATATCTTCAATACTAACGTACGTGCATATCAGAAAGGATGCACGTAAGCTGCATCTAAAGAAAAAAACTATTACTTGGAAGGGTTTGGAAAATACAAATAAATATGATTGATGCTGGGTATACTATTTTATATTACAAAGCCTGGTATCCTTTATGTATTTTACCTTCTGTCACACCTTATCATTCCTTTCATCTTTTATTTAAATCATATATCTGCCATTATAAAGTCATTGTTATTCTTGCCGTCTACAATAAAAAAACTAATTGTGCTTAAGAATTCATTTTCCTCTTAATGGGAAGTAAACAATGCTCTTTCTTATGCTGACACTTGTAACTTAAGTATGCTAAAGATGCACATAAGTTGCAGTTAAAGAAAGAAACTATTACATGGAAGGGTTTGGAAAATACAAATAGATACGATTGATGCTGAGTGTACTATTTTATATTGCAAAACCTGGTATCCTTATTGTAATTTACATTTTGTCACATCTTGTTATTTTTTTCATCTTTTATTCAAATCATATGCCTGCCATTACAAAGACATTGTTATTCTTGCCATTTGAAACAACAAACTAACTTGAGTGCTTAAGAAGGTATATTCCTCTTAATGGGAAGTAAACAATGTTTTTTCTTATGTTGACACTTGTAACTTAAATATGGTGGTACAAATGATATCCTGATTCTTGAACTAAATGGAGTGTGGTTTTTTTGTTGTTGCATAAGCTTTTTGTACTTCAATCTCCATTTTCCGTGCATATTTTGCAGATGTTAACAGTAAACATTGGACAAACTTCTTTACTTCATTTACCTGTATTGTGCTCCATAATCTACATTCCTTTTCCTTTTGCTAACTCACTTTTTTTATTGTTAATTGTCTTCAGGCACAATCACTACCCTGTTTTTAACTTCCATATTATGGTTTTTGTAATTTCTATAGTAAGTGCTTGATGTTAATAGCTAAATTTGTTGGTGATATTCCAATATATGTTAGGATCAATTTGGTGCTTTTTAAATTATTATTTTTATAATAATAATAATAATAATAATAATAATAAATAATTTCTTAATAGAATTTATTTAACATTGTGATATATATTAAATTTTCATCCATAATACAATTGGAACTCCGTGATAACATGGGTATGTAAATTAGTTTAAATTTGAAATTTAAAATATTAAAATTTCCTTAATTTATAAATTGTTAACTTTTTCCATCCAACATCTCAAGACATTGCCATGCATCTTGCAAAGGCGGATCCATGTTATATATATGGTTGGACCCCCATTTTTTAAAAAATTTCTTAATAAAAAATATATAATTTAACAATTGAAACCCTTTTGAATTTTTTAATGGACCCTTATAATTTTCATAACATTTATTGGAACAAAATAAATAAACATCTCTTACTTTAAAAAAGACAAAAAAAAATGGTTAGTCTCTTTTATGTACTTACAATTTTCTAATGAAAAAAGTCTATACTGACCACTAAATTTTCATAAATTTTATCACCTAGACCTTAAATATTTTTTTTACTCTCTTTTTTTGTTTAAATATATAAAAAAAAACTGAAGAGCTAGTCGAACACAAGATAAAATCTAGAAACCAAGTGGTAAGAAATGTATAAGATTAAGGGCTAAAAAGAACATTTTTCTTTTATATTCTATACAGTATACAACTATCGATTATCTTCTCGATAATTAATATATAATTTTATAATTTGTGTTGTAGTTGTATGGCTAATGACAGAAAAAATATATGCCAAGTTCAAGTATTTTTCAAATTTTATCTAAAACAATTACACCATTATGTTGCTTGAGTTTAGATTTTATGTTACATATACAAATTTATAAGCTTTATTATTTAAAGTTGAGTTTAATGTTTGTTTATGTATATGACCCCCGTTATAAATTTCCTAGATCCCATACTAACACCTCGCCAACAGCCCACCTTGTCAACAATGCAATTGGCCTCTATTAATGTGAAAATTACTAAAACCTCTGTGAGGTTTGTATTAACTTACAATTTTATCCCCCAGTTTCAAATACCTACAGTCACCTTCTTATCCAATTCACTCTGTCAATGACCGTTAATTCAAAAAAGAACTAACTTTGCCCTCCTAGTCTTCTTACTTAGAAAGTTTACCCCCTAACCACTTAAAAACTCTACCCTCGCCATCGCTGTCGCTCAGACCCTCTCCTCACCGCCTTCATATCCACCCCTAGACCACCCTTACATCTCTCCTTTCTCTCCCTTTCTGAATCAATTCTCCCGTCATCCCCTATCGGTGCCTTCGACGTCGCCCGCCGTTGAGTCAAGTCATCCGATAGAGGAATCAATGGCGTCTATGTTGTGCAGATCTAGTTCATGAACTGTGCTTGCGCGGATCTTGCTAGTCAATCGTCGGCCTTGTTCAATCGAAACCGTCATCTAGCCGAATAGCTTCCCTTCGTCGCCTCTCCGTCATCTTTTTAATTTCTATAATGCCTGATCTCTGCCCCACCTTAGTGCCTGGTTGCAATCGTGTCGGGATGATGACTGCATCGGCTTTAATGGAAATCCCGATATTTGCCTTGGTCTCCGCCACGACCTCATCCTCCTGGGGTTCGACAACCATGATTCGCGAAAGCCACGATTTCCTCCCCATGGGACCAATTCATCTAAATCCAGCGATGCCGGAGAGTCGCGAGGGACTGGCGCCGGACTGGCCAAGACACTGCCTTCCCTCCACCACGCCCTTTAGTGAGAACCTGGTCCGAGCTTCCCAGGCGCAATCGGGATTCATCCAATTCGTCCGTGAAATCGATGATTCGTCCGATTCGTCCGATTCGTCCGCGAGAACCCATCGTCTTTCGGGTAGGACTGAGGGGTTTGATGCCGCTTCATGCTTGGGGCGGGATTTTGGGTTTGATGGGTCAGAGAAAAGTGGTCATCGGGGCCGTCAGGGAAGGCTTGGCGGCGGCTGGGATCTAAGAGCAAATGGGATAGGTTTAAAAGTTTCTATGAAAAAGGGTTAGGAGCGTAAAATTAGATTTTTCTCCTTTTTTAGTCAAACGGTGAATTACGGTGTTAATTTTGTGGGGGGTAACTGTATGTATTTGAACAAGGGGATAGAACTGTAGGTTATGGAAAACCTTAGGGGAATTTTTGGTAATTTTCCCTCTATTAATTTTGCTCAACATGGGCAGTAACCAAAGCCACTGTGCCATAGTTTTATTGCATCCATTTAAACCTAATTTCTCCCATAGCCCCTGACTATTTCCTGTCTCTTGTCGTCAAACTCATGGCTTTGTAAGATTTCCCCCATCATTATCGTTAAGCATCGGCCTCTCCTTGTGTCACCACCCAATTTTGCGACCATCCCTAGAGTTTTGAATGTATAGTTTCAAACTTATTGCCCATTTTTTAAATACTGAAATTTCACAGGTATTCATTATTTTAATTTATAATAATTTATAAAATTCTTAACCCGAACACATGGTTTGTTGTCTTTTTTCTTTTGTTATATGGGTTAAAACCATGAGAAAGAATGATCATACAATTCTTAATATATTCAAGAGCAGTTTCTATTGTATTGTTTGTCGATAGAAAGAATGAGAACGTATTCCACATGACTTGTAGAAATAGACTTTCATGTATTTGCTAGTGGAAGCCCCTTGCTTTAGCATAGCCTCAGGGAAATGTTATTTTATTGTTATTTTTGTACTAAGCTGCTGAGTTTCCACAATAAAAAAATGCTTCTTAGTACCTTGATTTTAGTTATCCTAATAAACATAACTCTTTGCACACACTGTCCCCCAACATTTCCCCCTTAACATATAAATCCATCTCAAATCCCAAAAAAATAACATGATAAAGAGCAACCTATACAGTAAACATACACTTCTAGCCTACAATACAAATACTCAAGAAGTCCTTGATTGAAAAAATTAGAGATTGAGAGATTGAAAATCCCACAACGCTATAATTTTCATCAGGGGTACAATTGCAATATATGAGGAATTGATAGCCTAAATTGAAAAAAGAACCAAATATGTAGGATTGTAATCTGAATTAGAATAGCAGAAGCAAGACAGGTGTCATCATTTTAATCTGGATGTAACTATCACCTCCCAAATTACAATACACAAAATGACACAATAATATAACCTTAAAGACCAAAACGAATATATATTAACCCCCGCCCTTTGACAGTTGTTGCGGCCCATCCTCCCTCCCTTATTCTTTAATGTATGATATAGATGTTGGTTAGTACTTATTTTACATATAAATTGAATAATGGACTCGAAGGAGTTAATGTGAACCCTATAGGGCTTGGTCTTATAAATATTATTCATGGTCTTGTTATGGTACTTGGATCTTGTAAAGTCCAATTTTAATTTTAATTTTAAAAAATATTTTTAAATTTAAAAAGTAATTTCGGATTCTGGATATGTTCATGCAAAAAGTTATAACTTTTTGAAGAGTTATAATTGCTTGAGAAGTCGTGACTTTTAAAACAAATGAGGTACATTGATCCATTTTATGAATTATATAGACAAGTGCTTTTTTTTTTTTTTCCTAGTACGGGGATATAAAGAGGACAAGTATGGGATTGAATCTTAAATATTTGGATAACAATAACAAGCAATTAATCACTAAGTCAAAATTTTAATTTTTATTTATAACCAATTCTTACATATATTCTATTTTGAAACTAATTTACTTAGGTTAAAGGTCCGGAACTCGGACAATTTTTATTGTTTTACGTTTCCTAAGAAGCAATAAGTAGTAAAACATCATTTAATTATTTTTCTTTTTCATTAAAAAAACAAAGAACTCTAGACAGTTTTTTTAATACTCAGAATAAATATAAGAGAAAAATGGGTAAATAAGAGGTTTTTCATAAAAAATACAAAGAAAGATCTTCATCGGCAAAATCAAGTGTTGAAATCTCTACTTCGGATAAGACTTGTTGTTTCCATTGCATTGTATGGGATGATCGAATATTATTGAAATCAACACCTATATCTGAACCAGGCACTAGGATAAATTGTTGACTTTTGGCCATGAGCTAGTTAGGTTGAGCTTTTTGACATTTTGCAACCTATGCTATCAACTACCTGATGGCTAGTAGAACGGTTTCTAATAATGGAACCAGTAGTTTCTAACGTCTTTCCTTTAATGCAAACCAAAGCATAAAAAAGTTGGAGCCAGAACTCGAATCATTTGGACTATAGCCTTGAAATTAAGATGATTGATAAAATGAAGTAGTAGTTTTAACCCTGCTGCCAACCTCCTTCCTAACGTGCAAATAGTCATCTAATAATTTTTGTTTTGGCTTCTTTCGCTTTACCTGCTCAACCAAGTTGAGCAATAAACTAAAAATGTGACTGAAAAGGAGAATGAGCTGATATATCTATTTCACTAGGACAAAGGCTGGGATTCACTAGAGTATGAATAGATAAGGCTTGAATGATAGCACACCGTGACGGTTCACTTAAGTGTTAGTTGGTAGAACCTTTAATATACCAAGTCACTCTATTAGATACAATAGGTTGAGCAAAAGGCTAATGACAATGATATCTTATACGAATGGATGAACCACACCTCAAACAAATTTAACTTTTCTTCACTTTTCGGAAGGTGACCAATTTTTCTTCTTGATTAGATGTGGCAATGGCCGCCATTAACTTATTGATTGATAAAATTTGAAAAGCATTGAAAGAGGTCAATGAATTTGCAAGTATGTCTATACCAACAGAGGAAACCTTGTATGGTTGCATCTTTCCCTTAATCATATCCAATTATTGTAGGAAAGTCATATTCTTCTTTCCCAGCTTGTCCACAAGAGTTTCAAAGGACATTCATTTTGAATTATGGTCATTATATTGTTGGGATAGATCTTGTAGCTGTTGGAGAAAATCTACATTATGATCTTCAAGTTTATGAATTAAATCCTTGGCTATATACACTTTAGATGCAAATCTTAGTTGGCACTGCTCTAATTGGTTTTTAAGTTTAAAAATCTATTTTTCCAAGGCTGATATTCGAGAAGACATATGAAATTATGTTGAATTTGATAACCATAAAAAAACATTTATTGATCACCACTCAAAAGATTTCTAGAAAATTGGGCATAGAGCTTTTGGTTCTAATGGAAAGCATTTGGATGGCCAGAACATCAAGGATTGCATCCTCAATTCCTAATAAGTCAAGTATGAATTTACCCTATTATTGTGCTACTGCATTTGAAAGAAATAACTCTAAATAGCTTGACAATGCTTCAGTATCAAATAAATCATTTGCATCAAATGAGTTTGCTCTAAATAGCTTGGCAATGCTTCAATATCAAATAAATCATCTGCATCAAACGAGTCTTCATAACCCAAATTAAAGGTGGTTGCGTAACAATTGTTATACAGCAATAGTTATTTCCCTTTGTCATGGGAAGGATAAGCCGTAGAAGAACATGCTCCCTTGTAAGTCCTACAACCTTTCTCTAAACTAGACATAACAACTTGCCTGACAGGAAACAACCTATAGGAAAAAATTTCAAAAATGAAAACAAAACATAAACTAAAAAGGGAATATATGCCAACAAATAGACACTTGGAAAAATTATTAATCTAATAAATAAACTCAAGCTGAAAATGGATTCATTTTTTAATAAATAATAAACACAAATAACAGATTAAGACAAGAAAATGGGATTTGGCAAAAAAGAAAATTGGGAAGGCTAAGAGCACTGACAGAATGGAGTAAGACCACGAAGAATTTAGGATAGATAGAAAATGGCAGAAAAAAAAACAAGAAAACAAATAGGGACTAGAAAACAGGATAACGGTATAAAAAAATCAAGATCAAGTAAACTTGGGCTTAAAAATTAAAGCGAAAAGAAGAACCAAAGACACATACCACAAATAGCAATAAGAAGAAGAAAGAGCACGAAGATAAAAGAGGACCAGGAGAACAAAATCGAGGCTAAATCCAAAACTAACAAGGGATAAGAAAGCTAAAAAACTACAAACCAATTCTAACTAGGGACCATAACAGGGAATAAAAGGGAATAACATATGCTAGTTAGAAAATTAACAAAAAGCAAACCCTAGAAATTAGAGACAAACTGCTACAAATTATAAGAACAACCATAAAATTGAAAGGAAAAAAATAGAATGAACATGTATAACTTAGGGTGATTATGAACAATGGTGATTGGAGGAGTATGGTAAACTATTTAGGTCGAGATCACCAGGGTCCATCCACAGGCAATGAAAGTTTGCTTTTGAAAAAGAAAATACTCATTGAAGTAATAAATATTGAAATAGGATTATAGCAGGTTAGAGTCTAACTCTAGACCATTTTGATGGTGTCCATAGCCTATATGTGAAACGAGATTGGCTTCCTTATACACCAATATGGTGTGCTTATCATTTTATTGAAAGAGATATTTAAACTTAGTACATTAACTTTAGAGATAAATACAATGAAGATAAACATATTAGTATGTGCTATCAACAAAAGTAGCTAGGATAAGCTAGTTATTGAGATAATGTACACATGGAAATAATAATTTCATTATCATTCTCGTGTAAGCTGAAAGTGAGATCACTAACAACTTGTCTCGAAATGGTTGAAATTTACCCTTAGACAACGATTTAGTAAAAACATCAATAACTTGATCAGCTGTAGAGATGTAATGAACTTGAAGGTGTCCCTTAGAGACCAAGTCACAAATGAAATAGAACTCAATTTCTAAATGCTTGAAGCGTGAGTGAAAAATGAGATTAACTGTAAGATACGTGGCACTTAAATTATCGCACCTAAATTATCACACCATAAAGTCGAAAGGGAAAAAGAAGGGAAGCCAATTTCACAACGTAAAGATTGAAGCCATTAAACTTCACTTGTAACAAAGGGAAAAACCCTGTATTTAGCTTCCATAGATGACCTAGAAATAACCCATTGTTTTTCTTGAGGCCCAAGAAACAAGATTTGATCTCACAAAAATGATGAAGTCAATGGTAGACTTATGGTCTTCAAGATAGCCTCCCTAGTCTACGTCCAATTACACATACAACTGGAATACGGGTGATTTTTGAATGAATAGGCCATATTTAACAATACCAAGTAGGTAGCAAAGAATGTGCTTCACTAGTTTCTAATTTTTAGTTGTAAAATTGTGGTTATATTGAGAAACACAGTTGATTGCAAAGGCAATATCAGGTCGAGTTAAATTGAGATACTGTAGGTTGCCAACAACTTGTCTATATTGATTCGTATCTTTAAATGGTATGGTACGATAATCAGTGGCAGAGGAAGGCAAAGGATCAGCTATAGTTGAGATAGGCTTGCCGTTGAACATATGACTGCAAGTAAAAAGATCTCAAATATATTTCTGTTGAGTCAACACTAGGTCTCATAAGTGGTTGTCGATTCAACACCAAGAAAGTAATGTAGAGATCCTAAGTCCTTGAGGGCAAACCGTTGCTGAAGTGATTGTATAAAATCAGTAAGAAAATCTTAATGACTGCCAGTTATTAGAATATCATCGACATAAACAAGGTAGAATAAATGATGACTACCATCATTATAGATACATAAAAAAAGATCTATTGGGAAGCCTTGAATTCAGTGTTAATCAACACATCCTTTAGACAGTGAAACCAACTACATGGTGCTTGCAAGGATTTGTAAAGATGGAAAACATGATAAGGATGTTGTGAGTCAATATGGCCTAAGGGGATATTCTATGTAAACCTTTTCATCTAAGTTTTCATGTAGAAAAGCATTAGAAACATCAAGTTGGCGTATGGGCCAAGACTTTGAGACAACAATACTAAATAACAACCGAATGGTGGCAAGTCGAATGACAAGGCCAAATGTCTCTATGTAATCCATACCTGGATGTTTACGGAAGCTTTTTGCAACAAAGTGGGCCTTATATTGGAAGATAGTTCCATCAGGGTCACATTTACAAAAAATCAACTTGCAGTTGATGACATTTATGGTATAAAAGGCTGGCACTAGCTCCCAAGTTCTTTTTGCTATCAAGGCATTGTATTCATCAACCATAGTAGCTTACCACCTAGGATGTCTGGATGTTTGAGTAAAACAAGTTGGTTTGACTTCCTCGGCTTGTGCTTGGAAACTTTTTAGAAGTGGTAAGAAGTTTGATTTAAAGTGGGTAACCATTGGATAATGAGGTCTAGATATGCCTGAAGTGTAGTATAAAGTAAGATTGACTTTTAATGGTATGGTAGGTGGACTGTTTGTAGTGCTTGGTAAAGTAAAACTTGATGAGGATAGCGGGGTGGTAGGAGCAGTGTTTGATCTAGGATCCTGAGGTATTACTGAGAGTTGCAAGGCTGTTGGCAAGGACTGAGTGTTCAGAAAGAGAGTTGGTAAGAGGATGTGTGGAGGTTGGATATTGCAAACTAGAAGATAGCTTATCATTAGACTTAAAACCTGCAAAAAGAAAGATAGTTTCATCAAAGAGAATAGGATAAAAAATATACAATTTTCCTATGGTAATATCAAGGCATTGATATCCTTTGTGAAGTTTTCTATAACCTAATAAAATACATTTGGTTGATCGGGGTTCAAGTTTATTGTTGGCATATGGTTTGAGTCATGGGTAATAAAGGCATCCAAAAGTTTTGATGAAGGTATAACTTGGAGTGGTGTTAAATATGACTTTAAAAGGGGATTTGCCATACAACAAAGGAGTAGGATGTTTATGAATGATGTAGTTGGTTGCATCACAAACATAGGTTCAATAAATAAAAGGCACAGATGAGGCATTCATCATTGCTAAAGCAGTTTCAACTAAATGGCGGTGCTTTCTTTCGACACAACCATTTTGTTCTAGTGTATATAATAGGAGTTGTGATGTAGGATGCCAAGTTGATCAAGATATGCATGCAAGGCTTGATATTCTCCTCCTCAATTAGATTAAAATATTTAATCTTACGATTAAAGTATCTTTCAATAAAGTGGTGAAATTTGATGAGGTACTAACAAGCTCAGACTTGTAAAGTACAAAATAAAGCCAACAAAACTTGCTAAAATAATCATAAAATATGATATAATATTTGTTTATATCAGCAGAGTCACAAGGTGAAGGACCCCAAAGGTCACTACATATCAACCCTAAAGTTTTAAGATTTGACAAAGAGAAGGGCAGTTTATGTATTTTGCTAACACTACAACCATGACAAATGGAATGACTTGTGAAGGATAAACCACTATCAGTAAGAGCTTTGTGAATTGTTTTGTCATTGTATGACCAATTTGTTGATGCCAAGTACTGAAGGCCACAGAAGCTTGAATAGACCCCGAACTTGTTAAAGGAGATATGGGTAATGAGTGGACACCACGATTATTCTTGCCTCGACATATTGTATGCCCGGTTGCCAAATCATTGACAACAAAATGGTCATAAAAGAAATTTTGATGAACTGCATGCACATGTAAAATATCACAAAGAGAAATACAAAAATTATTAAGAGAAACTGTAGAATGGCCAACATGGGAAATAGGAAGTGTATTACAATCACCAATTATGACTTCCTAAAGACCTTCATATTCGGAACGAATAACAAGATTATCCAAGTTTGAAGTAAGATGATGAGTTGTTCGATAGTCAACTATCCAATTATTGGTTGGCTAAATTAGTGAGGTAAGAGCCACATGAGACATAGGTTTATCTTGGTTTCAAAAGAAAGACTTGTTAGTTGGGCATTGTTGAGAGGAATGTCGTACACCATTATAATTGTGACAAATAATAGAAACAATATCAAAAGTTTGTCCATTATATAGAGAACCAGAGTTTTATGGATAATCATTATGAGATTCATTTAAGGGACAAATAGAGCCACAACCATAACCATTCCGTCTGCCTTTACCTCGTGATTGTTTGCATCACCTTCTTGCTCCAAAGTTGGCAAAAGCATTAAGTGAATTGGATGAAGGTGCTTCACACTGAAGTTGTATTTCTTCACTAAAAATAAGACCATAGAATTCATCGAATGAAACTGATTCAAGGCATGCTTCCATAACATGCACAAAATAATGGTTTACTGGTCCCAGACCATTCATTATATAATTCACCAGATCATCATCTACTAGAGGTAGGGCTGTAAATTTCGGGTTAGGGTCAGGTTCGGATTGAAACCCGAAATTTTCAAGGAGCTTCACCATCCGAAAATTGTAACCTGATCTGATCTTATTCATCGGCTTAACCCGAATCGACCCTAACCCAAAAATATAGGGTTAGGGTCGGGTTTACCGGACACTCGCTCTTGGCGAGGGACGACGGTGGTGGACTGAGGGACAGTGGCAAATGGTAAACTAGAGGTTGACAAAGAGGCCAATAGCGGCGAACAAACCAGAGGATAACGATTTCGTCCGACGAACGAACCAAAGAATGAATCAAGCGGCGATGACGGCAGCAGGCTGCTGATGAGGAGGCCGATGATGAAGCTTAAGGTTGACGAGGAGGACGATCGCGCGAGAGCATAGGGCTTGCGAAGCTCGACGATCTACGGTGTCACAGTGAAGTGATGGGCAAAGGGCATGGAGGGCGCGACGAACTGTATGATGGCTGAAATCTGGATGTGTGGTGAAGTCTGGAACAACGGAGGCGTGAATGAGAATGAGGTTAGCCGGTTAGGTCATAGGTGGGGGAAGGGTAAATAGTAAGTGGGTTAGGAACTTAGGGTTATTTTGTGGTGGGTTGGGTTGGGATAAATGGGTTGGGCCTACAAGTTGCCAAGTTGCAATAGTTTCGGGTTGGTTTGGGTCATTTCGGGTTAGATCCAAACCAACCTGATTTTTGTACCTTTATTTCAGGTCGGTTTCGGGCCAACCCGAATCATAGTTTTCTGACTTTCTGACCCGACCCTAACCCTACATTTAGGGTCAGGTTTTAAATCGGTTTTCAGGTCCAGGTTAACTTCTTTCAACCCTAGCTAGAGGATTGCTTGGCGCAGCTAGTTAATTAGCCATCGATTTGGCTTTTGGACATAAACCATGACTGAATCATTTCCTCATCATAGATTAGTCAATTGTTATTTGAGTTTTCTCACTTGCACCTTTGAACCAGATGCATATACAGTGGCAAACTTTTTCCAAGCTTTAAAAAGTCTTGTTTGCTCTTATAACCCACTATAATAACAATTCAGAACTGAAGTTGACAATCCAACTAAATCCAATTGGTCATTGCCAAACCAAGGAAGATACTTAGGATTTTGCTATTCATTAATCTAAGGTGGCCGTGAAGGTAAGAAACCATCAACATATCCCATAAAATTATAGACACGCAACAAAGAAGTCAGTTACATTTTCCATGGAAGGTAATTGGTGGAGTTCAATTTCAGCAGTAGGTGGTGAAATATGTTTGGAAGATTGTAAGAGACAGAGGGAAATGATGAAGTTGCAGGTACAATATAAGATGTTGTTCCTATTGACATGATGGAAAAGGAAGAAGGCTTGTTTGGTTAAAGAGGCTCTGATATTATGAAATCGATTTAGCTTCTTCATACACTAATGTGGCATATTGTCATTGTATTTAAAGAGATATTTACACTTGGTACATTAGCCTTAAAGATAAAAACAATAAAGATAAACATATTAGTAAGTGCTAACAACAAAAGCAACTAGGATAAACTAGTTATCAAGATAATGTACATGTGGAAATAGTAATGTCCTTATTAGTATGAGCTACATACAAGTGTTACATAAACTTGTACTTAATTTGTAAATAGATCAAACATAAACTAAGAAGAAAACTTGAACCACTATTAATAGATAGCCCTCCAAATGACATCCAACTCATGCCTACATAGGTCATATTTGGGGATAGTTTTTTTTGTTATTGTTAGAGTTTTAAATAATTTATTCAATGGTTAAGATGAAAACGTAAAATCTAAAAGCTATCATTGGATAATTTTTTCAAAACTCTAACATTAATTATTAATGTTGATGTTAAACCAAACCTTAGAAGTCAAAGCCAACCACTAAACTCCTCCACCCTGCACAATTGCTCTCACCTTAACCTAGAAAGAACCTTATTGGTTACAATGCACTCGACTCTTCTGCCATGGTTATTTGCAGTATTTATCATTAAAATAGATTCACATCTTTATTATGGCAATTAAACATCAAATTAGTATAGCTGCCAAGTATTTTATTCACATTTGAAAAAGAAAAAAAAACAAAGAGAGAAATTTTATACAAAAACTGAAACAGACAGGTGAAACACTATATCACTTCAATGTCTTACTTGATTATCCTAATGTTATTATAAGTATCACAAGTTAAAATGTGCAATTTCTCTTAATCCCTAAAGCAAATAATTAAAAATACTTGGTAAAAATATTATTTGTCTAACATTGATCTATACACATACTAAAAAACTGTTTTACATATAAATATAATAAAAATTATTAAATTAATTTATCATAATTAGATAAATTAGTTACAAACTATTATTTTATAATTAGATAGTTTAAATTTTCTAAAAAATTATCTTTAAACAGTTTAAATTATTTTAAAGTTAATGTCACCATCCAATAATTAAAATAGTTAAAGTGCTTGCATTTATGAGTTAAAGCAAGGCTTTACCATCAGTAAGGCTTAGGATCCAGAAATCTTACAAAGGGATTAGTTCATATACAAAAATACTAAATAATAACATTATATGGTAAAGCTTATAAATTCACTTACATAAAATAACGATAAAAACAATTATTACAAGAATGTAAGCAAAATATACTCAAATTTGACATCATCTTTCTATTATTGGTCAAACAATTTCAACAAAAGCTATGAGTTATGTAGATAGATAGGTGAAATGAGTATGCTCTATGGAGCCTAAATGATAAAAGTTTTTATTTAAACCTTAAACTTGTATGTTTCTTCCATATTGGTTCATTAACTTTACCTTGAGTTTAGTCGGCTCCTCAAATTTTTCATATGTCTGAAGGGAAAAGGGAGTTGTGATAAATGTTCAAGGTTTATATGGGAAAATATATGAAAATTTAGAGACTAGTGTATTAGAAAGTTATTTTAAAGATAAGAACCCATTTTTTGTATTTTTTTTGAGATAAGAAAAAAGAAAGAAAAAAATCAAATTAGCCACTTATATTTGGGAAATAAACAAATCAATTTCCATTTTTTATGGTTAAATCTATCATCAGTGTTATTTTTTTGCGGAAATAGTCCACTCATGTTATAGTCTCATTAGTGGATGATAATGTAACAAATGTAGTCTACATAGCAACTCCATGTGGATAATGATGTGACATATTTTATCCTAACTTGGCCCCCAAATACTTGTACACATTACAAATTGCTCTTAAATTTTGTTTATTCTCTTTTTCACTATCATTTTCCTTCGTTGACAAACCAGAACACTAACATTAGTACTCTACCGTCAATCCCATCGACATCCCACAAAGATTTTTCTCATTGTTTTTTGCCAAAAAAAATTCTCAAAAATAATAGCAGAAGCACAAAGTGTCGAAATCACCTACATGAAGATTTCAAACAAATGAAACAAACAGTATATAAAGGTGATGCAGGTATGAAGATATGATTGATTGGGGTGATGAAGATAAATGTTTTCTAGGGAACGATGCCGATTAACTTAATGGATTTACTCCACCGGGTAGTGCTGTGGACAATCGGTTGTTGAGATCTTCTTGGTTAAGACCTTTTTCTCCTCTAGCAAATTACTTACCTCAATGTCAGAATATACCCCTTCACCTCCATCTTTATCGTCATCTATTATTTCCTCCTAACGCTATCTCTTTTCACTAGCCAATTCATCGTCCATAAGCCCTTTGACAACCAAGAAAATGCCATCACTGCCTAAAGAAGTATGGAGAAGTTTGAGACCACTACCATCATCCTAAAAAATTGTGAGATCATGTGGCAGCAGGGCTCCAAGACCTAGATTGTTCCGGTTATGGTGAGAAAATTGATGGGACATTTGGGCAATGGTGAAAATTTTTCTTGATTTAAAGGGGAATAATGAGAAATTTCTGGGAGATTTGGGGACTTGATTAGAGATAGGGATTTGGGAGCAAAATTTTGATTAGGATGCTATGAGTTGCAAAATTGGTCCTTTCCAATCAATTTATGGGTGAAGTGTTATTATTTTTAGTTTGGAGACCTGTATGCATCAATGAGTACAGTCTGGGGGTAAATGTCATAGTTTACCCATGGGATGCTATTTACATGGTTTTTGTATTTATACTATTCATCAAACTTAATAAAATATTCTCTCTATTGGTTTTATAAATGGCTTATTTACACACATTCAAAACAGTAGTATTAAATTTTACTCAATTACAAATCTGAGCAAGCGATTTAATAATAAAAAAAATATATTAGGTGATGTCTATTATTATGAAAAGTTTAGTGGAGATTTGTTCCTTTTACCTCAGAAAAACTTTTCTGCTGTTTCATCGGATATTATAAAAATGGGTAAAATTCACCATGGGTCACCTAACTTATTTTTTTGTCCTATCCGGGTACCTTACTTTTATTTTGTCCTAGCGAGATACATTTTCTCTTATTACGCATCCTATTCAGCTACTTTCCGTCAAATTGGTGGTTAAATTGGATGGAAAATGATGAAGTGACATTAAATAATACTAAAATAAACTTAAAATAACAACTTCAGTCCTTAAACTATTTCAACTACTAATTCTAACCCTTAAAATTTCACTTAAGCCAATTCTCGGGCAGAGTTGGTTTGACCAACCACAGAAGAAGACTGAATGGGTCGGACTAATGAAATCGGTTCGGATAGCGGGTCTTGAGCGGATCTTTCTTCGAATTCTCCGTTCTCCGACGAGGGAAGAAGGAGCAACGGCCTGGGCTCTACTGCAGAGGGAGAGGCGACCTTGGCAGGGAGGCGGACGGCTCATGGAGATTTCGGAGACGACGGGAGGCAGGGAGGACGCGATTCGGAGCGGCGGGAGAAGCACGATCTTCCTCCGATTAAGCGTGGACGGCGGCGATATGGGTTCTGGTGCAAGTTTGCGACGCGAGGCTAGGCGGACGGGAAGCTGAAGAGGATGAACGGTATGAGAGGGGTAGAATTGGCTTAAGTGAAATTTTAAGGGTTAGAATTAGTAATTGAAATAGTTTAAGGACTGAAGTTGTTATTTGAAGTTTATTTTAGTATTATTTAATGCCATTTCATCATTTTCCATCCAATTTAACGACCAATTTGACGGAAAGTAGCTGAACAGGATGCGCAAGAAGAGGAAAGGTATCTTGGTAGGAAAAAATAAAGGTAAGGTACCCGGATAGGACAAAAAAATAAGCTAGGTGACCCATGATGAATTTTACCCAAAAATTAAAAAGAAAATGGATAGAAAAAAACGCACAATTGAGCGAAAACAGGAAAACGCGAGAGGATAAAACGAGGCATAGAGGAAGCAAGAGAGGGTCTGGACATGACCTCCACCAGAGATAAAAAGGGTAGTGAAAGAAAAGAAGTGGCCTCGAGTCGAGTCATCACTCATCAGCCATGTCCTCGAGTTGAATCGGGGGAGAGTCTTTCAATTTTCGGTAGATTCCACCGCCTTAACGCCACGCGCTTCGCTTCTATCTCTACCTTTCTCTTCCATCTCACGAAAGCTCATTTCCAGCTGTTCTTCTTCATCCTCACCCTCCGAGCATCTCAATCTTCCTTCGCCCTCCCCACCCAATCTTTTCATTTCGAACCCCTTCAGTTCGATTCCGATTCCGATTCCGAGTTTACTCGACATTTCTGCCAACTGCAGTCTACATTTCTGCAAGATCTGTTACTTCGATTGAGTGCCGCAGGTTCCGATTGGGTTTTGTCATCGCTTTGCATTAGTAGAACCGTTCAAGATCCGGAACTCCTGAACCGGTTTCGAGTTTAGTCCATTAAGGTCAATATCAGTCCTCAGATTTGCTAGCGATGCTGATATGGTAGCAGGACTCGTGCGGATTAGGGTTTTGAGTGTTTTCTGCTGCTATGGCGAGTCCGAATACCCGCAGTTGGACAGAGGGGATGTCCGCCGATAATGTCAAGGGTTTGATTTTGGCTCTTTCTTCCAGTTTGTTCATTGGCGCTAGCTTCATTGTAAAAAAGAAAGGCTTGAAGAAGGCTGGCGCGTCTGGGATTCGAGCGGGTAAGTTGTTTTCCAGATGAGTTTCTGTGTTCTTTGTGGTTGCCGTCTTGTTGGATCAGTAACTTCTGCTACTCCCAGTTCGGTGCTAGTTTTTGCTTTATTTGTTGATTCCAAATGGGTATTCGGCATCAGATCAAGTCAATGATAAACAATTTGACTGCGTTCCTGATTAGTGGAGTTCTGAGGATCTCTTATTAATCCTACTTTGCTCCCGATCTTATGTTCATTTCTTAATGCTTCTCATGGATTTTAAGGACTGGCGATTCTGCTTTTTTGTGCATAGACATGTCTCTATTTTTGAAGATCGAGGTAGTTAATTGAGAGACCCAATGTGATTTTGCCCAATTTCTTTCACGCTCTCCTTTCTTTTTCAGCATATTTTTTAAGTTTAACGAAAATTAATATCTTAAAAAAATATGAAACCTATGCAGTTCTATGACGTGTTAATTATCCTCTCAGGGGATCGACAGAGCAGATTCATTAAGTTCAAGATGAGATGCTCATTGATCGTTAAATGTTAGAAATAGATTGCGGGGAGTCAATCCCCTTATATTATGGTCTCAATTTCTCTGCTTCACTTATTCCTGATCACAAAGTGATGGATCTTGAACCTTGTACTAGTGTAGGTGTAGGGAATTGCCCCCTCCCCCATGTGAAAGGTGGCAAGAAGATAGTATATTTCCTGTAGCTGGATTACTTATCTCCCTAAGTGCCAGCAGTTGGATGCTTGGTGCTGCGGGCGTTTGGCAACTTTAAGTTTATTGTTTTATTGCTTCCTATACAGGGGTTGGAGGATATTCTTATTTACTTGAGCCTCTATGGTGGGCAGGCATGATCACGAGTGAGTATGTCAGCACTTGTATTATTTTGGACTCATCAAGCTGTTGTAATGATTTTACTTGTTTATAGATTCTGAATTAGTCACTCCTGTTCCTTTAGGGAGAGATGCCCTTTATTATTCAACAAACGTTTGATCCTTTTAGGCAGTTATAACTAATGAGAATCAGATGATGCGTGAAAATCAATGAAACTGATAATGAAAGAATATATATCTCTAAGCTGGCAACTGAGTAGTACATGAGTATCTTTCTCCAGATGATCGATAATATATGTACTGCTCAGCTTTGCTTTTATATTTTCTTTCTAAGTTTAGAACCATTTCACTAAGCTAATTTCAAGCTTGCGGTGTGTTATTGCAATGTCCTTTCCTTGGTGAATTGTTCATAGTGTTCAAGGCATTTGACTAGTCTTATTGGCTAATGTTTGTAGAGTCATAAGGATGTTGAAACTTATAAGTATTGTGTTACGTACTATTGATGAAGAAGGCGTATGAATAAAGAATATTCCCTGTGAATCCTAATGTGCAATTTTGGTTTCTTCACAGTGATAGTAGGGGAAATTGCTAATTTTGCCGCCTATGCATTTGCACCAGCTATACTTGTCACTCCCCTTGGTGCTCTCAGCATCATCATCAGGCATGACAATTAGTGTCTTAAACTTTTTGTTTTACCTTTGGCAGTCTTCACTGATGATTATTCTCTTGCAGTGCTGTGCTTGCACACATCATGTTACATGAGAGGTTACACACTTTTGGAGTTCTTGGTTGTGTTCTATGTGTTGTGGGCTCTACAACAATTGTGCTGCATGCTCCTCAAGAACGTCAGATCGAATCTGTAACAGAAGTTTGGGACCTTGCTACTGAACCAGGTAAGCAGCTTCTTGTGAAACAACAAAATCTTTTGGGACCTTCCTTGTAGATTTGTATTCTGTAATTGCTCTATGTTGGTCGAATTGAAGACGACACGAGGGATAAATCTTTCTCTTGTTGGCAGGTTTTCTTTTCTATGCTGCCCTGGTCTTGGTAGCTGTCTTCATACTTATATTCCACTTTATTCCGCTTTATGGACAAACCCACATAATGGTATATATTGGCGTTTGTTCCCTTGTGGGCTCCCTCTCGGTATGGACCAGAACTATTTTACGTTATTGAGGTGTATGTTGTGCCATGCTGTTTCTAGGTCTTCTGATCCTTAATATTGTCCTTTGACAGGTCATGAGTGTTAAAGCACTTGGAATTGCTTTGAAGTTAACATTTTCAGGAATGAACCAGCTTATATATCCACAAACGTGGGCTTTTACTTTGGTTGTGGTTGCATGTATACTTACCCAGATGAATTATTTGAACAAGGTATACAGTCACTTCCTACAAACTTGTGCTCCATCTGTACCTCCCTCTATTCCAAAATTTTTATTTCTCTTGCTATCCTTTCATATAGTGGTTCTATTACTCAGGCTTCTAGTTTCTATT
Organism: Aquilaria sinensis; assembly: GCA_005392925.1. Lineage (NCBI taxonomy): Eukaryota > Viridiplantae > Streptophyta > Magnoliopsida > Malvales > Thymelaeaceae > Aquilaria > Aquilaria sinensis. The sequence continues at coordinate 54,020 of SMDT01001124.1, read as the reverse complement.
TTCTATCCTTCGTCATTAGTATGTATGTAAAAGGATTTTATTTTTTGAGGGTGGATGGAAGACATTACAATCTGCTTCCCTTATAGCTTGACTGACTGGATTGTGGAACAAATTGATTTGTCAAGCTTTGGAAATGTTTAACATTGATAGTGTGTATAATATTTGTAAAGTAAGCTGTTCTGAGTCCGAGTTTTAGCATGAGGTGAAATCTTGGCATGAATTGCTGTCGCTATCCTACTTATAGGGTGTCTTACTGTGAACTTGAGAAATCATTATAACCTATGTATTTATTACTTATCTGCTGATGCAACTCCTTTTGCCCCCCTTATATTTTATTATTTCAGGCACTTGATACTTTCAACACGGCTGTTGTTTCTCCCATATATTATGTCATGTTTACATCACTCACAATTCTGGCAAGCGTAATCATGTTTAAGGTAATTTACACTATTGCACTCAAAATGGTATTTCCGCAAGTCTAGGACAGTCTGTCTGAGATATGAGTTGGTATTTTGATGTGCTTGGTGGTGCCACTATTTGCTAGATATAAAAGCTGAACCCCCCCCCCAAGCAGTTTTTAAAGTCTGAAATGTCTCTCTTTGCTTCTTAAAGTGCTTTCCAATAGAACCTTAACCAGTATTACCATGATTCGATCTGGCTGATTTATTCCATACTCCCTCATTAGAGAAGCTCGAACATATTCTTTATAACGTCTAAACATTTTACTCATATAAACGAATTGTACTTGCTGATTCTTTTGATGAAGATGAACTTTATGATGGTTTATGTGATAATGTAAGGATATGTTTACTATTTGGCAACAATTTTGCGGACTCACAGATGGGGGAAAAAAAGAAAAAAAAACATGAAACAGGTGAGAGAGAGAGAGAGAGAGAGAGAGAGCACTAGCATTGTACGGTAGTTTTTTGGATTTGGCAAGGTTTTTCCACCAGTGATTAGTTTATGCCAAACTCTGAGACTCAGATTAGTTCCAGACGTAGTTGCAAAACTAAGTCAGTATATGGTTTTTTCGTAAACTATGTAATCATCTTCCATGGCCAGGATTGGGACAGGCAGAACCCGACTCAGATAGTAACAGAGATGTGTGGGTTTGTGACAATTCTGTCGGGAACTTTCCTCCTGCATAAGACAAAGGATATGGCTGATGGTACAAATTTCGTAACCCTAAATAGAGCATCTTATCGTGAATCACTTTCAATGCTTGAAGGATTAGTTTGTAGGTAGAACATGTAGATTGTTTTCCTCTTGACATGGTGAAATTCATGGTTTAGGTGGAAATTTGACATGTTTGTCAACACGATCCTTGAAGCATGATGAAGAGGACGGGTTTGAGTCGGAGGGCATTCCTTTGAAGCGGCAGGATTCAATAAGGATACCTTTATAGTTGGCATCCCTGATGGGTGCAAGAAGGGTTTTGGAGGGTAGATGCAGCCCGTCTAGAGTTGCATTTGGTCGAAGCCTGTCATTGTCTGGGCTGAAGAAGGGAGAGATTTTCGGCCAGTACTTGTGATATCAGCCTTACAATGGGGATGGATCTTACAGCCGCTGCCCTGCATACAAATATGTCCTCGGTTCACAAGATGGCGATTTTCCGATGTAATGTTGACGACTGGTGTATCTTTTGGTTACTAAAGTTGGATAATTTATACATCTGAATCAAATGAATAGTCAATCCCTTTGTTTCCAGGCTCATGTTGTGATTCCAACCAGGGCTCAAGACTCGCATCAGTTCACATTCTAACTAATAACCAAAATTGAGATTGAAGCACTTGCCAATTCACTAAGCCAAATTGTCCACAATGATCTTGTTAGTGGTACAGAAGAGTGAATAAAACAAGAGTGTGTGTTGAATGCTGAGATGTCAAGATAAAAGGGAAAAGGGGCCAAGTATGATCTAGTCTAGTTGCTGAGGAGGGGTCTGGTTACACAAAGTATTAGGAGAATCTAACCAACCCCATGAGAGGAGTGACGTGGATGGTGTGGTTGCAGTTGCAAGAGATCTACTTGGAGATTTGCTTGAGAAGAGAGGCGACGGAGGCGCAGTGGGTGGAGTTGTATTCGCATCTCTCGCAGCATGACTGCAACAATTCTATCACTTTACGGCACCTGCGCTGCCCGCACCACAAACCACAAACACAGTCATTTCACCTCATCTCGCAAGAAACAGGATCAATCAACAGTAAGAGAATATGAACCTATCCTATCCTGCTAGCAAACGGAAACAGATGCTTGGTAAAGCCAAAAAATTAAAAAAAAAAAAAAAGAAGAAGGTAGCTAGCTGCATCAGACCAGACCAGATCAGATCATGCTCTGACTGCCTGAACCCTCATAACAGCAGCTGGGCTCAGATTAAAGCGATGAAGGAGTACTACCTCTTGGCGCTGAAATTGTTCTTTGAGAGGCAGGCCTGGATATCGCACGCCTGTTTCTTGCACGGCTCCTTGCTCGGCTGCGCCACCATCTCTTCTCTGCTCACCGATGGGTAGGATATGCTTAACAGCGTACACAGAACGATCCTCCTCTAGATGCTTCCTTCCCTCCCAATGATCCAATCGATTCGCAGCCCCCAGAATAATGGAGCTTTATGTTATGTTACTTAGTACTATTTTATTCATTTATGCTAATGCTGTAATGAATGGAATCATTCGCATCGCATGGCTGCCCAGCTTACTCCCCGCGGAACCGACTTTTCCTAATTGCCTGCCACGAAAGCGTGTCACGTGACGTTCTCCAATAGCACGTGAATACCCGGCCCAAGTCCATCCCATCCTCCTCTTCCTCCTTTCATCGGGTCGGTACTCGGATTCAGCTCAGCGTTGTCGGAGGCGCAGGCTTTTTCACAACCCTTCCGGTCGCCTTACGACTTCAGTTGTCCGTATTCTTTGTCCCTCCTCTTTCTTTTTCCTTGATGCACTCATTTCTCTTCTCCCCTTCCTTTGCTTTTGCTGATCATTTCCTGTTATTAGCAGCCAGCCCCGCAGATCCTGGATCCCAACTGCCCAATCCAATAATCCCTTCATTGACTTCTTACCTGGTGGATGAGCTTCTCCTGATTTCATCCCATCTTTCCTCCCATTAGCTGAGGAACTGGGTTGGGTCTCTGTCATTGCCTTCTCCAATTTTGGTTACTCATTGGCATTGCTAAACACTGATACAAAATCAGATAGGCCCATACAACTCTTTCCTATCTTTATCTCGTCAAAAACCTCTCATTTAGTCACTCAGAGGAGGATTACTGATTCTGCAAGTACCACTAAATGTGGACATTCCTTCGTAACATGACATTCGTGCTTGTATGAGAGAGAGCTAATCCAATTACCCCAGGTCCTCACATTTCCGGCATACTTGTGCTTGGGATGCTGGTCCGAGTCTACCAGGTACTTCTTTAATTTTGACCTTCCTTTGTGTGTGTGTGTGTGTGTGCAAGTTTGCAGGTTTATACTATTTGTCCAGTACGCAGTGCATGAAGGGTTCCAGCTTCTTACTTTTGCATTGGGAGCATGCATTTAACTGCTTCTAGAATGTCTTGAACAAGCTGGCTATGTCTACATTAATTAGATATCATTAGGTAGAAATCTGGCCAGTGGCAGTTCAGTTTCTCCCTGATACTCGTTAGACTTTTCTTAAATGGGCCAAAGAAATCAAATCCAAATGAACCTTTTTCTGCTGATTTTGGTCATTGTTGTCGACTCATTTTTTTGGATTCATAGAATTTGTCTGATTTCTTGGCTTTCCTTGCATATTGAATTATGGTATATGTTATTTGGGTGTTTCCATTTTAATAATTTTGGGTGCAACTTTCTTCTGCCATTGCCATGGAACCTTGAGAGTCCTTAGTTGCAAAGTCATGGTGCATAAGATATTTCCGGAATCTTGTCAATTAGTACCTTTTAATTGGTGAAAGTAAGGTGGCTGTGCATCCTCAACGAAAAGCAATAGTATTTCATGTTCCGACTGTTGGGTTATTCTGACGCAAAAGTTTGGGTAGCAATTGCAAACACAGATGCTGCTGCATATTCATCGGTTAGGGACCCTTAATTAGCTACAGTTTCATGGTAACTTATTCTGCAATGTTGAGAATATATTAATTTTTTGGGGGGTTTTCTGGATCCTGTATTCTTGCAGTAAGCTGGACAAGCACTTGGACTTATTCACATGCCTATTCCGGTTGATCCAAAGCATACTAATCTAACAAGCCAGATGTTATTTAGTGCCAAAATATGGCATTGTAATTTAGTAAGAATCTTGTATGGATGGTACGTGTATTGGCTGTTGCTTTCTTTAATGTAAAACATCAAATGTCACTGACTTGTTTCACAAAAAGAAGTGGGAGCAATGCAATAACTCACTTGGTAATGCAAATGGTGTTTGTTTTTTCTGTTTTTTCTATTTGGGCAGGGCTGTTTTAGTTGTAGATTGTGGGTGGATGAGAGTGGCATATTCTTTTGTTTTTGCAACTGACCAAAAAAAGCTCAAGGAAGCTTGAGAAGTACACCCATCATAAGCAATGAGTGGCTAGATGAGGGAGATTGAGTCCATTAAAGAGAGCTCATCTCCTTTTTACAAAGGTGTGCTAAGAAATTTGCGTGCTGCCCTTGTAACTGGAACAAACCTACCGCTTCATTCATGTCTGTACTTCCGAACATTTCCTGCCTTTTTTTTTTTCCTGGCATGGGAGTAAATGTTTTCAGCTTCATTCTTGTCTTTATTGCTTTTTTAGGAAGCTTTGTTTTTCTCATCAACTGTCGGTTATGGTCTGAAGGGCATATTCTTTCCCTTGTTGAGTATTAATTTTCATTATCGGGGCCATATTGCATCCTGTTTGGGGTTGTGACTGTTTGAGGGGGATGCAACAAGGTTTCTGGCTTTTTGTGTGACAGATGCATTGGTGTGAACAATTCTGGAGGAGTGTTCTCTTTGTTTGGTGTAGGAAGAAGGTTAGACAAATGAGACCTATTTTGTGAACTTTTGGGGGATCATTTAGCAAAGATCATCCATATATATATAAATGTGGATGAGCTTCAATTTGTCAGTTATTTCCATCTTATCTTATGCAATGTTGCAAGGAAGCGAAAAGAAAATTTCAGCAGTGTTTCAGAGGTCACGAATCAGTCATCAGTTTCCTCTATTTGCATTTGGTGGAAGGGAGAAATTTATTTATTCATAATCATCACAGTATAGTTTATTTTTATTATGTTTGTCAGAGAATCTGCTAATAGAATGATGAAATCTATCGTGAAGAAATGGTATCAGATTTTATTTGAGTTATTCCTTTTTAGTTGAGTACTTCTCATTATGCTCAAGCAGGAATCTTGCTATATGTTGACTATTCCTGTTATATCTTGTCTAATCCTGCCCTGTATGACGCCTAATTTGTGTATTGTCCACTTCGACTGAGAGAACAAAGTAAAGGAGACAAAGTGCTCAAAAGAAAATAACTTAACTGGTGCTTGTACAACGTAACAAACACTGAGTTAATACTGGTGCTGGTGCAGGCCTTGACTCTGTTTATGTCTGGTGCTAGGAGACCTAACAATTTGTCCAAGTGGTTGCTATACCATCTTGCTGCTTTAGAATAACTTGCTTAAGCATGCTCCATCTGGTCGACTGTTGGGGCAGATGATGGTCCAGGCAAAAGCAACTATCTGGCAGATGATCATGCACGGTGTGAATGGAGGGCAATTCACTTAAGGGGTCATTAATCAGGTTCCTCTTCGGGGCCGGAAAACAATGTGAAGCAGTTCAACCGAAGGATAATATCACACAATTCTCCGGCGACCATGCAGCTACAGTTCTCGTCTGCTGGTATTGCAGGTTATTTAAACTTTAAGTTCGGTTAATTTTCTACCTCTTCTCCGTTTAGCTTTGGACATAAATTTGTCCTGCCATTTCAGGCTGTTGGACCAACGTTACCTTCCTGTTGGTTAAAGCAGACCCCAAGGCCGGTTTAGGCAAATTGCTGCTTTTGAGATGCATGCTGACAATGATATCTAGCTGGGCGAAAGAGCACAGAAGGTAGTGGTTCCAGCTTTCATGGAAGTAGGAACAAAAAGTAGTACAAGAATTTTCTACATGATATATGCCTGCTTGGTTATCCTTATCCTGGTATTTTGGAACAAGACGATGCTTAGGTGTAATGTGTAGGCCTAGGAAAAAGCAAAAAACAAAACATGCTCAATCCGCGTGCCAATGCCATTCACATTGCAGAGTAATTCATGATCAACCCCCTTCCGGTTTTTGTTTTGTTCTATTCTTTTTTTGTTTTTGGGATCTCTTTCACACGTATTCTGTTTATGGACGAAATCTTGAATAAAATTATTAGGATTATTCTATGTATTTGAGCTGCTTCCACTTGTATCATGTTATATTGATACATTAATTTATGAACCCGTTTTCCAGCTCTATATCGCATAATTCACGGAGCCGCAGCCCTGTCTTTTATAATCCCATGAGATGTGGCCGGGAGCTTTGCTTTTTTCACTTTCTGCCCCTTTTGATTAATTAATTTCTTTCTTTAACTTTTAGGTCCACAAAAGTCGATTTTTGTCCTTTCCAACCGAGATTAGCGCCTTGAATGGATTATATCGGTGCTTGGGGACCGGGAAACAACTTTTAGGCATTCGACTTCAATCTGCTGTAAGTGAATGTGCATGTATTTAGCGGGTGAACGTTATCCAAGAGTGTAGAACTCGCCACATCTAAACCATATATCATATATATGAGTAATGAGTTCTCTTAGATTTCATGAGACTCTAATCTAATAAATAATATAACAGGGATTTGGGTATATGTGAAAGTAAGCTACCTAGTTGTTATTCCATTAAGTTATGAGATGCAAACAAAAAAAAGTTCAAAATTTTCTACGCGTGCACCATCGTGCAAATTGATTGAAAATTGAAAAAAGAAAAATAAAGAGAAGTAAGAAAATGAACTCTAAATTCGTTCCATGCAATCCATTAATTTTTCATTTTGTTGAGATTTTATAAGGTGATGTAGGGTTGTGAAGGTTCTCTCACTTGTATTTTGCAATGACTTTCTTTATATATAACAATTTGTAATTAATAAGATATTATAAGCTTTTTTTTTCTATTGTGTTATTTTGAAAATGCTTAAATGTACGGTCGGGCTCTAACTTTAGTACCTATAAACTGAAATAATATAAAATGAAAATAAAGGTAAAGTAAAATAGTGGAATGCTCTTGGAGTTCCAAAATTGGGCCAAACTTTTTTGACAATTTAAAAATGGGGGAAAGAGCATTTTTAGTCCTGTAATTTTTTTAATTTCACCAAATGAGTCCTAAAATTACTTGATTTGCTAGGTGAGTCCTATAACGTTAAAGTCATCAATTCAATTAGTCCTACAACTTCTTTGGTTGACAAAACTGCTAAAATGTCACTTAGTGCCATTTATTTTAATGACTAAACTGACACTTTTCAGACATTAGTTACTTGATTTTTTTTTAATTGAGGGTCAAAGTTAGCTACTAACTTCTTTACTCATTCAGACAATGCATTCAATGACTATACTAACAACACTTGTGGATTGCTTCACACACCATCCCCACCCCATTCATGTCTCCATCTTCTCAATGTGAGCAGCAACACTTTCTCCATTGCCATCGATTGCTCTGCTGCAACCTCATCTTGCTACCTTGCCACCCCTTTGACAAATTAACGAAATAAAATTTTGTCTCTGTCATGTTCTCCTCAAACTTCAAAACTATCTTCCCCAGATTTCTCAAATTAATTACACTTATGACTTGTGAGACTGGAAATAAATTAAAGACCTGTTCACTAAATGTCATCCATTTGCCCAAGTTCGTCAAACTCAAGTTCAGCTGCTAAAGAAAAGAGGTTTTGAATTCTTGGCAATGCATTTCATAATAGGGATCCAAAGTTGCACTTCTTGTAAATTGAAGTCGAAAAACTTCCAAGAGTAAAGGGAACACATTTTCAAGCTAGTGAACTCAAATTAGAAAATTAATTTCCCATGGATCTGGATCAAGATGTCTTTAGAAAATTGATTGAAGCAAGTCATAAATAAGGTTATAAGCAGTTTGTTTAATTTTGAAAGATTAAAATTAATTAATGCTGCCAGTGAGCTAATTAATGTGTCGAAGGAGGGGGAGCAACCAACACAATGGTGTCGTTGATGGTGCTGGCCGATGACTAAGGAGCAAAAAGTTAGTGATCAAGAACTAAATTGTGAGCTAATAACTAGAAGGAAAAAAAGTGCGCCAAAATAGGGAGATGTGGAGGTGGAGGAAGGTGGTGGTGGTTGGGAGGGGCAAGTCGGAAGAGGTGAATGCCAAGACAGGGATAACCGGCGGTGGCAGGTGAGAGAACCCAAGGGAAATTGCGTTTCTGGTGAGGTGGGAGTTAGGTTTATTCTTCAAAAAATACTGAAATGACACTCAAATTTTGAAAAAAAAAATCAAGTAAGTAATTAAGGTTTGAAAGTATTAGTTTAGTCATTGAAATAAACGGCTTTGAGTGCCATATCAATTCCGTCTGCCAAATAAGTAGTAGGACTAATAGAGTTGACGGTTTTAACATTATAGGACTTGTCTGACAACTTGAGTAATTTTATGACTCATTTGACAAAATGCAAAACATTAGAGGGCTGCAATTGTCTTTTCTCCCTTAAAAATGTAAGGTGGGATGGGATTTACTTTGTTAAGTGAGTTTCAGTAGTGACAAGTGAATATCTGTGAGCTACTTGACTCTCAAACTGAAACTGCACATGGGTGGAATTCCTTGTTTTGCAAGGCAATACCTGCTGCAGCAATAAGAAAAGGCGTGGTGGAGTCATAAGTAGGAAGTACTTAGTAGTGAGGGCATAAAAAGTGGAGGGCCCCGAAGCTGTGCCTCAACTCGTAATGGTAAAAATGATTAAGTAGTGAATCCCAGAGATAATTCTCCGAAATTGACTGTGTCGGTCAAAAACAGTGACACCCTCACTTTTATTGCAAGGAGAAAAAACAGGAGTGGGATACGACTCTACAGGCGCAGGGACAAAAATAGTAGCAGTACAAGTACTGGACACAAGACAGACAGTTCATCCTGAGTGAGTTTGACTAGAAGGATATTTTTACTCCTCCACTTGTCTTTTCTATTGGACATTTTTGTTTTTTTCTTCTCTACTCTATTTGAGAATTCTCACAATGGCCAAACCTGTGGTTTTTTTTTTTTTTTTGTTTTCACTCCTCCACTGGTCTTTTCCTTCCGTAAAATTAATATTTCCTCTATTTTAAAATTTTTACATTATTTATTTTTTAATAAATATAGACGTTAGTTTATCTATAATTTTTTATATTTTTAAAAATTTAAAATATAAATAAAAAATATATATATAAAAATCATAACTGAATGGTAGATTAAGATTTATAGTTTCTCTCTCTCTCTCTCTCTCTCTCTCTCTCAAGGGCTCACAGGGATCTCTCTCTCTCTATAGATATATATATATATATATATATATATATAATTTTTTTTAACAAATAATAAGATATAAATAAATTTAAGTCAAATTAGTAAAAAAAATCAAATGGAGCCAAGAAAGTGGGATGGAGAAAGTAGTTAAAATGTTATATCAAATGTCAAAAAATTATGAAATTATTTTAATTTATTAAAAGCCAATTATTTAAAATTTAAAATTTGTTAACTCTTATGTAAATATCTGTATCATAAATTTAATCTGTATCATAAATTTAATCTATATCATAAATTAATCAATTTTTTCATAATATAAATGAGGTTTTATATCAATTTAGTCTTGTCTATCACGAGGGATCCATAAATTATAAAAATTTAGGACTAATATATAACAAAACAAAAATTAAAAACCAATTTACAATAGTAATTTAAGATTAGCGACTAGGGTGCTTTTTACCCAACAATAATGGAGCGACCAAGCATCCTATTCGTCTCTCTTTCTCTCTCTATAGTAAATTGTATAAATGGTCCTAAACTTTAATTATCATTTCATTTTAGCCCTTAACTTATTAAATATTCTATTTTGGTGTTAAATCTATTAAAATTATTTCATTTTGATCTCTCGACATATGAAATTCATTAACTCAAACTAATCGTCTAACACAAACTTTTAAAATTCTAATTTAAATATTTAATAACTATCTTACATTAAATTTAAACAGTTTAATATTTTTTGAAAGTAAATTAACAATTTAAATTAGTATTTTTTTTCCTGAATGGAATAAGTTTGATTTATAGAGAGGAAAAAAAAAGATATGAACTTTCCATTAAGTACAAAAAAATCATTATACATATTAAATTTATTATAAGTCAGTTACTTGATAGTTTAAATTATAATTTAAAAAATTATTATCAAATAAATACTTTAAGTTAAAAAATTTCATCTAATAGAAACAAAGATAAAGCATTTTTAATATATTTAGAACTAAAATAAAACACTTAAATAAGTTTATGATTAAAAAAAATATTTAATTAATTGGAGACTAAAATGAAACAATAATTAAAGGTTAAGGAACATTTATGCAATTTGATGCATGTATGTATGTGGGGACTAGCTAGCCTCGAATTCAGAGGAGGTGGCGCTCTTGAAACCCAAAAGCCACCAATCAAGCATGCCTATAGGCTATGGCTGCAAAAACAATCATGACTACAACATCAGACTATCAGATAATATTAAGTGTACATTAATTTTCAGCCACTCGTCCATTTCATTGGTATTTTTTTTAGAAACTGAAGTTTTTATTTTTCTATGGCTTATGTTTTTCCCAACATCTTACGTTGTGAGTCTGTCCTTGAAGTGTTTGAGTTTGATATGGAAATATAGAAAAAAAAAGTTTGTGTTGTTTTCATTTTCATAGATAAATTAGGAAAAATGAATATTATAATGTTAGTTTGAAGAATAATATGTATAATATAGAACGTTTCAAATTTTTGGACAATTTAAAGTAGAATATGTTGCATTTTTTTAGAAGGAGAGTACTATTTAAAAACCAACAGTTAAGATAAATTTTAAAATATTTGTAAAAAGATAATTCTTTCATATAAGTAATTTTTTGTCTATAAAATGAAAATAATTACTTTAAATAAATATTCTCTATGTGCGATTGAGACAAATAAGATATTACCCTCATTTACAAAAAAGATAATACCATTAAATAGCGCAAAATTTATTATTTTTTAAAAAAGAATATGCTAAAACAGGTAAAAGCAATATTTTTCTTGGATTTTAAAAAGCCAACAGAAATACAATATAATAATAATAATACCAATAAAATACAATTAATTAGGTTTGATTAGTTCTTTTTTTTTTTTTCTTTTTTGCTTGTGCCCTTGTGTTCATTTAGAAAGGTGAGCTAATCAAATTTGGACTAGATTATCAGTCACTTCTATACTTATTTCCATATTCGCCGAGTTTGACCCATTCTGGACGGGTAAAAAGGGGGGCAGAGATCCACATCCATTCCTCCACTTTACGTTTAATTTATACATCTGCTTTTTGGCCATTGGAGATAGATAAAGTGCCCAGATTCTTTTTACAGCTCAACCTTGACTAGGAGATAGTGAATCAATCACCAAGAACACAAATATCCTCCCATTTCTGAACGTGTCAACCTCCTCATTTTTGTCAGATCAATTTGTTTTCTCTCGTGGTTTTCCCTTCCTTATACCTACATTCATAAATTTGCATTTAACGACTTTAATTCTTAAATTACAAATTCGCTCCCTATTTTCACTACACGAAAAAAAAAAGACCATCAACGCAAAAAAAAAAAAAAAAAAAAAAAAAAACCCCTCTTTCTTTGTTCCCTGCTGTTCTCCTTCAGGTAAAATTCAAATATGGTCCCCTAGCTTTAATTATTGTCCTAAAGTGGTCTCTTGATTTTTTTTTATCCTATTAAGGTTCCTTAACTTAGCTGTCGTATTTTATTTTAATCCCTACTGTCAGTTCAACCGTTATTTCAGATGAAAATTACCTATGTAACACCTATATTGCCACATGACATCCTCTTCTATAATAAGAAGTGACTAGACTAGACTAGATTGACAATAAATTTCGAGTTAAAATTGACGTGAAACATAATTTTTAGGACCTACACCACACACCACACCAACCCCACAACACCCCACCACCACCAAATAAAGGTTAGATAATCCAATCTTCCCCAATCTTCTTCAATATCGCTGCAGCCCCTCTTTGATTCGATAGCCGCTCTAGATTCACCCTTTCCTCCGCCCATGATAGTTGTCTTTGCTCTACTTCACGCCGTGCACCTAGTCCGATGCCTTATCCCGTTGCCTGCCATGAAAGATGGCAATTCTACAGTGGCTGTCCAACTCATCAAGTTTCTTGATCTTCATATCATACAAGTGCATGGAAAAGCTCCAATCAAGCACCCAAAGAGCCAAAAAATGCAGACATAATTGGATGATCAAACTAACAATGCGAAAGAACTTCTGAATTCAGAGAAGATAGAAATAATTTGAGGGATTGAAGCGTTCATTGTTTAATGCAAAAGAAGTTTTGAATTTGCCCTGCCAACTGGAGCTTGACGGAGCGAGTTTGGTTAGATGGGTAGGGCGGATTAGAGCAGTGGAAAACTACAGGGACTGGAGCAATAGCGAATGGCGTAGATAGAGATTTGGGGAAAAAGATGAATTGTTGGCATATATATATTTAAGTCCCCAAGAGTCATTTTTAACATGAAAATTGTTATAAAATATGATATCACATGGCAAAGCGGATGCTAGATAGGTATTTTGCATATGAAATAACGTCTGAACTAATGGTAGAAATTAAAATAAGACAAGTTTGCTAAGTTAGGGAAACTTAAAAGGATGAAAAAGAGTTAAGGGACCGCTTTATGATGATTATTAAAGTTAGGGGACCATATTTAAATTTTACCTGGTCTCCTCCAGAACTTAAAAACCATGTTTAACAGAGAACTCAAACAGACAGACAAGTGTAGCATGGCACCTAAACATTCTATTTCCTCAAATTACAGCAATCGTAAAAATGTCAGGCACGCAAAGCCACCACAAAAATCATTTATCAAACAAAAAAATAGCACGAACAAAGCCGCAATATAATCAGAAGCTCTCACTCACAAGCAACTGGTTGATTCGTATCGTACACACACAAACAATATTCATCTGTGAACTCCTGCTACTGCTGAGACCTGTTTGCGCCTTCTTCTCCACTCTCCGTGCCCTGACCCTGGCTCTGATGAATCTCCATTGTAGTATTATTCTGTTCTGTATTCAAATTTGGACCTCCTCTAGGATATGAATTTAAAGCAGCCAGCATCCCCAGATTTGTCTCCGACATTCCCAGACCCAATTGCTGCGATGGCTGTTCCTGCATCAACATCGAACCCAGCTGCAGCGGGCTCGCCTTTGCGCTCTGAAATTCTGCTCCGGCGGAAAGATTGAATCTGGGAACAAACTGTAACGGCATCGGCGCTTGCATTGTGTTACCTGTGGCCACCGTTGCCGTTGCGGTGGCTCCAAAATGCCACATATGGGGCTCCGAGGGGCCTGCCGAGGATGTGCTCGTTGCGATGGATTGGGCGCCGACAGTGGTGGCCGAGCCATTTGTTACGGGCAGCATCCAGAATGCGCTTCCCGCAGCCCACATGGCGGTCGGAGGTACAACGTTGGCTGATCGAAGCAGGCCCGAGGAAACCGCCTCATGTCTCGGCATTTGTCCTAAACTGCTCCTGAAAGCCTTCATCCCCGACTCTTCTCCTTCTTCCTCGCCACCGCCCCCGTCGTTGCCAGCACTCTCTCCTTGGGATTGGCTGTCGTCCTTGAACAAATCCTCCCTGAAGCGTTTCCTCAGGTAATTCTCGCTCGATTCTCCACCTCCGCCGTCACCATCCCCGCCCGGTAACGATTCTGATATTTGATTCGCTGGCATTAGCTGCTGCTGCTGCGGAGGCTGTTGGTGGAAACCCAGCAAGCCGCCATGCCCAAACCCAACTTCGTCGTAGCGGGGATGAGCCTGAGACAAAGCCAGGGCGCTATGAAACGAGTGGGGAGCGGATTTCGAGTATGGAGCAGAAAGCATGGATCCGCTGCTTCTCATCGACACATTGAGAGTCGAGAAGTTGGCGGGAATAGTCCCGGTTCCGGTGGCGGCAATTATAGCCGGCTCGGCTTGCTGCAAGAGCCACTCGATCGTTTCACCGTCAGATTTATGACCCAGTTCTCTAGTCAGCTGAAAAACCCTAGCCGCGCAGGCCGCCGGCATTCTGATTCTCCGGCCGCGGCCGTCGACCTTGGTGTGGCGGTCCTTGGTGGCGCGCTTGGCGGGTGGGTTGCTACCTGTGGGTGTGGTGAAAGCGGAGGGTGGCCGACTGTTGCTGGGATCAGAATCGATGGCGGGAGATTTAGATCTGGGTGCGATGGCGAGAGAGGCATCGATGACACGATGGGGAGCATCCGCGGCGGCCGAAGAGGAATTGGGTGGATGATAGGAGATGGTGGGGAGATGATGAAACTGTAGGGTATGAGAAGATCTGGCATCGAAAGAGTAGGGTGAGGAAGAAGAGTGGTGGAGGGATTGGAGCAAGTAGGGTTGAGAATTGGAAGCAGAAGGAGAAGGAGAAGGAGAAGTAGAAGAAGCAGCAGGGTTGGAAGTATTGGAGTTGGTCTTGAAATCTGGAAGTTCCATATTGTGGGGCTGGCCGAGTCTGAGCTTGGGTTTTCTTGGGGACAGTGGAGGTTCGAATTAGTTTTTTCTTTTTTTTCTTTTTTTTTTTTTAATTCAAAAGGGAGAAACTAAATAGTACTCCATAAATATAACAGGAGTATTTGTTTGCTTTTGTGGTGGTGGGGTGAGGGTGTCTGAAATTCAAAAGAGATTTCTGACTCTGATGAACCCGGATATGATATCAGAACAGAGAGTGGGAGTAGTGTAGTGTTACCAACTATCAAAGGTCTGGTCCGCTCTGGTCTCTCTTCCTTCTTCAGTTCTTCTTCAGAGGGTCATGTTTGTTTGGCTCTGGAGCTAACTAATAGAGAGAGAGAGAGATTGTGGCAGTAAGGCGGGGTTTTGGTCTTATTGACCAAAGAGTTTATGCATCTTTTTTTGTTTTTCTAGATTGACTGGGTTCCTTTGGAGAGAAAGGGAGGCTGTGGTTCTAGCCTCTACCGATAAGCCGGTGGAGTGAAGTGGAGTGGGGTGGGGGACCTGAGGCTGAGGTTGAAGAAAGAGAATACATAAACACAAAGTCCACTCGTGGGGCCGCATTCCCCCACCCCACAAAAACAAGAAAAAGAAAAGAAAGATTACTCTGTTTCTAGGATTCATACTGCAACATAAGTAGTTGCCGCCTTGCCGGTGGCTTGCCTTACAACACATTATCTCGACTCCATCTCACAGTAACTGCAAGTTGGGTTATTACATCAGATCTGGTAATAGATTACCATCTCCTTGCCCAGTTCAACTACATCTTAACAAGACAAGACAAATTTAAGTATACTTTGAAGTAATCCAGGGTTACTAACTAGACAGTAAGTGTTGGTGAGATACAACACTACATTGCACTAAAAATGAATTACCACTAATGCTACTCATCCATCCTATCATCCTGTTACTTTACTTCTTTTTCAAACAACAACTACCGTGCTGTGTATGGTACTACTATATGATGTATATAATCAATTCTCACACATTGTTCTATTTGGCACAAACAAACTGGTTGCGGTGCCCCGAAACAGTGAAACTAATTAAAGGACAACTTTTGCTTCGTCTCCTCCCCTGAGTCCTACCCTCTCCACACTCCGTCCATGGCCATGACTCATGTCTTGGCAACACATTTCTGTCATATCGCATGTGGAGGAATGCTTGTGCCTTTTTTCTCCTTCAACGCTCACTTTTTTCCCTTTACCCCCTCCATAATCCACGCACCTCGCTCGTTTTTTACAGTCCTTAATGCTCGAGTGGCCCCCCAACTTTATTGACTCGCACGTGTTAGTCCTTAAAGTTGAACTCATCGCGACTCAATCCTATAAGTTTCATAAATAAACAACTTAGTCCTGTAAGTTTGTATGTGTATGTGACTTAGTCCATTCAAAGGGCACGGATTATCATGTGACAATAACAACCTTAAAAGATTTGTGCTGCAAATAAAGGCTACTGCTTCATATCGAGAACAATGATCAAGCGAAAAAAGGTCAAGGGATTTTGACATCCCAAAAAGCTGTTCAACTCTCTCATCTATGATTAACGGAAGAGCTTCAAGCCACCATATCTAGTGAATCGGTGACCTCGAGCTAGGATATGGATAAGAAATTGTTAGGTAAAGTAGTGGCGAGGATGGAGGATAAAGAAAGGTCATATCATTGAGGCAAGTTGGTCATGAAAAAGATCAAAGTCTCAAGGATACAGATGATGCTATTGAGATGCTTGCAAAGAAGGTGAAACTTTGAAAACAGCAATGGAGGTTGAAGCCAAAAAGATGAGAAGAAAAATGGCTGCAATGGAGAAGGAGGTTGTGGCCAAGCGTTTGGAGAAAGAGCATGGAATAGGACCAAGTGATTAGGCCACTCTAAGAGTATTGTTAATGCTACTCAGCTGCTCTATGGAAGAAACCTAGCTTAAAATGGGTTAACACATAACACTCAATGACATGTAATGTTAGATGAGAAGCAAACAACAATGGTTGGTGGTAAAATTGGAAAGCTTTGAAATCTCTTCCACATGGTTGATTCATTTTTTTCCCCCAATACTCTATGATTTATTGTAAGATTATTACTAGCATGCTGATGAATTTTCAAAAATACAGTGAAAAGAGAAGGATAAGAACCGCTAGGATGAACCAATAGGAGTTGCTTCTAACTTAGAATGTTATTCCTCTGCTCAAAAGATCAACAAACAAGACCAGAGGGAATTACTATTGATTTGTGGATTGACCTTGTGAGTAGTTGGTTGACTGGTTGTATAGGTGTAGCTATTGCTTTTCCCTTTGTAATTTGTGTTTGCTAGTGTGATCATCTATCCTTAAAGGTTGTTAATATTCCTGTAATCAGATAATCTAGGTTGTGTCATTCAAAAAAACAAACTATTATTTGGTCAATTGCTCATTATTTTGTATGTTCCTAGAATCCTAGACCAAATTGTCTCTAGTAATGCTTGCAAACAAAATGGTTCATCTCTTCAAATTCATTTCCTTTGTTCGTAACTCTCTCTCCTTTTAACTATGCTATCTTCTTTCAGAAACAAAATGCCACTAACAGAAAAAAAGGTCCACCCTTACATTGACTTTCTTCTGGCCCTTTCCACCTAAGCTGTTCCACACCATATCGGCTACGAAAGTAGCGCCTTCCGTCCATCTATCCAATTAGGAACTAACTTGCAAATTTATCAAACTTAAAGGAGTACATCGTGATGAGTCAATATTTAAGAACTAACTAGTTAGAGTCATCAAATTTAAAGGAAAACTGGTGAATTTAGGCCTTTTTTACGAGGCAGGCAAGATACTACTTCCACTCTATATCCATCTACATAAACATGTATGTAGATCTTGACATGTACTTGTTTTAATACATTCGAGAAAAAAAAAAAAGTGAATCATAAATATATTTTAAAAAATTTAAAAAGGAAAGTAGTAAACGGAGAAAAAAGTATGTGCATGTGTTGGTCAGGGCAGTGTTAAATGGAGTACCAAAGCAAGTTATTGTCACAACACAGCATAAATGACCATCTATTAGTAATATCTTAATACACCACAGCTCCATAACAAGAACAGCTCAGATCCCAAACCACCCTGGCCCTGCTCCTTTCTACCTCGTCTTCTTATTTTTTTTTCTCGAAAAAAAAGTCTCAACAAAGGGTTTTGTTTTTTTGGGGTGCTTTTCGGCTGTCCAATTTGGCATCCCATGTTTGGATATTCTGCGTAAGCCTGGAAAAGACAGGACTGCCCTTTTCCTCTTGATTAGGAGTTTGGCATCCCAAATACGGTAAAAACCCAAATGCTTTGATTGTGATCTATGTTGTGGACAAAATCATATGCTTCACATGTTGGTCATTATCAGTATTCCCAGCCCATTTAATGGTTTCCGAAACACGGTGACAAGTGTCTTGTTTCCTCTTGTCTTCTCTACATGACACATTTCAAGTGGTAGCGACTAAACAGAAGGGGGCAAAGACTGAACCTAGACAACATATTTTCTGTGTATGCAGATGCAGGATATACTAGAAAATGCGTGTATTTTTGTAAAAGGGGCCCGGAAGAGAAAGAGAGAGAGAGAGAGGGGGGGGGGGGGGGGGGGGGGGGGGTGGAAATTAAAAAGCATGGGCGGATTGAAAAGAATGTTAGAGCCAACTGGATCGAGCCCGGGTGATTTGTCCGGGGCAGAGGCCCACCAATCATGTGCACCAAGCCGTGAAAGATCCATTACATGTTGAGCACCCCAAGTACACGCATCATTTTTGCTTTTTGACCCACTAGAAAGCTCAACTAACATAAATATCACCGAAACAATAAATCTAAAAACATAACGATGTAGATGTTTTCTGATCATTTACATGTATACCTGTATTCTTGGTCATACGTTGGAATGCACGTTAACCCATTTATGCTTCCCATGCAGTTTATTTATTTAGTTGACATTAAAAAAGTACATAATATTTTCTATAGGAAAATGTACATAATATTACACGAAAAGAAACAAAACAATGTACAGAATATGCTGTAAGTGAAACAGAGAAAGAATTACTGGTACTTCAGTACAAAGCAAGACAATAAAGGCCCAAGCCCAACTTCAGTAGAAACGACAATTGGGCTTTATATGAAAAACTGGGTGGCTATTTTGTGGGCTAAAATCAGGTTTGAGGCCACAAACTAGAACCGGGAAAAGGGAAGCCTTGATCCACATGAAAATGGCCCAAATCACGTTTGAACCCGCTGGATTCTAGTCAAACGACCGGAGTTGATGATCTTGGACCTGGACAGGCCGAAGTTTCTACTTATGGATTGAGGTGAACTGCCTGGATAATATTGTGTAGAGAGTTTTTAATTTTTAATTACCGTTCTGTTTTAGTCTTTAATTTATTGAAATTCATTAATCAGAATAATTATCTGACATAGATTTTTAAAATTTTAATTTAAATATTTGATAACTGTAATCCTGTAAATTTAAGGTGTTTAATAATTTTTTAACTATCAATAGACAATTTAAATTAGTATTTTTTTCCTAAATGAAATAATTTCAATTTACAGATAGAAAAAAGAGTAATTTGAATTTTTCATTAATTATAAAAAATTATTATATATTAAATTTATTGTAAAAAGTTACTAAATAATTTAAATTATAATCTAAAAAGTTATTATTAGACAAATACTTTGAGTTAGTAAATTTCATTCAATGAGAATTAAAATGAAACATTTTTTAATAGATTTATAACTAAATTAAAAATGCTTCTAATAGAATTAAAATCAAGACAAAGCAATTAATAAATTTGAGATTAAAACAGAATAATAATTAAAAGTTATGAACTACCCACACAATTTAGTTTGGAGAAATGTCTCCACAAATCAAGTTGCTGGGTGGCTTATTAAAGTCACAGATTGTCTAAAATATATGTGCAACCTTCGACTTTGTGACTAGATGCTAACATTCAACTACATTATCTAAAAGTACCTAACCATCATCATATATATACACGATATATTCTCTCTGTCTCACAATATTTGTCCTTATTCATTTTTTGACAGTTTAAAAATAGTTGTTCCTTTCTTATCTTTTTAAATAAGGTAACTTTATTATTATTATTATTATTATTATATTATATTATATATATTATATATATATATATATATATATATATATATCAATTATTAAAAGGAGAAAAGTTGAAAAAATTAAAGAATAAAAGTATGTATGACCCATTAAAAAGGACAAAAGCTAGTAACTATTTTTTAGATAAGTATATATATTTTATATAAAAATAAATAAACTAATAATTTTATATTAAAAAAATAAAGTAAAAAATAGATAAGTTTTAATTTACATACATTATTAAATGAGACAAGCTTTATGAAACAAAGGGAGTATAATTTTATTATTTTAATTAACCACCCAATCATTGTGCTTGTTATCTTCTTTTTTTGGTATCAAAATCAAGTCTTTTCTTTCGGACTCATAACCAATGAGTTAAACTTTTGGATTTAACAAAGTCTCATCACAAAATAGGATTTGATGCGATTTGATCCTAACTAAATGGAGCATAATGTTGCTACTAGATAGCATTACAAAAAAAAACTCGTTTATTTTATGCAATCATATGATATTTTACAATGTTATATAGTTTTCTCTTTCCCTCGAAAAGCTTGCCGTTGGAGAGATGGAAGAGCTCAAACTGAACTCGAGGTTGGGGTTAGCCCGAGAGTGCTGAACTGTATCATGATTGATGTAACTTTCCCCGTAAAAAGTCTTCAATTTATAGAATTATAGTTATGAGTAGATATTGATTTGTCCTAGCCTCTAATTATTGTCAAACAATTCCAACAACCTGTGAAATTAGACAAAGTTACTGAATACTTTATTCTCTGTAGGTAGGTACCAAGGTTTAGGTAGGAACCGAACCAAGGTTTAATTAGGTGCAGCAGAGAACATTACAGCGGTCCAAGTATAAAAATATATTCGCCTAAATATCCCTTTGGATCATAAACTCACTTAGTTAGGACACTTTCCTCCTAAACTTCAACTTAGTCAAACTTAGCCCCTAAACTTTGTTAAATGGGTCAGTCAATCTCTTTGATCATGTGTGCGTCACGTGATGAATGTCTTATTAATACCATTTACGGAGAGTTAACAGCCATAATTGCAGTGGAAAAATGTTGGGATTTTTTGGGGAGCAAAACAAGGCTTTACAACTGGGGAGAAAGGCAAAGAAGAGAGGTGTGTCCTTGTTTAATAGAAATAGCAGAGTTGAACATTGTGGATTAGCAACTACGGCTGGACGTTTGTGATTTAGCAGAAAAGTGGTCCATAGTTGAATAGAAAAAGTAATCTGAAAACCATTGTTTTGGTCTTGATTTAATTGAGTAATCTGAAGCTATGTTAGGAACTCCACAAGTTGTAAAACCTAGAACTTTTGGATTTATGGGTTGTTAATGAAATACTCTTATGAAATGCTTAGCCTTTTCTTAGTTTTCTTGCAAATGCCTGTTTATGAAGGTTTTATTAGCTACATTTCCAGCATAAATAAGGCCAGATGGTTACAAGCAGATTTGAGTTTGCTGGAATTGATTTTACTAGAATTACTGCAAAATTTGGGTTATTGGTTGCAAAGTTTGACTTAATGCTATAGTTATTATTTTGACCTGAAACTTTAAGTGCAAGTCTAAAATCATACTTGAAACGTGTCTGGACATTTAAACCTGATTTTCAAGCCCAGGTCTGAGTTTTTGCCACTCAACCTCTTTGTTGCAACTTTTGACAGCAATATCGATTAATCATATTCTACTCATGCACCTGCCATAGGTTGCAAAATAGCATTGTGATCTGATTTAATACTTAGTCAGCGTGTATGGTTTTAAAAGGGGTTATGGTCTTAATTCATTTCAGTTTGAATCGAAGAAGTAGAAGCTAGACCTTTGGTCTGTTAAAAACTGGAATTCTGCAAGTTTTTATGGTTGAATCTCGAGTCCTATCATGCAAAATCAGATTTGCACCAAAACACTTGGTTTCCAGGTTTTATGTAGGAATTGTTACAAGTACTGGTACAGATTTCGATTCCAAAGAGAAAATTGAACATTCGAAAGTTTATGATGCATTTATTGGCCAGGCAACTTCCTTAAGTGTAATAACGTATGTTTAACATGAATTTGCAAGAAAAAATGGCATAGTTATGCAAGAAAAATGAGTTTGGTCAAAATTTTGAAGGTTTGGAATTCAATTTTTTGAATTGAGTTGAGTGACTAAATGTTGACGTATAGCTTTGATTCCTTTTTTAATGCTCCAACAATTTTCTTTCGACGAAAGAAATGTGTTTGCAAAGTTTAGCCTTAATTGGAAAACCTAAACTCAAGTTAGCTATTTTAACCCGAAGTCCCAACCAAATTTCTCTCGCAAAACTTCAATAGATTTGGGTTTAGAGGTTAAGGTTCAAAGTTTGGGGTCTTAGATTCTTTAAGGCCCCACAAGTGAATTTGGTAGTTTGGAAAAAGGCTTAGATATCCCACCGGTCCCTTAACTTGACAAACTTGAACGAGTTGGCCACTCAACCGAAATCAGTTTATGTTAGTCCCCAAACTTGACAAAACATGATGATTTAGTCCTTGAAGTGAGTAATTGCCGCCGACACTGTATTTACGTTGGTTAAGATGATGGCAGTCTTGATTTTAACCTACGCTGGCAAAGATGAAGGTAGCCTTGATTTTAACCTGGTCAATCTTCCTTCCCCCATCGCCCTCCTTCTGCCTTCCCTCCCTCTTAGCCTCCTTTCTTCTCCCCGCCTCTATTGCTCTACCTTCCCTTCTCATCGGCCTCTCCCACAACTGTTTCTCCAACCTTTGCTCTGCCGCCTCCTCAACTCGCCTGATTTAATCCATTCATTGACTCAGCCCACGGAAGGAAATTGAAGCGTCTGGTTAAGGAACAGGAGATTTCAACTATTGAAGCATCCGATTAAGAAATGAAGATTACCAAAGATTGATGTCGGGGATGGGGGAGAGAGTGAATTGACGAATTAACGTCGAAGATGGGAAAAGGAAGTGAATTGGGGACAGAGTACAAGGTTGCTGGAGGAGAGGGAGGCCGATGGAGGATGGGGAAATCTCGACGACGGGGATGCAAGAATTAGGTGATGCAGAGAGGGAGGGAAGGCAAAGCGATGTTGGTGGGGAGAAAAAGGCTGGCTGAGAAGGAGGGAAGGGAGTGCGAGGGTGGCAGGGGGAGGAAGGCCGAGGAGGGACGGTGTTGACCGGTGAAAGGAAGGCCGGAGAGGAAGGTTGCCCATTAACTATGGAGTGACGGTGTTATTCTATGTGAGGACACGTGCCGTTCCAACTGGCTTCAGGGACTAACTTAGTATATTTTGCCAACTTTGAGGACTAACTGAAACCGATTTTCAATTGAGGGACCAACTCGTATGAGTTGGCCAAGTTAAGGGACCGGTGGGGTATTTAAGCCTTTGGAAAACGCAAACTTATGTTTGGTTTGCCCAATTTTCCAATTTCCAAATGAAATTGAAATAGGAGGTGATCCCTCGCTTTAAGAGGCTATTATGGCTGCTACACGCCCACAAACGATGTTAATAGGACACTTATCACATGACTCGCACATAAATGGTTAAAGGGACTTACTCACCTGCTTAACAAAGTTTAGGGGCTAAGTCAAATCGAGTTAAAGTTTAACGACAAAATTATCTTGGTCAAGTGAGTTTAGGGGCGGAATGAGTATTTAGGCAAAAAATATTCCATTTTTAGCTATCCCAAGTTGAATTGTTTTCTTTTTCAAAAAAATTTTAACATTCAAATTTATCTTATAACCATCATTTAAATTACAATTACACAAAATCCAAAATGAGTATTTTATTTTAATTTAAGTATCACATGTAAAAGAAAAATATATATAAATTACACATATTTTAATATCGATGCTGAATGAAATATTCAGCATCTACGGGTGGAGAAGTGACATAATTACAAATTGGAGATCTAGCATAACATCTAGTTAGAAGATTCCGTCACAAAAGAAAAATATTTACATCTACACGTTCAATAACGTTATTTTGTTCATACCCGTTAATTGTAACATTAAACAAAAAATAAAGAAGAAACAAAAATAACCATGAATCTTCTTCTGGCTGGATTTATGGACGTTGCAATCGTTTAACAGTAGAAAGCAAAACAGAAAACAAACTAAGTCTATCAAGAGGAGAAAGGAAAACGCAGGAAACCAAAAGCCAAATTAAGAGCGAAAAGGAGCTGGGAGGTAACACAATTCATTCCTTCTCCTTTAAACTAGGGGAGGAGTAGGACTTGGACTTCCTTTTAGTATTTTGTTAAGCTGGCTTTTGCATGCTTTTCTTTCCTTTCCTCCAATCCAGCTCATTCATTCGACCCCTTTACCTTTTCCTCCCCCCCTTCCATAATTTATCCATTATACAAGTAAGTATCCCCCCCAACCCAACCTCAAAGCCTCTTTATTCCTCAACTTTAATTCTCCTCACCCCAAGAAATTAAAATATTACTATTTTTACTATCCCAAAGTCTACTATTTATGTCCTCCATCACCATCATCAAGCAAGAGATATATAAGCAATGAGGAGAGAATTCGATTATGGAGAGCTGGCAAAAGCAACTGATGGCTTCTCGCCCTCCAGATTAATTGGCAGAGGCAGCCATGGAGCTGTCTTCAAAGCCGTTCTCCCCCACAAGAATCTCGTCGTCGCGGTGAAGAAATCTTCCCTCCCGCCCAAAGACGACAAGCTGCTCAACGAAATTTCTGTCCTGTCGTCTCTCCCCCAAAGCCCTCACGTCGTTAACTTTATCGGGACGAGTCGTGACTCCCCCACGGGTTCGGAGCTGTTGGTCACCGAGTTCCTGCCCAACGGCTCGCTGCATGACTTTCTACACGCTGCTCCGACGCCGCCTCTCTGGCCCAAGCGCGTCGAGATTGCGCTTCAACTCGCCAGAGCGGTTCAGTTTCTTCACCGGGGTAAGTATTCGGTGATTCACAGAGACATAAAGCCGGATAACATTCTGTTCGACTCCGACTGGAACCCAAAGTTGGCAGATTTCGGGCTCGCCGTCCACTCACTGAGTCAGAGTCATGCCGGTCAGCCAGCGGGAACTTTCGGGTACTTGGACCCCTGTTACACGACGCCCGAAAAATTAAGCACCAAGAACGACGTTTTCAGTTTGGGGGTTGTGCTGTTGGAGATCTTCAGTTGCAGAAAAGCGATGGACGTATCCAGAAATCCGGCATCCATCGTCGAATGGGCGGTTCCGTTGATCGAAAAACAGAGGATTTCGGAGGTTTGCGACCATAGGCTAGCACTGCCAAAATACATGGAGGGAATCGTTGCCAGAATTTTAAGCTTGGCTGCCCGTTGTTCGTCTTTGGCCGAACATACTCGTCCTTCAATCGCGGAAATTGTCATCGGAATAGAAAGTTCTTTCGTTGCGCGAGTGAGAATTCCGACATGGACGAACATATTTCAGGGGGTGGTTCGGAGGCGGCGGAAGGTGGCTGCCGGAAGGTGTGCAGCGGAGAAGGGTAAAGTGGAGAGAGAGGTGTCGCGTGGGCGGATGTTGTTGAGGGAGATTCTGGCCGATGTTCCGCTGAAGCGAACGAGTCAGAGCGGGCGGGAGCCTGAGTGGGAAGGCAGCGAGTTGGTTGTGTGGGTGGGTTCGAGTGGGTCAATGGACAGTTACGATTGTCGTTTTTGAAGCAATCTAATCAAAACCTACACAGCATGAACTCAGGGACAGGCAGAAGATTCCTGTAAAGTAGGTTTGGGCAGAGAATATGTACCAGAAATTTCTACTCTGTGAACAATACAAAGATATTCTTTGATGACTCCTCTCTCTAAATTTCTTATGTCGTATCTTTTCTTCTCTCTGAGAAATACATACTTTATATATACACATAAAATCAATAAATCAGTTATTATATTTAACCAAAGAATTTGTATTGTCCCCAGTCATTAAAATGCAACTCTTACAATATTTTAATCTCAGTAAAATGTTGAACATTTTTTAGTTGTACAAAAGTAGTTCATTAAGTAACTTTCGAAGTAAAATGCCTCAATTGTACCTAAACTATATGTATGATTACTATTTGGTCCCAGAATTGTGCACGATTGTCATTAAAATTTGAAAAATGTTGCTTGGTAATCAATACTTAAACTATATGTATTCTCAAACCTTTCATACTCCATCCGTCCCAAAAGTTTTGCTCCATTTGTTTTTGGCAATTAATCTATGATTTTTTATTTTTAATATTTTAATATATAAATACAAAATTTTTGTATATGAATGATAATTCAAGATATGTAGTTTCTAAATATATATTTTTTTTATTTTTTTAACAAACAATAATATAAATAAAATTGAGTCAAAATACAACAAAAAGTCAAATGTATCAAAATTTATGGGACGGAGGGAGTACAATATAAGATCTCTACTTAAACTCTTCTCACAACTCATAGCAAGTAAGATTTCTTCGCTCTCTCAAACCCTTCATACAATATAAGAGCTTTACTTAAACCCTCCTCACAACTCATAACAGGTAAGGTTTCTTCGCCTAAACTCTTCCTGTGTATTAGAGAGGATAGAGTCAAATATTATACCCACAATACCCTCACAATGATTCATGTAATATAAATAAATTAAAAACATTAAACTACTATTTTGTCTTCTTTCCCAAAGAGTTTAAGCCTAAGAAAGCAAATGAAGCACAATAAATTGCTCACGACAAACAATAGACATAATCAAGGACGGGATGGACAATAAAGAAGCACAGTAGAAATAAGGATGAACCTGTTTTACAGATTTTGAATTAAACAACATTATAAATTACTCACAAGAGGATATGGGTCAGGTTAGGATAGGGTAGACCCATAGTCTAAGCTCTTCACAGACCTAATACATACATCTACAAAAATTTATAAAAATTATTTGAATCCCACTCAAACCCCGATAATTGAAAAAAAACCTAATATCCATTAGATATGGTAGAATAGGATATTGTGGGCCCGGAGTAAAATTCACATCCATTGTGATAATTACTTTTGGAGTTTTAACTTATTTCAGATTAGCTTTAGGTGTGAATTATTGGACTGAATTTAAATATTAGAAGAGAAAGTAAAAAATAAGATAGAAAATAATTGTCGTTGTACATTTCATGAGATTTACAAGCAAAATTATAACATGACCATTTTGTAGTATTTTTTTTCCTTTGCATAACAACTTTTTGCAAATAACTTATGTATGGTTCATGTGATAGTAGCAAAGAATTTGTGAAAGTATAAAGTTTTTTTTAATGCTCAGAATACAATATAATTCAAGGAATTACAAGATTAGTAAAAAAAAAAAAGGGAATTGAATGAGTTTTTTACTTCTAAGTATACTTTAACCCTGGCCTTGATGTACTTTCGACATAGCCATTGTGACAAACCTTTAAAGTAAAAGTTGAAAAATGTGGGAGGGCTATGCATCTGCCCGTCATGTGTAGAAAAGACGGTCGGATAAGTGACACTTGTTAATTTCTAGGAAAATGCAAGAAAGAAAGAGAAATGAGCACAATCATAGAACACATGTAAAGGATGCGGAGATTCTGTAAGAACATACAGCACATAAAGTGTGGCCAAATTACACTTGACTGCCACAGAAGGATGCAAGAGAATAAAAGTGGTAATATTCATTTTATCGTTTTTAGCATTTTCACGTTGTTCTACATAGCCTTCATTTTATTTTCTTAAAATTTTCAACAAATCAGATCATGTCCTAGTCATCATCTTTTCGATAATTTCACAATTAAATGTAAGAGAATCTCAAGAAAATGCCAATTTTAGTGAGAAGAAGTGTTAAATTTACGGGATTAAAGGTGTTTTGAGTGTGAGGAAGAAAATGTATGGATTAAAGCTAACATTTTCCCTAAGATTCTCTCAAATTTAACCATGCAATTAATCAAAGGATAATGATTGACACATGATTTGGTATGTTGAGGACTTTAAAAGGACAAAATAAAGGTAAGAGACGTGTTTAAGAGAATACAAAAAGATTAATAACGATAAATGAATTTTTTTACCCATCGACAAAGTATGGAGGCTTAAAATATTATAAATCTCCTATCTTAATATCCCATTAAACAAGTGGTAAATACAATTTCTTCTTTGAGGTTCATGTGACATCATACTTTTTCCTCTTCTCTTTTGAAAACATACACTTTGCTCTGGTCTTTTTAGCACTATTTGGTTGTTGAATAACAATTTCTAAAACTTTAATTTAAGTTATATGGTAGTTATCTTTCAGTAATTTTAATATGTACAGTATTTTTTTTATAGTTAATATACATTTTAAGTTATTCATTTTTTATTTCCATAAATGTTAAAAAAAAATTGTTAGGGGGAAAAGTGTATATTTCTAAATTAAGAGTGCCAAAGTGTAATATCATCTAAACCTTGAGGGTTAAATTGTATATAACCTTTAAAAAAAATTTCACTTGTCATTTTTTTAACATAAACCAATCTTATTTCAAAATTAATTTATTATACATCGAATAGTTGCTTGAATAATGTCTTCCAAACACGTACTATAATTTTATATGAATTTGTTACCTAGCCTACCGAAAAATTAGTACTTTCTTCAAAAAGTTAGTACTTATTGTACAATATTTTTATATATGATGATTATTCATCCAAATTATCAATTTATTAAAATCTTATACTTTATGAACTCCAAGATATAATTTCAATTTTTTTTTTGTAAAAGATGTATTTTTATTATTTTTTTTTATGTTAGAAAAGGTAAAAAATATTTAAATTTATAAAAATTAAAAATAATTTTGGAATTTTTAAATTGTGATGTTTGAATGAATTGAAAATTGAGGCAAATAATCATGATAGATAAATAAATATACAATAATTTTTTAAATTTAGTTTAAAACAAATTGGCGTAAAGAATTTAGTTAATATACCATTTGAAAAAATAATTACTAACTCCCCCATCTACTGTTTTTTTTTTCATTCACTTAAGTTCGACTTGATTTTATTTAATTATTATTTACTAAAAATTTTTTTAAAAATTTTATACTTAAGAGTTATAAAATTTTATCGACCATTTAGATATAACAATTTTACATTTATATATCTAAATATTAAACATAAAAAAATTTAAATTAAATGTTGTAAATAATAAATGGGGAAAACTAGATGGGGAAAAGTATTGCTCTGTCCATCCCAAAAGGAATGAATCATATTTAGAAAGTTGTTAATAAATACTAGTAACACCCAATATATCTTACTGTCTTATAAACTCTTACTACACAAAACCGAAAAAGGGAATTTTTTTTAACCTTCATTAAATTTCTCACTAAACTTCAAAAGTAACTTTTTCTTGTTTAATCATTATTTAGACTCTCACTTCACATAACCAAAAAATAAATTTTTTTACTTTAGTTTCAAGGGAAAAATAGAAAAAATATCATAAACTACATACATCTTAATCTTTGTGCATAGAGAAATGGGTTAAGTCAAACCTACGCCCTACCCATTATTCCCATATATATTTACATTCTAATACTACCATTTATAATATAAAATAAGTGTGAACACATCAAAGCTCATCCCCCCCAAACCTGGAGATATGTACAAATCAAATATCGAATATGTATAAACTCGATGTATAAAGAAAGTGAGTGATATATACAAATAATGTATAACATATGTATAAATGAGATCATAGATATGTTATGAGTTCAGTCTCCTATAAAAAAACAGGTGTGAACATGTCAAATCCATTTCTCGCCCAAATTGGAGATATGTATAAAAGCTTTATGTATAAAGCAAGTGATCAATATGTATAAAACATATACCATATATGTATAAATGAGATTAAAAATATGTTACAGGATATATATAATTGGATCTACAAGATTTGTATTTTTTGTAAATGAAATGAAAATTAGGATAAAAATTCAATTAAGAGCAATACAATTTTGATATGTACAAATGAGATGTTAGATATGTATGAACTTTGATATATAAATATTATTAGAGATATGTATAAATCAAACAACTGATATGTATATTTGTTATAAAAGAATTGTATAAATTATGTAAGACATGTAAAAGAAAATTATGACAATTGTACTTGATATGTATGACACTCAATAAACAAGTAATGGATATGTACAAAATATGGACACATATGTACAATCATATTGTAGAACTATCACTGAAATATATTTTTATTTGCAAATAATTTTTGACTGCCTCGACGTTATTTTTTTTTTCATTTTTACTCATGAATAAAAATTTTAGATTAAAAAAAATTGGGGTAAATTTAGTTAAAAGTAGAAACACTAAGGGCTAAAACCAAATAAGTCCAAAACTTTTGAAATAGGTCGTGTTTCTCACTATTGCTCCTAATCCCTCTGGCAATGAAGAAATAACTAGTCCCGCCGGTCACAAAAAAGTCCTCATCTTGTTCATTAATGTGTTGGCCCCAGTGAAGCTCAAGCTTCTTCTGTAGGCCGTTAAGTTGAAGACAAATGAGATCAGTAGCAAGCGACAAGAACAACCACTACTAGAAAAACGTCATTTAGTGACGGTTTAATTAGCGACGGCTAAAAACCGTCGCTACTTAGCGATGGTAAATAGTCGCTAATAGTCCGGTGAGATTTTAGCGACGGCTGTCAGTCGCTAAATTTTAGTGACGGCTTATTCGCTAATTTAGTGACGGTTAGCCGTCGCTAAAGTTAGTGACTGCTTATCGTCGCTAATTTAGTGACGGTTAACCGTCGCTAAAGTTAGTGACGACTTACCGTCACTAAATTTAGTGACGGCTTACCTTCGCTAATTTAGTGACGGTTAGCTGTCGCTAAGCTTAATAAAATCCAAAAAAATAGTAATAGTTCTTATGTGTTAGTCATTTTTTATGGTAAATTGTCATCTCTTTTAACATAAGTAATTTTTTTTCTTGAACATATGTAATGTCGTGGAGATGTTTACCTTAAAGTCGACTAAAAGTTTAGTAGGGGTTATGAGTTGCTAAATTTTAGTGACGGCTTGCTGTCGCTAATTTAACTTAGTGACGATTTACTGTCGCTAATTTAGTGACAGTTAGCCGTCGCTACATTTAGTGACGTGTTACCTTCGCTAAATTTAGTAACATCTTGCCCTCACCAACTCTATTAATCAAATTATGATATGGGTAATTCGCATTAATTTGTACATATTTATACACACACACATAGATATATAAACACTACTAGAAAAACGTCATTTAGCGACGGTTTAATTATTTAGGTTTATGGAAAAAATATAGATTATAATTTAGGTTAAAAAAATTATTTATCTCAATTATTTTTCTAAAAAAGAGAAAAGAGAAGTGAAAATCTCTTAAATTTCAACTGATTTTTTCTAGGCCTTAGCAATATTAATTTCTTGATCAGTAACCATAATATTAGTTATTTGTATATAAGAATAACCTTAAATAAAATTTATAATTTTTTTGGTAAAAAAATACATAAACAAAATTTAAAAAATGATGTCCAAGTAGTGCTAGTGAGTAGTGACGGCTCCCCCTCGGTTTATCTTCATGCGACGGCTCACCGTCGCTTGGTTAAGCAAGTTTTAAAGCCTCTCTGGCTTTCTTGTTGCCAAACAAAACCCAGCTCTATTTCGTAAAAACAACGCCAAATCGCCATGGCCTTGAATACCTTCGATGGGGATTTCAAAATCAGAAGGGCGAATGTGATAATGGGAGTGAATTGATCTTCTTCGCACACTCGACAGCGGCCTGGGAAGCACCGGGTAACTCCACTCTACTTGACCAGTTAGGGATTTATCTTCGATTGTTCTTTGAATTGTAATCGATTTGTTGTTGACTTCTCTTCGATTTTTCTTCGATTTATGTTTGATTAGAGTGAGCATCGGATTCGGCCCAAAGAAATCAAAGCTTCCTGACGACTAGAAAGAAAATGATCAAGATCGCAAATGCCGAGCAGCCATAGTTCGCTCTTCAAAAGAGGTAGGGGAATTCGATTCCTGGCACATCCATCTCTCCTCCAGTCGAACTCGAAACCCATCGCTGCTAATTTCAGCATCTCCGAGCTGTGGAGCTTCCCAGGTACTGAAACGTAAGTGCGGGTTCTAGATTATCCTATGTGTTGATGGAGAATTCATCTAAATGATTTCATGGCATTAAGACAGATTATCACATGTTAGAAGAGTACTATGGGAATGCTATATGAGACTCCTAAAAGAACCGTAGGGTAGCTATTACAAGGCTGCTTGTTTTGGGTTCTGTACATAACCTAATAAATTACATGAATGAAATGCCTTTGATTCCTAATTGTTACCTTTTGCTTTCCTCAATTGCTGCTAGGTTAACTCACACTTCCAAGCCTTACCATAGATTGAGTAATGCAATTACCCATCATCTTTCATTAGACTCAAAGTGGAGGGATGCTTTGCTCATTTAGAAAGAATTTTGTCGTATCAACCTTTACATTGATATGTGCCCACCTGTACAAGCTGTTCCTGAAATATTTAATGAAACCACAGAAGCTAACTCATGCAAAACTTGTGTATTGTTTCTTGTCACTCCCAATGTCAAGATCTCTATAGTTCGGATACGCTTCTCGTGGGGATTTTGAGACATAGGGTTTCATGGGGTTGTAAGGCTTCCTAGCATTCCTACTCCAAATACAAATTTGATTTAATTTTTGGGGCTGGTGTCTGTGGAAAGACTTTTATTTAGCAAAACCTGGGGGGTTACCCAGTATTCCAGCTTGGATGAGAACAGATTTGATCCAGCGCACTTCCATTCAGTGTTCATCAGCTAAATGCTTGTTTTTTGGTTTTCTGATTTCCTTAATTTTTCTACTGGTAGTATCTATCTCATTCTCTTACTGATTTGTTTGTCTGAAGAGCATGGTTCCGATGAAGCTGCTGAGCAATTTCTGTCTTGTTAGTGCCTAAATAACCAGTTTTTGCAGGGACAAATGAATTACTCCGTTTACTTGTGGTTCGTTTCGTGAACTATGCAATTATGAATCTTATTATGTTTGTGTGTGAGTAGTCGTGACTCGTGGGGTGGGGGTGGAGGTTGTGGTATTGTGTGGGAGAGAGCTTGATGGCCACTGTGACTGGGCTCAACTCTCAGATTTGGGCCTCTATGATCTGGTAACCTGGAGCATTCTAATCAATACGGTGACCCTTTCCCAACAAATGTTTATATGCTCGCATGGATCAAATTCCTATCAGTTGTTTTCCTTTTTCCTTCATACTAATTAGAGTTCTAATGAATGCTAGGATTGAAAATTCCTTCTTATTCCTTTATTGTCCTTGATTTCTACAAGTTCAAGGGTAGCTTATTATAAGGCGCTCGCACTCATTTAGAAAACGACTCTCATTTGGAGCGCCTACCCAAAAGGCTGAGAATTTTCCGTATGTTGTGTTTCAGCAGCTAGGGGAGGGAAGTTCCATTCAAATAAGAATTTCCATTTTTTTAGAACTGTTTCACAATGTCTACTCTTCATTCTGTTCATGGTATGCTTAAAGAAAAAAAAAAAGATACCTAAACACAAAGATGTTCCTGACAGTTGATCGACGTATCTAATATAGACTTCTTTATTTGTGGTTATTTTTGCTACTAGGATACTGTTCTTGTATGCAGTGTGGTAATATTTCTACTTCTCCAGAACCTCTGAAAGATGTAAATTCGTCATGTGAAAAGGCAAAAACTGAACCAGATTACTTCTAGAACAGCCTTCCACAGCTGCCAACAACATCTTGGGATAATACACTTTACATCCATAACATATGAAAGAAAATGTAAGCCACTTTTCAGTCTTCTAACATTACCATAAATATATTGGCATTATGTTAGGGCGACTATAAGAAACATATCAAATGTCTGTGAAGATAAGAGATAGTACTGAGTTAGGGATCCTTCACAATAGTGATGGAAGGAGCATATGGAGAATATTCTCAATGCTTAGATGAAGCCAGCATATGACAAGGTAAGATTAAAAAATCGATGCCATGCTAGTTTGTTTATGATGGCATCCTAACTTCTAAGGTTCGTAGAGAGTTCTTTTTTTAAGGATAGGTCCATTTGAAAATCACATGACAGTATTTTTTTCAAAAAATATAAGTGACCTTTTGAAGTCTGCTATACATGCTTATCTTTCCTCAGGTTTGCTCAGACATAAACAAGCCAAATGGTCAGTTTGTTCTCCTCAATGACTACATGGCTGTCATGACATTTGTATCTTCTCTTCCAATTCGGAAGGTATTTATCATTCTAATGTATATTTTGGAATCCTACATTGATTTTGTCCTCTTTCTGTTTTTTAACATACATAAGTTTCCACAGTACTCAAATGTACTTCATGGAATATATTTGTAGATTGGGGGTATTGGCAAGGTGACTGAAAGCATTTTAAAGGGTGTTCTTGGAATTACCACTTGTGAAGAGATGCTGCAGAAGGGTAGTTTTCTCTGTGCGCTCTTTTCACGTTCTACTTCAGGTTCAATATGCTACTTTACCTGTACCATGATTTATGATTGTTATCAGAGAATACATGGTACTTATATTTTCACTTATACAGGATGCTGCTCTTCATTTTTTTGTTGGCTATTTATTGATTCCTTCTGATTCTAGACTTGCTTCTTTCTTGTATCATCAGCTTCATTGTTTTGCTTGCTCTGGGTTTTTTAAACTAAAGTTTTTTATTGTGCAATATTTAATATGTCCAAATTACTCAAAAATCATACTTTGAGTTCTCAATACATCCAGTTGACAGAGTGTTCAATTGACACTTCCCTGATCTATTAATTTTAGACCTTTCGTGTGACAGTTTCTTGGCTACAAAAACCAAAATTTTTTTAAGCCTACGAATTTTTGAAAGACAGGGATGGAGTTGGTGAAGAGGGTCCAATTTCTTGGTCATTTAAAGAAAACAAGAGCATATGAAAGTTAGCAAGGAGCAAGTCTTAATGTCTTTTGCTTTCTGCTGAAGTAGTTGGCTTTGTTTGCTGTGTTCCATGCTAATATATAATTTGGGGGCGCTTTTTATTTGGCTGTAAATCCTCTTTCCAATATACTGTAGATTTTTTCCTCTTTGTTGGATTGGGGCTTGGAGGGACTGACACTCCTGAAGTCAGGTCTCGTAAAAGTATCAGCAATGAGAGGACATTTGCAGCCACACAGGATATTGCGTTGCTTCATCAGAAATTAGGTACATGTCTGTTAAAGAATTGAACTTACAATGACAAATTCTTGTCATACATGGCTCAGGACTAGATGAGAACAGCTGTTGGAATATATAGGGTTTGCATCTTTGAATATTTTTTGAGTGGCAGAATTTATTTTATGGTTATCCTTGTAGCTGAAATTGCAGAGATGCTGTCATCTGACATGCAGAAGGAGGGAATATCTGGACGAACGTTGACTCTTAAACTAAAAACTGCATCTTTTGAGGTACAGACATAACGTTCCACTACTTTAGTTTTTCTCCTTTGCTGGCTTCCTTCTGTTAAGAATTTTTTTTTTTCGGTTTCTGGAACTTTCTTTTGTTTTCCCGTTAATAAGATGGTCAGCTGTTTACGTGTTTTTCGAACTTAGTATTCCTACTTAGTTTAAAACCAGAAAATTCAACTTAGGAACTGTCCATTTTGAGCTCATAAACAAGTCTGCAAAATTTCATCTCTGGATTCTTTCTCCTCCTCAAAGTCAAACCAGAAGTCAAACTTCTTCCTTCTATCTTGTTTTTTTTTAATAGATTTCCAGCAACTACAACATTAAACTCAAATGTCTCTTTTCAGTTCCATAGCTTCAAACTCCACTAAAATCTACATTTATCATCTCTTTCCCATAAGAAAGTTGTCATAGTTCCTAAACCTCAGTTTAGAAACCATTTACCCAAAGTTTGAAGCACAAAACAATTCTGCATATTACAGGATTTCAAAAACCTGTTTTTGTTGAGTTTTCTAAATTCTGCATTACATAAGTCATCCAAAATTTCCAGTCAAGTTTCATTTTCATAATGAAACATATTTATAAACTTTTCTATAGTTATCAGGAAGTTTTCTCCAGTTAAATACTCCAACTCGAAGGCTTAATTCAAGATATGCCCCAAAAATGTCCATAAAACTTCCTCAACATTGCTGATTTCCTGTCTTTTATAGCAGTGTATTCATAAGCAGGAAGTTTCATTACTGTATTCATAGCACTGTATTCAGAAGCGGATTTATAACTTGAGCTTGGGGTCTTAGGAGGTCATTTTTTATTACTACAGCTCCAAATCCAGCCAAACATAGCAGTATACTTCCCTAGGTTATAAGAAACCTGTTCATCACTTTAGACCTCAATTTAGAAGTCATTCTACCAGAGTGTGAAGAGCACCAAGTTCTATAAGTTCTATTAGTAGCAACCTTGATCTTAAGAGGCCATCTTGAGTTCCATCGCTTCAAATGGTACAAAAACTTGCAGCTAAGTCCTAAATATGTAGATAAACTTTGCTACAAAATATCAGACCAAAACTCCATTCCAAACTCAAAGTCAAACTTGAGTCAAAGTTGCCCAACAAGTTATCCTTGTACAGGTTTTCGGCTGCTGCAAATAAGATCAGCTCCATTTTCCACAAAATTCTGCAGAAAGCTTCCTTAGGCCATAAGAAACATGTCTCCATTCAAAAACCTCAGTTTAGATGCCATCTTCCTAAACTTTGAATCACAAATAGTTCTGCAAGTCACATAAGCCAAAATGTAACAGTAAATCAAGAAGTTCCATTTTGCTTTAGGAACATGTCGGCAAATCACTTCCTTCCACAGGAAGTGAATTACTAACAAAGTTCTGTTTTAGGGGTTTTATGTTCAAAAACTGAAGCATTTTTCAGTTTTTTCATTTTCTGAAATGTTTTGTCCGTGTATGTATAGCAATGTCAAGAGTAATACAGGGACACAAAACGGTAGAATGTGCTGTTAAGAGTGCATAGAGAAGTAAGGTAATGCACCTCATGTGTTTCTGATTCGTTTTTTTCTTATCTGGAGAAAATTTTGAGCATATTGCAATACTTGAGAAATGCTTTCTCTTGTTCATACTTTTTTTTTTTATATTTAACTGTATATATCCAAATGCTTTCTACTATGTATTTATATATAATCTGTTCTTGTACTATAATAATTGAAAATTTAAATTCAGCTGATATGCATTCTAGTTAATACCACTGTGCAACAGGCAATCTCGATGAATACAATTGAAGTGAATTAGTTTAATTGTGCTACAAGCTGCTTTTGGGTGGGACACACAGACACTTGGTACTCGATAATATCTAATACCAATTGTAAGTCTTTTTAGTTTTTTGTTGTAATCAGTAACCGCAGTTCTCTTGTTTCTATCACATGTATATCTAACACCAGATGTAGCAATACCTCTCTTGTTGATGTAGAGAGTTAACAAATATTGTTAAATGTTTGGGTAAGAAAGCTATTGAATAGTCTTTGTTCGTAGCATGGTTTAAAGTGATGAGTGCAAACTTTGTTATATATTAATTATAGTAGTATCTGTTGCTAGCATGGTTTACTGATCCTATATTGCTACATTATAAGACAGGATTAAAGTGTGAAAGAAATTTAGTTCACGTGTTGTTTGTTGGTTAGAAAACCTAAAAATGTCCCTAGCTACATTACAGTTTAAAGAACTAAATTAAAGTATTATCATATAATTTTAAAAAAGGCAAACCATGTAATATGGTTTGATAAAATTTAATTTTCATAATAAAGAGAGACACAAATTGGTAGTAATAAGAAAAAGGTCAAGTTTCATTTTTTGAAAAAAATAAATGACATCAAGACAGAGAGACGTCTGAAATTTTATATATAAGGTAGAGGTTTGGTCATAAAAACATACGCTAATATATATACATATATGTAAGGTGGAGTAGATGGAATGATCTTTTATAGGAGACGAAAATAGATGAATGCACCTATCCCCTAGTTATGAATTGTACTCTTGGATAGTTGGAAAAGTAAGCAGCCACCATAAAATCAACATGTATATAATTGTTAGGTTTCAAGAAGGAATCGAAAGGCAAAGACTGAGAACTTGATTTGCAGTGCTTAATCACCTCAATTTAAGTAAAAATTGGTATACTAGGTAACAAACTAGCGATGGCTACGCGTCACTAACTAGCGACGGTTATGCGTCACTAACTAGCGACGGCTATACGTCACTAACTGGCACTAACTAGCGACGGGTACGCGTTACTAACTAGCGACGGCTATATGTTACTAACTGGCACTAACTAGCGACGACTATGCGTCACTAACTAGCGACAGCTATATGTCACTAAGTGGCGACGGCAAAGCGTCATTAACTAGCGATGGCAAAGCGTCACTAAGTAGCGACGGCTATGCTTCACTAACTATCACTAACTATCACTAGCGAAGGCTACGCGTCACTAACTAGCGAAAGCTACGCGTCACTAACTAACGACGGCAAAGCGTCACTAACTAGCGACAGCTACTCGTCACTAACTAGCGACGGCTATACGTCACTAACTAGTGAAGGCTACGCGTCACTAACGGCAATGTGTCGCTAATGTGCCGGCCGATATCGTTACCGGAAAATTTGTGACGGTCTATTTTGCAACGTTTAGTTATCGCTAATTAGTGACAGTAACCATCGCTAAAAAATTAGCGGCGAGTAAATCAGCGACGGACCTTTTAGCGATAGTTTACCGTCGCTAATTCATGTTTAGCGAAGGCTAGCCATCGCTAATTGGATTTTTCCTTGTAGTGAACAGTGGCAATGTGTGTAAGATCGGCGGCTAGCGGCGAGATTAGGCAGCAAGTTGAATGACGATGGTCTGTGATTTGAAGACGATGGTAATGGCGGCCTATAGGAGGGTGGACGGCTAGCAGTGACATCGAGGTTGTGGTGAATCAACGTTTAAACCAGTGATGCTCTGTACGACTTGTTCTCTTTGATTCGCCGCCTCACCTCGCCAAACGTCATTGCTCCACGGTGTTGCCAGCGACTAGGAAGGGCGACCTAAATAGGACGCGAGCAAGATGTGGTGATGTGAGAGGGTGAGACACGAGTAGGAGGTGGTGTCGCGAGTGAGTGAGAGGTAAGGTTGGAGAGAGAGAGAGAGAAAAAGAGCATGGTGAGAATTAAAATATTTTAGCAAGGGTAGAATAGTAACTGGAGGGGTAAGATGTACACAAATTATTTTTGACAAACACATAGAAATGTATCAGTATTTATGAGACGGATAGAGC
Source organism: Aquilaria sinensis (assembly GCA_005392925.1). Lineage (NCBI taxonomy): Eukaryota > Viridiplantae > Streptophyta > Magnoliopsida > Malvales > Thymelaeaceae > Aquilaria > Aquilaria sinensis. The sequence continues at coordinate 15,034 of SMDT01001124.1, read as the reverse complement.
ATACGTAGATGAATACTAAAACCATTTTTTTTTGTTTAAAAGACCCTTCCACTTCCTAAACTTTCACATTCTGAATTTTGTCAGCTTGGACCTTTTACCCCATAAATTTTAATTCGAGTTCACTTGTTTATTAAATTTTAGAAATTGGTAAGTTTTAGCACCTTAAGCTACTTAAATAGTTGTTTAAATTATATGATGACAAAAATGGAGATAAAACAGAGGATGAAAGGCTAACCAACCATATGACTTGACTTTTTATATTATTTCAATTTTCTTTTCAAATCTTCTTGATTCTATCAATTCAAGGGACCACCAACTTGCTTATTTTAAACAATACAACTAGAATTATGCAATGAAATATGATTCATTTAATTTTAATACCCAACTTGTTTCACACTAGAGGTTTATGTCGGAAAAATGACTAGTTAGTTCTTCACCTTTAATTTTATCTTTGTTTAAATCCTCATATAACCAAACAGTTATTTAAGTGTCTCAAGGGGTAAAAAAATACTAATTTCAAAAGTTTGAGAGGCCATTGAACCTGAGTCAAAATTCAAAGAGTAAAAGTGTATGAATTGACAAAATTCAGGGATAAAAGGGGTTTTAAGCTAAATTAAGACTATAATGATTTAAATACCATTAAATAAAATTTTCTTTAAAATGTTCTTATTAACTCACTTTTTTTTTGGTTGAGTAGGTAAAAAATTCATAAAAAATTAATTAATTTATTAAAAAATTCTAAGGGTTATTACATCTACATGAACTTTCAAATAATATTGATTCCTAACAAAAAAATTCATAAAACAAAATCAAGTCATTCTTTTATTAATCCAATTCAAGTGTGAACAAATCCAGATCATTTTATACCAATATAGTACTTCAGGCAATTTGTTAAACTATAACTCATTTGAGCTAAAATTACTTTGAATATGTTCTGAATTTATTTAAATTACTTTTATTTCTTACCTATGCGGCACTACTTTACTTTGTTTCCTTTCAAGTTATGTAGTTTAAATACTCATGTATTTTGACGTATATATACTTAATTCGGCTGGTAAGAAGACTGTCGTTGAACTCATAAGATATTTCCTTGTTCTTGTAAAGGATTTTTTTGGACAAAGAGATTAAGACCTGTTTAGTTCTTGAGAATTTTTCAAATTATGAGAATTTCAAAATGCCCCCTGAACTTTAATCAAAACTACACTTACCTTCTTCATATTTTAGAAACCCCTTAAAAACTCCTTGAGGTTTCAATGAATCTATAGTTACTCCCCTAAAGTCCATTTTGAAGGTTGTAACCAATGAATTAACTGCACTTTGAGGCCCTGACTTTTGGTTATTGTGTAAGACTTCTCTTTAACTTATAGATTGTTTCATAGATTGTATTTTTCAAAATGGCATGCCATATTTTTATATATAGTTCATTTTAACTGACTTGTTCAATGATTTTTTTTCTTATGATTCAATTTCTACTTACTTTTCGTTATCTGTGCTCTTTTGTTTTATACTTTTATTTTTTATTTACCTCTAATTAAAAATGTTATTTTTATTTTTAAAACTAATTGTCACTTTTTTTCAAAGCTGAGTATGGTAACTATATATTAAATCCTTCTAATTTGAATTAATGGACCACTGGTCATTATGTTGTAATATTAAAGTTATATATTTATTCATTTATTAATGGGCATTTAAGATTATTAATTTCCTTAACTAGATAATGCATTACAAATTGTTCTATTTTTTAAACATTGTAGTATTTAAAAGAAAATAACTGTAGATACTTTTAATAAAACTTATAATAATGATTTTAGTTATTTCTTATTAATGTTTAAGTACGAATCAAGGTGTTTCTATATCTTTAAGTTAAAAAATGCGGAGAAGATAGTTAGTTGCTCAATTTTGATTGAAATTAAGTAAATAAAAAACCATATAATTTTTTGAGGTAAATGCTAACACTAAAATATGAAAAATCAATAGTTAATTTTTGAAATTTGATGTTGATTTAAAAGAATATATATTCTTTCAGTTTGCAAGTTATAATTGTAAAAGAATTGACTAAATTTGTGATTTTTATTGCATTTTTCTGTTTAAAGAAATTAATAAGCATTTTGTTAAATAAGACATCATAAAAAATGATTAGTAAATAAGTAGACATATAAATATAAAATCACAAGAGAATCACCAATCATATAGTAATTAAAATGAGAAGGATTTTCAAGTTTTCATCTTATTTTAGGAATGACTCTTATAATTTCATCTATTTTATCATTACAAAAATCACCATATCATAGTCCTTAGCTTTAGTAGTCACTCTAACAAATTTTCAAAATTGTGAGGATGAAAAGAGAAGGGAAATAATAGCCAATTTCAAAAATAAAAATGATGTTCTTAATTAAAGGAAGTAAAAATTTGAAAATATATACGAAAAAAGTACTGAGATTGCAAAAATAAAGAATAAATGAATGGTAAGTAACCAAGGAAAAATAATTGAAAAATGTAAGTTAAAGGATTGGTATATAAAAAATATATTATGTCCTTTAAAAAATACAATTTATGGAGTAATTTATATAGTAGGTGAATTCTTAAACAATAACTAAAACTGAGGACCTCAAAATGTAATTAGTTCATTAGTTTTAACCTCTAAAATGGGTTTAAGGAGGGTAACTGTAGATTTATTGAAACTTTATGAAAGTTTTTAAAAAGCTTCAAAAACAGGAGGGAGATAAGTATAATTTTGACTAAAATTAGAGGGCATTTTGTTACTCACTCTTGCAAATTTTTTAGAAAAATTTCTGAAAATTTGAAGAAGAAAAGAGAAAGTGTTTAGTTGACTAATCTTTTTTTTTTTTTTCAATTTTTCTAAGAAAACAGTTTCCATTTTGTTAAGAATTATAGAACTTCAATTTGGTTATTTTCCATTTTCCAAATACTAGGAAACACGGTGTTCATGTCATTAAAACTCTCGATTGAGGCTCGACGTTTTCCCTTCTCTCTCGCTCGAACGGAGCGAGATCTAGCCATGGCCCCTCCGATCCGATTCCTCACCGTCCGATGCATTCCCTTGCTTCACTCATTCCGATTTATCGATAGATTATGCCACCCTTGCTCCACCAGGATCCACCACACTGCCCAACATCATTATTTGATTCGCTTGCGTTTGTTCATCTGATCTCGCTACTTCTCTCAATCTCTCTCTATTTTTGCTTGGGTCCTTTCATCTAATTCCCTTCCAAGTATACAATTTCTAGTTTCCCACGTCCCTGCTTAGGTGCTATGGCTTCTAGATTTTTCTTGATTTTCCCTTTTTAAATTTCCATCAATTTTCACAAGCAGACTGACCAATTATCTGAAGTAATATATCGAGTAGGTATTAATTTTTGGTTCAGTTTTGTTACTGTATCTGTGAGTACCAATTTAAGACTTGTCAATTGTGTGCGTGATTCATCATGAATGAAGAATTATGTTTTGATTACTTCATGACGTCTCCTGCAGCCAGAGCATTTGGTTTTCTCATTCCCTTTTTTTTTTTGTAGTATGTTTTGAATCTTTCATCCAGGCAAATTAGAGATGGAGCAATCTGAATTGATTCAGGTTTCGGTGAAAGGGATTCTTGTGGGCCTAACTTTCGGAAATATCCTTATGGGATAGGCCTGGCAGCAGGCCCGTGTACTCTGGGCTCAATGCCCGATCTCCACTCACCTTTCTCTCCTATTCCTCAATGAACTGGTGATATTTCAGAAGATCCAAAGGGACCAAAACAATCGATGCTCAACTCAAGGCCAAGTTTGTTTGGAGTACAAGTACATCTTCAAATTCTGCTTTAATGAAGAACATTATCCTTTTTGCAACTGGGACTGAAATTGAGATAGTAAACGCAGATTAAGCTAGTGCTTGGGGCAGGAGGATTGGCATGTGCCTCTTCGGATTAAATTGACAAAATCATAACACCGAACTGGCAAACTTGCTACGCAAAAAGTCTCAAGAACAAACTATTCGACTCTACCCACAACATGTCAATTCTTTAATTTGAGCCACAAATTCTCCACATGGGATTGAAAAACTTTTTTTTTTAAAAAAAAAAGCACTCCCGAACTAAAAATTGAAATATGTGTCAGTAGGCAAAGAGTGAGCCACCTATATCGTTATTATTATGCAGTATATATAGATGTTGTTAAGACGAAGAATGCAATATATGATGCCTTATGATATGATGCTGGTAAGTACTTCATTCGTCTTAAAAACTGATGAATCATATTACCTTTTGGCTGTTAATAAAAAATTCAACTGTTTTTTTTTTTAAGTTTTTAACATCTAATTTACATTATTTCCTTATTTAAACTCATGTTATACAAAACTAAAAAAAAAAAATTAATCCTCATTTAAATTTTTAGTGCACAAACTCAAAAATAAATTTTTTAATCCTCCTTTAAACTCTCACCATTAAAGACCCCAAAATATTTTTTTTTTACTTTTAGTTTTAAGAATAAAAAAGAATATAATTACACATCTTAATATCCATATATATCTAAATAGATGATCCATTATTGATGAGAATGGAGAGTATAAATCAAAGATCCTTAGTTCAGGAACGAAGACTGTCCTTCATCCTTGGTGCATTATGCACCACATCATCTCCGTTAGACCACTGTAATGTTTCCTCTTCTTCCAATTTTCATATGGAAACTAGAGATATGAGAGCGAGATTGAGGAAAGAAATTCAAGAAATTAGAAAATTCCATTCATATCTCATCCAATGTCTCTTCCACTAACTAAAAACCTAAATCCACAAACTACTGTGCCTCCATCGGACTCATGCAATCTCGACTACTGTGTTTTTTTTTTCCCTTCTCCTGAAATGATGATCAGTATCATTATTTCACTCATTCTCCCCACCAACAAGGACAGTTAGCGTTGATTAGAACAGTAGAACCTACAAATCACTCGCATCCATCGACGATGATAATTTAGTATGAGGAGGATATACAAACTCGACGATGGAGATTTGGCTGAAGTAAAACTTAATTCAGAGGAAGAAGAAAAAATTTGAGGGTGAGATTGGTGCCAAACATACACAATTTGTGTTTTTTTTATTGCAAAATAACATGAGTTTGTGAATAATGAGTTTAAAATTTGAGACATATATATATATATATGATTCTAGGTTTTATATATATTATAGGTTTTTAAAGAACACAAATATATGTATGCATGCTTCTGCGTTTTTTTTAATGTATGTTTTGGGTTTATAAAAAACATAGGTATATATATGTATGCTTCTTGGTTTTTTCTATATATTCTAGGTTTGTAAAGAATACATATATAAATGTATGCTTCTTGGTTTACAAAAAGACATAGATATATATTCCTACTTTTGGATTTTTTATGTATGTTTCTCGATTTGTAAAGAACATCGATATACATGTATGCTTTGGGGTTTTATATATATTGTTCTGGGTTTGCAAAAGAGATAAATACAATAATTGCACAATCAAAAGGGATAAAAATGAGGATGCTATTGCATGAATTAAGTTGTTAATGTATGAAATTGATTCATATATGTATCAAATTATGTTTATGTTGTACGAGTTTTGAGTTTTGATTGTGTATGTAACTTGGAATAATTTATATGAAACTGGGGTAGTACTATAAAAATTATGAAGTTTTGAAAGTCTGAAGTTCAATGTAGAAAATTGGGTCATTATTGTATGAAACTGGTTTTCATTGTACAACAATATATATTGAATTTCACACTTTCAAAACTCCATAATTGGTACAATACCACTTCAGTCTCATACAATTTATTTCAAGTTTCATGCACAATTAAAACTCAAAAATCATATAACAATAACACATATTGATACATACATACATACATACATACATTCATACATACATATATATATATATAAGTTTCATGTAGTAGCAACTCAAATTCATGCAATAATATCCAAATTTTTGTGCCCTTTTATTGTGCAATTGTTATATTTGTGGCCTTTACAAATACATATAAAACTCATAAACATATATATATATATATATATATATGTTTGTGTTCTTCACAAATTCAGAAGTATACACATAACACCCAGAAACATACATATTTTATCACTCCACAAAATGATAAACAAATTCTAGAACTAAACACTTAAGATAAACATTTAGGAAAAAGAAAAAAAAATGATGACACTCAAGTTTTTTCCGAACAATTTAGTAAGTACTTTACTATTTTATCACTCCATAAAATAACACTCAGTTCCTTTTAACTCAAGTTGACTTAATTTAAAATGATTTATTTTTATTTTTACATCTTTACTTAGAACCAATTTCATTTAGAAGTTAATATTAAATAGGTGCAATAATCCATTGAAAATAAATATTTTTCAATGTTATTAAATATTCATGAAATTTTCTCTTTTTTCGTAAAAATTTAATAACATCATATAAATTTTTCTTTTAATGGATTATAACACATATATAATATTAACTTTTTAATAAAATTTGTTCTGTAAAACATAAAAATAAGTTGTTATGAATTAAGTTAATCATAAGTTAAAATAAATTGGTTGCAAATCACTCATAACCATAATTTACTAAACACAGAATAGTGCTTGATTGGGATTAAGAACAATGGAAGTGCACTACACCACCAAACTTTAGTATAAGATTGTTAAAATCGTGATCATGATCATAGAATCCTAACATAGAAACCATTGCCAAAACGTTGTAGAATTGAAGGTATGGTAGGATTGTAATAGGATTGCGATTAGGATCGTCAGATCGAAAAATTCTGCCGATCTTACCCAGGTATTGATATTTGTTTGAGGTAAATTGTATGGATGATTTCTAATATTTAATTTTCATTCGGTTTTCATCTCTAGTTTATTAAATGTTCTATTTAGATTCTAAACCTATTACAAATGTCATATTTTGGTTCTAAATCCATTAAAAGCATTTCATTTTGGTCCCCAATTAGACGAAATTTGTTAATTCAAGATAACTGTCCAATAATAATTTTTTAAAACATAATTTAAATTATTCGGTAACCATTTTATTGTAAATTTAATATATAATAATAATAATTTTTATATTTAATGAATATTTAAATTACCAGTTTTTTCTTTCTGTAAGTTGAACTTATTTCATTCAGAAAGAAAAAACTACTAATTTTAAATTATTTACTTACCGTAAAAAAATTATTATACATTTTAAATTTATTGGAAGTCAATTATTGAGGATTTAAATTATGGATATTGTACTTTTTTTTATTTGTCAATAATGTGTTTGTTCATGAATTTATTTTAAATTTGTGTTGATAATTTTATTAATTATGTTGATGCATACTCTATTAAAATTTGAATTTTACTTATATTGTATCAATAATTTTGTTGTACTATTGCTATGGCACTTAAATTTTACTTGAGTTTCTAATATAATTGGTCTTTTGCATAAATTATATTATTTAGACAAGAAATTTTAAAATTTTGGTAGAATCCTACAATCTACAATCCAATTTTATGATTCCGATCTTGCATTGTAAAAAAAATCTTGGGTAGAATAGAATCTCGATATTGACAACCTTACTTCAATCGGCAGTAGTTAGAGAATTTAGTGCCGCACGCTGCTTCTTCTACTTTGGTTTTATAATGTCTGTCATGTTTAATGCTGAGTTTTAACAGTTTTTTTTCTTGTATTAGTTGTTGTTTCAATTTTTTTTATAAAATATCATTGGAAACTATATTATTTAATCTATCATTTTATATGTTTATGTTTTATTTTAAAAAAGTACATAGTCAAATTCAATTGAAATCATTGCATTCTATAAGAAAAATTGACAAATATTATGTGTGGGCGAGCCTGTAATTCACCTAAATCTCCTATCTTGTTATCTTCTATTCGGCTCTTCACTTTTTTTTTATTATTTTGGGGTGAGCATCAAACTGCCCCCCGTTATTATGCGGACGGCGGACGCCCTCTCTCTGTTTGTCTATGTATGTAACTCTTATAATTTGACATAAATTTCCACCTCGTTTATTAATTTTTTTTTCAAGTAAAACCACAAATATCATTTGTGGCCAACTTTTTATATTCAAATCGGAAATAATCCTACACGAAAGTTCGCCTATTAATTAAAAGCGGAAAGAGTAAATATAAGAAAAGACCATGTAAAGACTAAAGAGTCAATCCAATTTTCAGGTGAAAATATTCTCACATAACAATTCGTAAAATTTGTAACTAATATAATTTTTTTTATTGTACTTTTGTAAGACCAATGAAGAGCGCAAGTGATCCCTGCGTCCCTTCAACGCTGAAGGGGGGGGACCTCGCGAAGCTGTCTGGGAATATCATGAAGGCACAATCATAAACAGGGCGGCGTAGCATTATTATACTACAAGACAAGAGTTTACCAGAATCAAAATTAACCAAATTCATGGGCAAAAAAAGAAAAAATAAATAAAAAGAATGGCCGGCAATCGAATCTACGTATGACATATTCTTGTCCAAATATTGCTACAACCCATTATTTTATTTTTACACTAATGGCTTTATAAATAATTAAATAAATGTGAAATAAAATTTGATGGCAGTTTGTTATATGCATATTGTGTTTCTACACAGAATCCATTATTTTATATGTAGACCCCTACTCATTTTTAACATAGAATCCTCATATTGTACAGTAGAAAACAAAGAGAAACTATGATCTATAACAGAATCAGGCGAACATTTTTTCAAATTTGAGCAAGGGGAGAAAAGTTGAAGGAATTAAATTCGAGTAGAAACCTATGCAGGAAAAAAAATAAAATAAAAAAACAGTCAGATAAAAGTAGTCTGAGAATGATGTTAAGGAATGGCTGTGCCTGGGGAAATAAGTAGGCATTACTAAATTAATCACGAGATGGTCGCGGTCCGGGTGGGATGGTTCAAGGCGGCTGCGAGGGGTCTTCCACCCGGGCCTGCTGATTAATATTTGGACTTGCTCTTATCTTTTACATTTTCTATATAGTACTTTTCTTCTCCAAATCATTTTCACTGACTCATCAAGTTTGATCGAATTTCCTATACTCCTTTTCTACGTTCTTATCAAATCTAGAGCTGCCCTAATTGTTGGTTGGGTTGACTTTGGATTTTGTCCGTTCCCTTAATTTTCTCTCTTTCATATAATACTAAAGGGCTTAAATGTCTCTTGCTCTTCTAAACGATTACCATTTGGACAGATGATCCTATCAACTATGACTCGTTATAACTCAGTCTTCTAACTACCAAAGATTGAATAGATGACCCAATGACTCGGTCATGTGATGTCATGTGAGTTATCCAGCCAACAGAAATAAAGGAAGCTCAAATCTCCGTCACTCAGTCATTAGCCTTTATAGGCGGATGACCCTTTCAACTATCACTACTTGAACTGATGACCTTTTGAACTATCACTACTTGGACCAATGACTCCCTCAACTATCACCATCTAGACAAATGACTCCCCCAGCTTTATATAAAATATATTTATTTATTTTATTATATTTAATTTTAGCATTTCCTAAAAATAAAATTTTACATAAAATAAGAAATTTAATTTTTTAATTAATTCATAGTATTATTTTTACTAGATATATAAATATTAAGTTATACTAATATTTACATTTTTACATTTTTAATTAATTATTTCATTTAAATTTTCATTTTATTTAACTGTCAATATATTTAAAATAATTAAATTAAATTAATTTTATTTTTATTTTAATAATTACAACTAAAATCCAATTCACTTTAACTTAAATCAACTTAAAAAAAATGGCTTATTTTTATTTTTACATTTTTTTTGCCTCAAATCAATTCCATTTGAAAGCCAATATTATGTAGATACAATAATCCATTTAAAAGTAAATTTTCATGAATGATAGTAAAAAGGTTTTTATGAATTTTTCTTTTTTCAATGCCTAAAGCTAGAAATTTTTAAAAAAATTTAGTAAAATTATAAAAAATATATTTTCAATAGATTATTTTACCAATATAATATTTACTTTTAAATAAAATTAGTTACAGGTAAAAAGAGATATAAAAATAAAATAATTTAATTTCGGATTAAATTGAAATGAATTAGCCTTAAAATTAATAAAAAGGATAAAGAGGTTAGGAGCAACTTAACTAATAGTCACTTTAAGCTGAGGATCCCGAGCTAGGAGCACCTAAATGTTTAGCCACTTGTCTTAACAATTTCCAGTTAAGTTGCTCTCAAATATTAGTATAACACAATATTTATATATCTAATAAAAATAATACTATGAATTAATTAAAAATTAAATTTATTATTTCATATAAATTTTATTTTTAGAAGATGTTGAAATCACAAATAATAAAATAAATAAATATATTTTTGTATAGAGTTGAAAGGGTCATCTATTTACATGGTGATAGTTGAGGGAGTCATCTATTCAACTGATGATAGTTTAGAGAGCCATCTGCTGATGAAGGCTAATAGTTGGGTGATGGAGACTTGAGCTGCCGTTATGTTTTACGACCGGATCACTCACATGACATCACAAGACTGAGTTAGGGGGTCATATGTTCAATCTTTGGCAGTTAAGGGACTGAGTTGTAATAAGTCATAGTTGAGGGGGGTCATTTGTTTGAGTAGTGATAGTTCAGGGGAGCATGAGGTATTTAAGCCAATATAAAGTAACTGTTCATAAGTCATCATCCTATAATATACAAATTAACAATTTGACCCAAATTCTTACAAATTAATCTGTCGTACTAATAGTCCACAAAAATCATACTTGTTTCTTTTTTTTAAAAAAAAAAACTCTTGCCTTTTTGCTTTTTTCTTTTTCTCTTGTCCTATTTTTCACTTCTTTTTTTCTTGGAATGAAAAAATCTTTATTTATTTTTCTTACACTATCTTTTTTTTTCCTACTACTTACATGTAATTATGCATTCTTTTGTTTTGTTAGTTTGATATGATTTCAGTTATTCACTTTAATTTCAGTTTTGCTCTAATTTCAATTGTTTTCTTTGATTTAAGATTTTTTTTTATAATTTCATAGTTTTCTTTGATTTAGATTTTTTTTTCTAATTTCATTCTTTGCTCTAGTTTGTTCTTTCCTCTAATATATCCTAAAAATAAATATGAAATTTAACACGAGAAAATCTTAAAAAGTAGAAACCAAGCGGCCAACACTAAAAAATTGAGGCATCGTTTGTTTTTTTATTAGTTCTATTTATTTATTTTTTTGTTAGTAGTTATTTATTCTTTTATCAATAGTTATTTGTTATTTACTGGTAGATGTTTGTTCTTTTAACAATTCATAAAAACTAGTTGCCTATTTTTTATTACTAATTATTTATTCTTTTATTAGTAATTATCTGTTCTTTTATTGGTAGTTATTTATTTTTTTATTGTTAGTTGTTGTTCTTTTATCAATTTATGTTTGTTCTTTAGATAAACTAGCTGTATGTTCTTTTGTTAATAATTATTTATTTTTTATTAGTACTTGTTTATTTTTTTATCAAGTCCTGCTGGTTTTTTAGATAAAATAGTTATCTGTTATTTTATTAGTAGTTATCATTTTTTTATTTGTAACTATTTATTTATTTTATCAATTTTGTTTATTATTTATATAAATTAGTTGTTTGTTTTTTTTATTGGTAGTTATTTGTTATAAAGAACCAATAAAAGAATAAATAAGAACTTCTAAAAGAACAAGTAAAACTTATAAAAGGAACAACTAAAAACTAAAAAAAGAACATATAGAAGGAAAAAAAAACTGGGAAGAACACATAAAAGAAACAAAGAATAAGAAATGGAAAACGAAAGAAAAGAAGCAAAAATGAATTGGAAAAACAAAGGATAAAAAATGGGTGACGGAACACCAAAAAAAAAAAAGATAAGAACTGATAAAAGAACAGATGAAATTGATAAAAAAAGATAAAACTTATAAGAGAACAAATAAGAACTAATAAAAAAATAGATAAAATGGTAAAAGAACAAATAGGAACTAATAAAAAAATAGATAATATTGATAAAAGATTAAATAAGAATTGATAAAAACTAAAACTAATAAAATAACAAATAAGAACTGATCGAAGACCAAATAGGAACTAATTGTTCTTTCATCAGTATCTATATATTCTTTTAGAGGAATTACCTATTTTTTTTACTAGTAATTATTTGTTCTTTTGGCTCAACTAGATGTTTGTTCTCTTCAAGTAAAAAAAAAAACAAAAAGTGAAAAGTGAGAAAAGAAAATTAAACTAGAAAAACAAAATAAAAATAGTACAACTATAATTTGGGGGAAAACAAAAAACTAGCAACAAAATGTGAAAAATAAAACGAAGAAAAACGAAACATAAAAAGTAAAAAAATGAAACAAGAGAAATGAAAAACAAAAGAAGTGAGAAAAGAAAACAGGAAAAGAATATAATGAGAAATGAAAAAAAATGAAAGGGGAACACATCAGTAAAAGAAAGAAGGAAAAATAGAAGAAAAAATGCATTAGAGAGGGTCAAATTCATACCCACATTATTTGCTCTCTACTTCATAACACTCTGTTGATTATGGAGTTTTATCCCAAGTCAGAAACTTTAATACCAGTACTGGCTTCTGTCGAGATTTACGTGTAAGTCTAGCCTACACAAGTTTTTCTCATGATACTAAATCTATCTCATACTTATTACTTTGAGTTGCTATAAATCTTTGCTTCATTTTAATGTATGGTAAATTATTTTATTATATTACCTATAAATTATTATTTTAATATTAACTTTTCTTCGTATTTCTTAATTTACATAAAAAAATGAAAATAATAAACTTTGTCTCGTTTTTAATCTCACCGCCAAAGTTAATCTATTTAATCTCAAACAAATGAGGCAGTGGGTATAATCTATTTTTAATGGGTCTCGGTCAAAAGTCAGAACCCGTGGACAATGACGGCCGGGGGGTCGTTCCCCGCCAGAAATTGAATTCAACTAGCTCGTCTTTGTCTCGCTCAAGGCTCAACCGAACACTCGACTTCACATAGCCAAAAGTAAAACCTACCCGGTTATTTGCCGGTTCCCCTTTTTGACTGGCCGCCTCTTTCTCTCTCTTTACTCTTTGGAAAATTATTTGATGCCTGCCCAGCAGGGCCAGCACTAAGCGATAAGGTCAATATTAAACTGGGTCAAAAAAGTACTCTTTCTATCTCATCCTGGATGATATATTTTTTGGATATAAAAATTAAAATATATATATTTTATTTTTTATTTTTATCATTATTCCTGAAGTTAAATAATTTTTTTTTATATTTTATGTAGTGAAGGTTTTAATAAAGTTTAAAAAAAAATTTCTTTGAAAATTTTATGAGGAGAGAATTTAAATAAAGGTAATAAGATAAATTAAATATTAAATATTTATTTTTTTAAAAAAAATTATGCTTTTAGAACAACAAAAAGAAATTGTAATCTTTTATAGAGTAAAGGGGTACTCTCCATTGAAGTCAAACCAAAGCGCAGGCCAACATGCTAACCCGGTCGGAATGCATTCAGAGAGCCACAAAGAAATGGAGACCCAAGAAACGATGTAAAGAGATGACTAACAGGCCATGACTTTCTCTTCACAATTAAGAAAAGCATTCTTGTTTGTTAGTGGAGCTTTATATTTTATCAACTGATTAAAGCCTGCTTTAGATTCATATTAGTGTTATAATTAAATACTACTACTAACTGAAGAAACTGGTCCCCAAATTGAAGGTACAACAGATGTGAAAGATGAGATATATGATTATTGTTGTTAATTGAGAAGGTAAAAATTAAAAAAAAAAAACAGAGATAGCACTCTGATTATTTAAAGAATGATAGTTATGGCAGACCAAAGAGATCAAATTATAATATTAATGTTGATATTATACTTTTAGAGATTCAAATTATTATTATGTCATATTTTAATTTCAAAAAAATAAATATTAATAATAAGTGCACCAACGCCTCACGTCACGTGACGGGAAGAAATTAATTGTATCGACCCATATGAAGTACCGCAGTATTATATCACGCTTATTATTAGCAATATAATAATCGACATGACTTGACTTTCCTTAATTTACTCCAAAAACCCCGAGTGGAAAAGTCGGCGGCTCATTTTATATTAAGGAAAATGTATACTTCACTAAATATCCCTTTAACCTCTGTACTCGGTTGATCAGAACATTTTTCTTCTTAAGCTTCAATTTGGTCTAGCTTAGTACCTAAGCTTCAATTTGGTCTAGCTTAGCACCTAAACTTACATAAGCTATGATCTTCCTCATGATGAGTGGGTTCAACATAGCATGTTATTTTTTGGTGTGGCTGGATCTCCTCAACTCGAGAATGGAAGCAAATGGAACAACAAGTTTGCCTTGCCGAATTTCAGGCCAGTTTCCTCTATCACCAAATTGTTGCTTAACTCACCTGCTTGCCTTGTTGATGATCTCCTGTGTTGTAGACTTCGATGAACTAGTCTCATCACATCCTGTTCTTCCTTGATGCATACACTTATGTGTCTATCCACACCATGTCCTCTTGTCGCAAATTTTAGCATCGCATCTCATGTGGCTTGGTAAAAAGGTCATACAAATAAAAAATTGTAAGATTCTGATAAGGATAGCTTTGCTTGTTCAACATACCAGCAGCCATATCTCTCAATTTCCATGGATGTGAGTAACCACCCAGATGAGTTTCCTGATGCTCATCTCAACCGTCACCCCAAATCCATTCCTACCCAGTGGAACTCATCACATTGTTCAAAGCTGTCGCCTGTATTACTTCTATTTCAAATCAAATTTCACCACCAAACATAAACACACATACACACACACACACACACACACACACACACACACACTATTCACATGGTTGAAACTCTTCAGACATTTGAAGATACAAATTCGTTCATGAACCAACCTAGAGTAGATTCATGAGTGGTTTCCATGGTGGCAATTTTGCCGAGTCTGATCTCATAAAATTTGCAAATAAAAATTTGCTGGTGCACAAACCTCCCTCAACGAAGCTCTCAACTAGAGAC